>CM076574.1:1161629428-1161761996 GCA_034641835.2 Pinus albicaulis
ATGCCATCTTTGTGAACAACATAGCTAATCTTATTGTCTACCTCGGGCATCGGAAAGCCCTGAGAGGGATATTCGAAAACCAACAACCCAAGCAGTTTACCCTATAATAGAATTGGCGACTCAACTAGGGATTTTCCCCATAGTTTCCGAACTATTTCTTCCTTCCTTTCTTCTCTCCTCTGTTCACAGATCCTTCCGACCATTTTTGATGCCCAGTAGACATACCAAACGCTCGCAGAGCTCAATCTTCTTCCTGTTTGGCCAACTGAAGAGCTTTTCCCTGGTTAACGTGACCTCTGCAAGTTATCTAGTGCGTTATAACGTGGTCTATTCTTAAATACAGTGCGTTATAACGTTGTATTTTCTCACAGACAGAGCATTACTCAGCCAAAAACCTTGTTGTTCACTCCTGTGACTGTGTTTTAGCTGTAGAGTTTTTTGGCCATCAGTACCTTTCACTGACTGAATCCCTATGCTTGTCTGCTAAGCTGGCATTTTTGTTTGTTTCTCTTGTTTAGTTAGTGTTCAAAGCATTTAATTTTTAAGAGAAATTTTTTTTTTATTATTTTTCTACATATAGCTGAGTTTATTCTGAAATTTTTAGTTCATAGATTGTTGAAAGAGGTAGATAGAAGTCTGAGTCTTTAAAAGTTGAGCTGTGTTATTTACATGTTGGTGCATGGATGATTGAAAAAGAAACCTCTCCCTGTAGAAACACTCTTCATTGAATTTAATATTTAGAACATGCTTTGCATGGTTTCTTGAGTCAGAGTCTCACTATACTTCATACGTCCACTCCCCCTCTGCAAGACTAATAATAAAGTACACTAAAAATAAAGCGATACTAAAATCAATCTAATTACTCTTTTTTGAGCTCACACAAACAGTAGTTCAGGCTAGGATCTTGGGTTAGGAAAGTGAGAAAACTACCCAAGATCTCAAAACTTGAAAACTAGAGTCATTAACGAGTGAAATACTGTTGCACTCATATTATCGAGACCGTTCCTTTACCGGAGCTCAGCGCGAGACAACACTTGGGTGCACTAGAAGGTAGCTCGCCTTCGACTGCATCCTGTGGGTGTGTTATATATTGGGGTTCCCTTTGGGGATGTCGAAACTAGATCGGGGATCTAGGTATTCTGCCCATATAGCACACTATCCTTAACCATGGACCCCCCTGATGATGTCTGTGATTTGAGGTATCCTTAGTGGCCATACTTTTAGGGACTTACAAAAGGTAACTGGGATGGGCTGTCCTAGTACCTGAAACAGACGAACCCACTCTATCTTCGGTCTTTAGGAGGGTACTCGTCTTCACAAGAGTGCTTACACTTATCGTCTGAGGTTCGAGCGAAGCTCTAGAGTGACCGTAACTGTACTTTCGACCAACCCTCTGTGTATACTATTGTGATACTGGATTTCATCACCAGTGAACGGTAGTACTCAGACAGGGCACCCTATTCTGGCTGCTTGCTGATTGATTTTAGAGAGTCCTTTTTCTTTTTGTTAGGTGTGTGGTTAATTTCATTTGAGACTTTATAATACATCGCAATTTAATAAAATTTGTTAAAATTAAACCGGTCACCGTGGCGTCCCCTGACCCACGCCGTCTGTCTCAACGACAGCAAGGTCTGCCTCCTCTGACTCTTGAGGAAGAACTGAACCTTGGTGAACCTGGGCCTTCTATGGAAGAGAAGTCTCCTCTGACTAATCTTGATTATCACATAGACCCTTATCAGCCGGAATTTCCGAAGGACCCTTTCACTGAAGGGGTTGTACCTAATTACAATCCTCCGCTCACTGATCTGTTAGGGCCTGTGATAGTCCAGATTCCACCACGCTGAGATATGTTTGTGGTCGCACCAACATCTATTTGACCACTGGCATCCACAGGGTCGATACCAATGGCAACCATCCCTGGTTTGCCACCATCCTCCCAGCCGGTGGTCAGTTCTATGCCATTACTGGGTAACCCCAGTAGTCAACATATACCTACCCCCATGGTCAACACAACTGTCAGTAGTTACCGAACCCTTCGACATCTACTCCTACCGTGACCACGTTGGGACCCACGGTAGCTCCTTTCGTGAGCATGACTACTTTGGTGCCCTTTAGCAACCCTTTCGGCTGGAACCCTCTATTGAGTTCAAACCCCCTGGCCACTATACCAAGGGGCAGTGTTATCAGCACGCAGGTATCAGGGAACATATCACTTCCCTTGCAATCTTCAGGACAAATGGGACAACCCATTGTAAATACTATCCCCTTAAGTGGTTCAAACATAGGTGTAGGATCTATACCGTTGCCAAATTATGCAAGTACTAGTATGCCTCCAGGAAACTCTATTGCATCCATTTGGACTAACCAACCCCAACCTCCACTTGGAATGGGAGGGCACTTTTATACTAGGGGCAACCAACTGCTTGCCCCGCAATACACTATGCCCTATGGACAGCAACTGTATGTTCCTACTCCTCCACCTATGTAAGGTTTTTATCATAGTCCCACTTACCCCCCTGGTAACACGTTGATGGGGGGACCCTATGGTCTAAGTAGTCAGCCCAGACTGCCTTGGTTAGATTCAAGGGAAAATCCACAATTTCCATTCTTGGCAGCTTTGGACATACCCGATATCCATAAACTGACGAACGACCCCATTAACCACAACCCGCTTTGGCCTCCAGTTCCACATAAGATTCCTTCCGACATCCCGAAGTTCGATGGAAAACATGGGGACGACCCGGTCGCACACATCACTACCTTTCATTTATGGTCCATATCCAATTCCATGGTAGATGATGGTGTCCCGCTTCGACTGTTTCCTCGCACCCTTACAGGAAATTCCGCCAAGTGGTACTTTGAATTGCCACGCGCCGCCATCAATACATTTGGCACTTTAGCGACGGAGTTCTTAAAGAACTTCCAACTACCAATTAGAGTGGAAACCGGAACAGAATTGTTAACCTCGCTGCGTCAAGACACCGCCACCCACATCTCCGATCATATTCATGAATGGGGACGTAGGAGGAGGCTCGTCAAAGCACCAATACCGGACCATCTCTTGGCCAATTGGTTTTGCAAGTCTCTTTTACCCCACATCTCTAAAGACATTGGCCTTTCTGGTGTGGTGACAAAAGATCAATGTATTCGTCATGCCCAACACCTGGATTTAATCTATTCACAATTCAGCACGCTTTACGATCTGCTTCCCCATGCCCCTGGTAACCCAAATCCTCCAGCTACTCAGAAAACCAGAGCTCATGCCGATGGTCTCATTGGCGCGAAATCTGGTGTAGCCCCTAAACAACCTTAGGGCAAACCTCCCAGCCATCCTCGGCTGCCACCGCACCCCACCAAACGACTCCTCTTCCTCCCGCTAAGGTAAATTCAGTGCAAACCTCACAAAAACCTAGCAGGAAAAATAAGAAGAACAAGAAAAAGACGTCTTCTTCGGAAGAGCAGTCGGATAATCAGAATAAGCTTAATCAGAAAAATGCTGCCAGAAATGACAAAGGGAAGGATAAACCCATGAAATTTCCTTGCAAGATCTGTGTGGAGGACCACTTGACCTACAAATTTTTTCTGCTGCAGGAATGCATCGATTTTATTGTAAACAAGGATTCTGGGCGAACACCTGTCATTCTTCATAATCCTTTCCCCAATCAACAACAGCAACATCAAAACATGGTTGTCAATCTGCCACAACCCCATCAACTGGGCAATGGCGGTTCGCATCCTTCAGGCGAAGGACCATCTGCCATTTATGGCATTGAGAGTATTGACCTTCAAACTCAAGCTAAGCTTTATGGAAATCCTACCTTTGAGGCTCAAGAACCTGGTACTAGTTCGAACCCACTGCCGCCAAACGATTTGCGTCTCGAACGGCCTAATGCTGACCATGTAATTCATCCCCCCAAAGGGACACTTCGACACACGACTCATAACACCTCTGCATGTGCAGCCAAAAACTACAATATTGTAGAAGATTTGGCGCAGGCACCGTCAGCCATGTCTGCTCTCAAAGTTTTACAAACCTGTCCAGCACAAAGGAAAGCCTTGCTTTCGGCCATTGGTGGAATAGACCCCCAGGATTCCATGCTAGCCATCTTTGATATGGAAAAGGCTAAACCTCGCCTCTCACACCAACTTGCATTCCAGGTGCAAGTGGTGTCGAAAGGGAGGCTAATCCATTGCACTGTCATAGACGAAGGTGCTTCGACCTGCGTTATGTCACAAGCTTGCTGGCTCAATTTAGGTTCTCCTACTCTAACCCCTCCATCAAATTCCCTCAAAGCTTTCGATGGCCACACCTTCTTCCCAAAAGGATACCTTGCTAGCTTTCCCGTCACTCTGGGTGGGAAAACGGTAAACATGGACGTTGAAGTCGTCGAGCGCCATCTCGACTATAATCTATTGCTTGGTCGCAGTTGGTCTTATGCTATGACCGTCATCGTGTCTTCAGTCTTCCGACTCATCCTATTTCCATTGGATGGGAAAATAGTCACGGTCGATCAGCTATCCTTCTGCACCCCTAATTATTTCACTTTACCAAGTAGCACTGTAGCCCTAATAGGAGGTGTCCCTGACTCTTACGTCAGTATCGGTACCGGTCTTCTGAAGGCATCTTCCCTACTGGGTTGTTTTCCTCTACCGCCGCCGTAGATCCCAAACACGGTTGCAATGATATCCACCTTTTCGGATGGCTCTATTGACCCATGGATCATCCGGCACCTTCAGAAATCGATTCCTATGGAGATCAGATGCCGCTTTTGCCGGCCGAGTTGGCTTATCAAGCCATCCAAATAACATCTGAACCCTCCACTGATATGGTTTTGACCACAGGTACAAACCTCCCTCCCATCACAGTTATCTCTAAGGATATCCTCAATGAATTCTGGCCTACAGACAAAGCTATTCGAGAGATCATGTCATTAGAAAAATGACCTTGGGGAGAGTTTCACCATCGCGCTTCGATGATTGATTCAGAGGCGATAAAATATGAAATCCCATCTTTCGACCAACCTGAGATAGTTCCCTCCTTCTATACGACTGTTCACACTATCGATTCAGAAGGGAACATGGGTAATCTTTCGAAGACACTGCTCACTTATATCTCGGTCAAAACGGGTATCGTGGAAAATATTCAGATTGGAGCTGACTGCAATCCTAAGGAAATTGCATCCTTCACATCTCTTTTTAAAGAATTCCGCGATGTCTTTGCTTGGTCTTATGACGAAATTCCCGGCATAGATCCTTCTATTGTCGAGCATGAAATCAAGACTTATGACAATGTTAAACTAGTTTGGCAATGACTCAGACTTGTTCACCCAATCAAAGTAGCCGCCATTAAGATTGAGGTGGAAAAACTTTCAAACACTAGCTTCATCTACCCCATTCCCTTAACTGAATGGGTTTCCAATCCGGTTCCCGTTGATAAAAAACAAGGCACTATTCGTGTTTGCATCGATTATCGCGATCTGAACACCGCTTGTCCCAAAGAAAACTATCCTACGCCGTTCATTGATCAAATTCTCGACGATTGTGGCAGATACGAATCCTTCTCCTTCATGGATAGATTCTCGGTCTATAACCATATTTCCATTAAAAAAGACGACTAGCATAAAACTTCCTACATCTGTCCTTGGGGCATTTTTGCGTATAAAAAACTCCCATTCAGTCTGAAGAATGCTGGAGCAACTTTTCAGCGGGCTATGGACTACGCTTTTCATGACATTCGCCATATTGTACAAGCCTACTTGGATGACCTTCCGGCCCATTCCAAGAAACTCCATGATCACCTTGCTCATTTAAGAGAAATTTTTTCTAGGTGTAGGTTCTACAATATACACTTGAATCCTCATAAATGCGTATTTATGGTCGAGTTCGGACGACTGTTAGGTTTCATTGTTTCCAAGCACGGGATTAGGGTTGATCTCGATAAGGTTAAAGCAATTGTTGAATTTCCAGCACCACAATCCATCCTTCAACTCCAAAGCTTGCAAGGGAAGGCAAAATTTTTGCGTCGTTTCATCGTTAACTATGCTGAGATGATGAAAGGATTCATGCGATTATTGAAGAAAGGAACAGTATACTTGTGCGATGACCAAGCTCAACGGTCATTTGATGCTTTAAAACATGCACTTGTTTCAGCCCCACTCCTTAGTGCCCCCGATTACTCACGCGACTTTCTCCTCTATCTAGCAGCATCACCATCCTCACTTGGAATGGTTTTGGTTCAAGTACACGATGAAGATAGCGAACATGTGATTTACTATTTATCAAAAGGTCTAATCGGGCCTGAGTTACGGTATTCACATGTGGAAAAACTCTCTCTGGCGGTAGTTTTTGCCGTCACCCGACTCCGACATTATATATTACTGCAACAAACTATGGTGATTGATTTGGAGAATCCCATGCGACATATCGTGTCTAGACAAATTATTGGAGGGAAATATTCAAAATGGATTGTCATCCTCCAATAGTTTGATTTGGTTTTCACGGCTACCAAAGCAAAGAAATCCCTCGTCTTCGCCAAATTATTATCGGACCTTCCCAGAATCGACCCAGCAGAAGTAGCTCATGATCCATTTCCTGATGAATCTATCTACTTGGTCGATTCTTCGGACCCATGGTATGGAGACATCTTAGTCTACCTACAAACCCAATGCTTCCGCCCAACTCTCACGTCTGACGACCGTCGTCGTATCCACCACCAAGAAAAGCACTACCTCGTACTAAACGATACACTATATTGTCGTGGTGTTGATACTATTCTCCGACGTTGTCTCACCATCGATGAGGCAGAACGCGTTTTGAATGACTGCCATGTAGGGGCATGTGGTGGTCATCTTTCGGGCATAGCTACTGCCCAAAAAATCTTGCGCGCCGGTTACTGGTGGCCCACTTTGTTTAAAGACTGCATTGCAGCAGTCCAGAAGTGCCATCCATGTCAAATTTTCACAAAGAAAATGCGCGCACATCCTACCCCCCTTCACCCGGTTATCTCCGTTGGTACTTTTGCTAAATGAGGAATTGACTTCGTCACCTGCAATCCCGCTTCGGAAAATAGACACAACTACATCGTGGTTGCCGATTATTTTACGAAGTGGGCAGAAGCCCTTCCCAATTTTAAGGCCAAAGGCGAAACTGCCGCTCTCTTTCTGTTTAATCAGGTAATCTGTCGGTTCGACGTACCCCTATCGATTGTCACAGATCATAGATCTCACTTTCAGAATCATATGATGACCGAATTAACATCCATGCTAGGTTTCTGACAAGATCAATCTTTGTCTTATTATCCTCAAGCTAATGGTCAAGTAGAAGCCGTAAATGGCGTCCTCAAAACCATGATTCGTCGACTGGTCGGAAACCATAAAACCACATGGCATCGGAAGTTGTATTCCACGTTATGGGCATACCGAACGTCAGTTAAAACCGCCACAGGCTTCACACCTTTCCAACTTGCTTTCAGCTTGGAGGCAGTACTTCCAATCGAGTGCGAAATCCCATCACTCAAACTTGTTGTTGAACTCCTGCCTGGCACCACTGCCACTGAAGAGCGCTTGCTCTCACTCGATCATTTGGACAAAAATCGTCGAGATGCTACACTAGCACTCGAAGCTCACCAGCGCCGAGTTAAAGCTCAATATGACAAATCTGTCAAGCCTCGTTCTTTCCAAGAGGGCGATCTTGTTCTACTTTATGATAAAAAACATGACCTCTTGGGGGCAGGAACACTCCAACCATTGTGGCTCGGTCCTTACATCGTTACTAATGTACTCTCAAAAGGAGCTTACGAACTCCAGGACTGTAATGGAATTCCACTCGAGGAGCCCCGCAACGGGCTCTATCTAAAGAAGTATTTTGCTTAGTTTCGCACTAGGCATATGCTTTGTAATTTTATGTATATAGGTTTTGCCTATTTGATTTTATGCTTCTGGATTATTTTTGGATTAAGGTGTTTTTCTCATGTAATCTTTTTTTTCACAGATGTCATCACATTCATTATCATACGTCGGATATGTGGACAGTGCTAGTCGTCACACTAGACGCATTGCTTTAGCTGCTTGGGTTCTCTATACTCCTGAGTGGGACCTTCTTGGTTCCGGGGGAATCTTCCTGGGTAACGCCACCAATAATGTTGTCGAGTACATGTCAGTGATCCAACTCCTCACGGAAGCGGCATCTCGTGAAATCTCTGATTTAGTGGTCAGGTTAGATTCCCAACTCATCATTATGCAGTTAAACAATCATTACCGTGTTCGCCACCCTGTGTTGTTACGTTATTTTTTACGAGTGCGACTTTTAGAGCGTCAATTTCAAACAATCACATTTGAGCAGGTTCCTAGAGAATTTAATACATTAGCCGATTCTTTGGCAAATTATGTATTAGATTGGCATTTGTCACACTTATTGTAAAAGATTCACTCATGAGTACATATATTTTTATCATATAAAAAATACATAAAAATTTAAAAACACAAAATCACCAAAAATATATATGTCATGTCCAGTACATAGTAACATCAAAAAGAAAAATCTTCCAAAACTTGGGGTGTTTTACAAAAATTTGGCTACACTAAGCTACGCTCTGATACTAATACATCTACTCCACCAACTAAGCCTGATGCTCATGATAGCATACAACTGCTCTAGCTATCCTCCTTAGAGGAACTAGGTATCTCTCCGGCACACCTATAGTATGCCGCTGCAGACAAACTGGAACCTCTTGCATAGGAAGCGGTGGTATACCCATACTTAGACCCTCCAGGTTCCTGGAGAGTTCATGTAAAACTTAGGTATCATCATCGTCACCGGCTTCCGCATCCTCTACTGGTGCGCCAGCCCTGGGTAGCTGCAGTCCTCGCCGCACATAGCGAGGGGCCCCAACTGGACGGACAGGTGCCACATCTGTGTCAAGCAAACAAAAGCTTCATGTAAAAACATAATTTTCACCCTATTTTAAGAAAAAAAAAACTTTTTTTACATAAAGATTCAAAAGATAAAAAACAAAATACTTCTTTGAAAAACACTGGTCATTTCCTTCTTACCATCGAGCCCCCACTGGGTGCCAGGGGGCAGGACCAACTCTGGATCGCCTGTGAAGTTCATCCCTGCATAGGTATAATCTTTGATCATGACTATCTGGGTGTCTAACCAATCAAAAAACCCATCATCAAAGCAGTGGCGGATGGGACCCTCTCTATTCCGCGGAAGCAAAGTGGCCCACCAAGCCTGCCTCGGCTCACGTGGACCCAATGGCGCTGTAGCGATCTTGGGCCTCATCAGTGGTATTCGCTCCAGTATGAAAGAAACGATCAGTGTGCCGTACCCAAACTCTCTTTGAGTACGCGTCTTACATGCAGTAAGTTCCGCTCGGACCCGACGGACAACTCCGTCACACCAGTCGAAAACCTGAGGCTGCATGCAATCCAAGGCTAGGAGCATCTGAGCCTTGGTGGCCACATGCTGACTCTTGGCACCTACCAAGCGAACAATCATCCATAGTATAGACCGCAGTGGTCTCAAAGTCACCTGTGCAATAGGTATCCGGTTACTCACAGCCTGGGTGCCACGTATGCAGTGCGCATGGATCAAATCAGTAGTGGAACGAGGGTCAGATCTGGACCCCGTCAAATTGGGCCTCGCCCCACGACATGATAAACCGGTCAAAAAGTACACATCATCCTTTTTGATTGCGAGCTCATTGCCCCCAATCCGAAAGACATGATGTCGTTCGTCCCACTGCTAGATCAGCCACCTCAAGAGGTCCTCTTGACCCCTCCTCAGTTCTAAACAGGCATACTTGAGCAATCCGCACCTCCGAAGAGCCATTAAGCTTGCCGCATCCGTCACCATCTCTCGTTCTTCCCGCTCATGTTCTCTCTCTCGCCAGATACTCATGATTAACAGCTGAACACCTGAAAATGCAACATTTTCAACCGATTAAAACTTGCCTGGACCACTTCAAAATGGGAAAAATTGAGTTATTAGAAAACACGGTGCGCCTAACGCTGGCTATAGTATGAAACAGAGCATTCTAACGCGGAATCCCTTCATGGTTTGTGCGTTTTACCCGCCTATTGTACTCCTGACCCGCGTTAGGCGCAAATATTTTTCTAGGGCCTCAAAATTTCCTAATTTTGAACCAGCAAAAACTAACAAAATGACAATTAATTGATAGCAGGAGGTTCTAGCTCTTACCTGGATCTCACGAAATAGAAAACTGTTGCCCGGATTGACCGTAATCGTCAGCTGAAATTTTCACCCCCTTTTCACCCCAGAGCTTCTTCACAGCACTCAAAACAGTGAAAATGAAAGTCTTCTGACCTTCTTATAGCAAATTTTGGGGCATGAATCTCTTAAGGTAGTCAGAAAAGTCGTGATTTCTTACTGCGCATGTGTCGCAACTCTCGAGATGTGGTACTGATGTTCTAATAAGGGATCAAGATTTATGAGCAGACATACTCATGTTTTACCGAGCATTCTTTTTACGGTATTTTTCTTCCTCGTTAATCCGAAAAACCTCGAGTTCCCTTCTTTGGACTCGTTAAACTTACACGAAGTTGATATCGAGCGTTCTTTTTGTATGGTCTTTTCTTGCTCGTTAATCCGAAAAACCTAGAGTTCTTTTCTCCAGACTCGATAAAGCTATGGAGAAGCACTGAGCTTTCTTTTTAAGGAATCTTTTTCTTGCTCATAAAACTGAAAGAAATCCCGATTCGCCTTTGTCAGACTCGTTAAAACTACTTCGAAAAAGAACAAAGAGCCATTCTTTCCCTCTTTTTCAAAGCTCTTTAAACAGAAAAAGTGACCGAGTTTTCTCCGCGTGACTCGTTAAAATTTCACGGAGGTACCGAGTTTTTCTTTGTTGGACTCGTTAAAATTTCACAAAGAGTATTGAGTTTACTTCGTCTCCTCGTACTCATAACAAAATGAGGTAGGTGTCCATCGAACATAGATTTCTCACTTTTCCGGATTCAATGGACTAACTTACAGAAAATGAACTGTTTCGGGCTCACTATTACCCCTTTTCCGTGCCCGATTATCAAGACATGGCAAAGGTACCCTAATGGAGTCGTCTTTTACGATATTTTTCAGACTCTCTAAACATGAAAAATTCACCGAGTTTTCTCATCTGGACCAATTAAACTTAATCAGATGCGGACAGAGTTGTCTTTCCTGACATTTTTCAGACTCTCTAAACATGAAAAATTCACCGAGTTTGCTCATCTGGACTCGTTAAACTTAATCAGATGCGAACAGAGTTGTCTTTCCTGACATTTTTCAGACTCTTTAAACATGAAAAATTTACCGAGTTTGCTCATTTGGACTCGTTAAAATTAATCAGATGCGGACAGAGTTGTCTTTCCTGACATTTTTTAGACTCTTTAAACATGAAAAATTCACCGAGTTTTCTCATCTGGACTCATTAAACTTAATCAGATACGGATGGAGTCGTCTTTTATGACATTTTTCAAACTCTTTAAAAATGAAAAATTCACCGAGTTTGCTCATCTGGACTCATTAAACCTAATCAGATGGGACACAGAGTTGTCTTTCCTGACATTTTTCAGACTCTTTAAAACATGAAAAATTCATCGAGTTTACTCGTCTGGACTCATTAAACTTAATCAGACAGTGAAAAATTTGGACAAAATGGATACTACCTCTGTTACATTTCAAAAAAGGTCGATTTGGCAGCAAAATTCTTGAACATGGCACTTCCCAGAAAATTCTTTCGTAGCTAGCAGAACCCTACCATCTATGAGTATTAGCCTTCATTTCCCAGTGTCCCTGCACCGGTAAAATTCTAACACACTCTTTGGTGTTCATTAAGCCTCAGCTGCCTAGTACCCTGCTAGAGTGCCTTCTATTGTTCAAGCAGATCTCGTCATCTACTGCTCCTGTTATCAACCAAACCGCTCATTATGCCAGAAATCATTTGTCGTCTGACATCCCCATTTACTCTTCATTATCTCAAATCATAAACGAAATCATTTGGTTTCCGTTTCATGTTGACTGATGTAGGATGCCTCAGTGCCTTGCTTTCAACAGATCACTTCCTATCGACTTCAACACCTTATCTAGGAAGTTGATCCAGAAACACATCAGTACCTGGATACTTGCAGACATCAGTGGCAGGTATTCTTGTGTTTGATCAGAGGTCTTCATCATTGGCTCCTGGTCGAATGATTCTACGAGTGTTCGACTTCAACTCTTTTTATTCACACTCGCTAGATTGTACTGGGCATCTTAGGAACCATCATCATTATCGGTGGCCACCTTCACGTCTGTTAACAGTTTTCATTATTGACTGGTAATCAGACGATTTCTCACATGTTCGATGACAACTCCTTCTTTGACATGTTGAGAAATATGCAGTTTAAGTGAATCGACGGTCAAGACCTTGGGGAAAAGGCTACATCATTAAAGTTGTGTTTCCTTCCCCAAGTTGCGATATTGTTTATGGAGACAACTTCTTCAGCCTGATCCTGTTATGACAGACACTTCCACATTATGCCTATTGGTGGACAGATTCTTCATATCTCTATTCTAGAGAAATCATGTTGTTTAAGCTACTGAGCATGGGAAATGCCCGACTAAAGGCAAATACTATATTTTCTAACATATGTTGTTGTTTCAGGTTTTCCTTGGTCTTTCAATCTCTCTATCTCTACAAGTTATAAAGTATTTCAGCCATCGTCTTCATCTTTGACTTCACACTTTAGGGGGCATCTGTTACAGGTCAAAATACCTCCTCATCAACTCAGAGGGGAAGACAAATATGGAAGAAGTACAAAAATCTAAATTAAACCTATTTCTGCCAGGGTAACACCTATATAGAACAGAACAAGAGCGTTATAACGCAGGCAATCAGTGCATTGGCCACGTTAGTGGCTAGGGCAACGCTCTGTTTACACTGGAGGGAAGCGTTACCCGTGTTTTAAGTTTGAATTGGAAAAAGAGCGCGGATAATGATTTGAATCTCTGACTTTCCCTCACAAAAGAGTCAGTTCACAAAGGAAACTGTAGAAGCACCAGTTCATTATTGGTCATTGCCATAGAAGACTGAACTCCAAAGGAGGCAAAAGCATAGAGATCAAAGAAACATATAAGTTTTTTCCATTCCAAACTAGTGGAAAGAGAAGGGCAACAATGGCCTTCTCCCTCTCCTATAAGAAGGAGCTGAAGGCTCCTAATTGAAGGTCGAAGGATTTCTCAAAGTTCTTGTATACTTGTGGAATAGAGAATAGTGTTACATTGTGAAGGCCAAGAGTCAAAGAGGTTCCTAGAGAGCTTGTTGACTTGGACTTCTTCACTTGAGAGATAAGAGAGATTGGGAGACTGAGGAGGGCTTGGTACAACCGACGGTTGTAATCCTCCTTCTTTCAAAATCAATAGAACTGTGTTCATTTTGTCCATTCAATGCTTAATATTTTCATTATTTTTTGAACATTTACATATTATGATATGAATGGATCAAATGTGTATAATATAGATGTTTATTGTGTATTGATTTAATTGATAGGATACATGTTATGTTAGAAATTACGCGGGTGCTTTGACTGATTGCAGGACTGAGATTTGGAGTTGGTGAAGAAGGACTCTTGCTTCGCTGCGCAACACTCTCCAAGGGACTCCAAGACTGTCAAAGAGGTAATTCTCTATTGTATTCCTTCAAGTTATTTCAAGTTAATATGAACAGGCTCATGCCATCTTTGTGAACATCATAGCTAATCTTACTGTCTGCCTCGGGCACCGGAAAGCCCTGAGAGGGATATTCGAAAACTAAAAACCCAAGCAGTTTACCCTATAGCAATTTCACCCACCCGCAGACTAGTTGTTGGGAAGCCCTCATCTTTGGGTTTAAATTTATGCATCTTTAGTTGTTTATTTTACTGTCGCTTTCAGTTTCTTTTACTATCACTTTCAATTTTATTACAGTTATAAAACATATTTTTTCCTTTTTCTCTACACACATTTGGGCTTAATTAAAATTAAAACACTTACCACATGCACGCACACCTAAAGCAAAGAGCGCCTACTTTACACTGCCAAACCAAGACTTAAACATTGTAATCAATTGATCTGAGCCTCCCTGCCCTTGTTTACCTCTCTTCATTATTCAGTATCGTGTTTCTTTTCCATCATAGCGCCCCCAAGACATTTATCTCGACGATTTCAAGGCCTTCATCCTCAGTTTCCTTTAGGAAGACTTACTCCACCGCGTAGGGTCAAAGTTTGTCCTTCGTCGAGTCCCCATTCCGACTCTGATTTTGGTTCATCGGGTTCCCCTTCTGTTTCTATCCCTGGTTATCCTCCACCTTTCACCTTCATCATGTCTGGTTTAGGATCCACCTCTAGTGGTGGCCCCGACTCTAATGCTGGAACTGCTACTAGTGGATCCGCAACAGGAACTATTCCGATTGCTCCCTTGCTTCTTTATATGGTAGGCCTAAGCCTTCCCAATTTTAGGCAGTTGATTAATGAACCTATACACCATGATCTAGGTTGGCCTGCTATGCCAAGCAAGCTTCGTTCAAACATCCCTAATTTTTAAGGAAACGCTGGAGAGGATCCTACCAACCATGTTCATTCTTTCCACATGTGGTGTTCATCCAACTCTATCACTGATGAATCTATCCATCTTCGGTTATTCTAGTGTAAGCTTACTAGAGAAGCTTCCAAGTGGTATGTCGACCAGGTCACTTCCTCTCATACTACTTTTGCGACTCTTACAAAGGCATTTGTGTCCTACTTCCAGCTTCCCCTTTGCCATGACACCAGTACTAAACTTTGACCGCTTTCCGTCAAACTTCTGCTACCTGCCTATCTGACCATGTTTAATAATGGCACAAAAGGAAGAGCCTATGTCGAGCCCCTATTTTCGAAGACCGTGTGTACATGGACTAGTTTCTCAAATCCATTTTTCCCTCTATTGGTAAAGATGCTACATCTCACTTTCCTCAGATTGAGGAATAAGCCCTCCAAATTGCATTGAAACATGACTTGATCTACGCGCAATCTGCCTATATTTGTACCATTTTATCTAATATCTATAGACCTGATGGTGCCAATGCACCAAGGGCATCTCATGTCACCGACAATATCGTTGGATCCCTTTCACATCTGTACACTCATCCTCCTATGGGTTATGGTTTCCCTTAGGGAGGGGCCAGATCCTCTAGCACTTTTCCCCCTCCTGGTGACATGTATCCAAGACATGACATGCCTCACGCCTTTGCCCAATTGCATCCTCTGATGCTAGGGCCTGCTTTTTCCCAACCTTTTTACCCCAAATTTTCTCAACCTCCTTACTATCCATATCCGCAGTTGTTGTCTAGGTAAATTCCCTCTGCAGAAAGATGCGATCCCTCTACCCCTAGGGTGGGTCTAGCAACTACGGGAACATACTAACATATACCTTCCCATATTTTAAATGAAATTTAGAGCAAGGAAGATGACCTACCTTGTCCTCTTGCTATGTTGTCATCTTCCATCAAAGCTTCTTGATCCGTCTCTCCTCTCAAGCTCGATGCACACTGCTACCAACGTTCAATTACCTGTACAGACAGTCAAGATACCATGAAAAGCATAAAATCATGACAAAAATAAAACAATTACAATCTATCTAATTGATTAAGGAATTCTATAAATATCATTATAAATATAAACAAGAGTGGAAGATAAACATCAGATGCATTTTATTATGATAAAGACAAGGGGAGTTTACAACCAAGCCTTGATGTTGAGGCTCTCCTTTGTTAGGTCTGTATCCAAGCACGTTTGCAACACCCTCATACACAAAGGTCCAAGATCTCACTATATTCCTAACACAAAAAAATAATCACACTCTGCACTATTCTCCCGAAGCTATGATTGCTTCTTCTCTCTATGATTTCTTTAACTTTTAAACTCCAAATCTAACTAAGGAAAAAAAGATGAAGGAGGTCTCCTTATATAACAATGGAGGAGGAGGTTATGGCCCCTCAAATAATGGGAAAAGAGCTCATCCTTTGGAGTAGTCCCTATTTCTTGGGAACAAGAATCCCAAAGGGGAATTCCTCGACCATATGCTCAAAACAAACTTCTAGCTCACCACCTCGCGAAGCTTCTAGTCACAGAAGCTTCCTTTCTATTTAAAAAACTTTCCAAAAAAGGATTGGTATGGGTCCAAAAATAAGATAAAGTGCCGATCGACACGGGTCTCAATGCAAATCTCTGTTATCGGCGTGGGTCAGACACTTAGACAAAGCATCGACCTTGAAAACCAGGTTTTTATAGGGATATTCCAGAAAATTTGTAAAGGGAGATGATTTGGCAGAAAAAGTGTGGTTCAGGGGTATGTATTCCATGCTTGGAAAGTACATAAGGGTCATTGTATGGGTCCTCTAATATCAAGGAACGGGGAGTACAAGGATAGTGACAAATTTCTACGTAACAAATACCCCCTAAAGCATGAGGTCCAAGAAAGAGGGAGGGGTGAAATTATTTACGAGAACACGTTCAAACCAAAAACCGTTGTTGGAAGACCTGAAAGTACAAATACAACTAATATCTCTGATACTTGATCATGTGGCATGGGTGCAACCATCCAGAAGAGAGTACATAAAAACTGAGATCCAAGGTATGGACGTAGCCATCTAGTAGTAAGGATCAACAAATAGACTCAGGTATGGTCACGGCCATCCAATCAAAAGAGTCATGCATAAAGTGATGATAAACCAAAATATCCCACAGCCTATATCTTATCAGAAAAAACCCAGGGTCTTGCACCCCATCTCGACCTGAACAAGTAAAAATTTAAGCATGCGAAAATGTGAGCTGAAGTCGAACATGCAAGAAGGTCACCTGATTACCAGGAAATGATGAAAGTTGTTAACAGGCGCGAGAGAAACCACCAGTAATGAAAATGGCTCTCAAGTTACAACAAGTAAAATCCATGGAATGTGAATAGTGATTTGGCATCAAACATTCGCAGAGTCACTCGATCGAAGGCCAATAATGAGGACCTGTCGTTGAATGCGAAGAACTTTCCATTAAGGTATGTAAGCTCTAAGGTACTAGAAAGGAATATCTAGATCGAATTCTCGGATAAAGATCAAGTCGACAGGAAGTGATCCATCGAAGGAGGGTCATAATGAATCCCACAACATCGACATGAAAAAGAGGATGTAATATGAGTGTTAACCAAGACTGAAACAAAGGATCAAGAATGTACAAACTATAGAAGGATTTTCTCTTGAACATATCAGCAACATGACTTTGGAATTTGGCAGCATTTGACTCAAATAGGATCAGAGGTCACGTTGACAAGATTGGTAATCGAATGAGCGGAAAACGGATTTCCCAAACCTATGGAGGAAAAGTGACAGAGTGAAGATATCCCAACTCGACATGAACTGCAGATAAGTTTCATGTTCAAGAGTGACATACTTCCAACACAACTGATGAATAACTTCCATTTTCCCCCACCATTTCTGGTGAGTACCTCTTTATTTTTACACAATATTAAAGAGGATATCATATGCTTGTCATATAATTTTTTCCTTCGGACAAATCCATCCTAGTACATTTTACGAGCCCTAGGAAGGAGGAACTCGGTTATGTCATGGTGACGATTTCCGATGTCATTTAATTTTTAACGATTCTGAAAAAGGAAGACCTTGAAATATTTTCATGTTTAGAGAGTTTGAAAATAAGCTGAAAAAGAAAACTCCATTAGTCCCTTTTCGTAGATAGTCTCACAAATCTGAAAAGGCAGAAAATTGTGTCTGAGAGAACCTCTTAATCGTGATAGGCTAAGGTATTCCTTTTTCGTAAATAATTTGTCCCAACATGAAAAAGGGGTAAATATATACTGGTCAAATATCATTTCACAGCCTTTAACAAGTTCAAAACGACAAGAATCTCGACAATCTTTTCAATTTTTAAGAGTTAGAAAGCATTGAAAGTTGAATCCTCCTGGAGGAACGAGTGGTATTAAGGGTAGCAACTAGTTCCAGTGATGGTGGAACTGCTCAGAACAAGTAAAAGTCAAGAGGTTGGCTAACAATACCACTCATTTCAAACGCTCCTCAGGAATGGGTAAAACAACCAAGTGAGAGCATATGATTAGACAAGAAAATAGTGACGATGGAATGAGAACACCAAGGCTTATCTGGAAAAACAGGCTGATAAAATGGAAATCGCGAGAGTTAAAATGAGAATGGTTTAATTTTTACACAAGCTTGAAACAAAGATAAACTATGCTTGAAAAATTTTGCATGCCCCCAGCATGGTGACTCAATTCAAGGTACATGCCCAATAAGCTTCAGTCCATTCACCTGAGTAGATATCTAGTTACTGACAGTTGGTTGGATTGAAGGTTCAATTATGAGATCAAGAGAAAGACTCAACTAGGATTTTACGAGATCTAATCAAAATCTTGAATTGAACAGGAACGTGTTTCATTTTTTAACGAGGTTGACACAGTAAAAGAACTATCCTCATGACCTAAATCATTTTTTAATGAGGATGACATATAAAATGAACTATCCTCAGAAGAGATTCTTTCATTTTTTAAGGAGCTTGACACAAGGAAATGAAATATGCTCCGATGACCTAATCATGACGAATAAGAAGTCATGGCTTCCAAGAGTTTCTCATCCGATGGGAGAAAAACACTCTGGAAAGTAGGATACAATGCCCCTGGCACATTGCATACTACCTCACTGATTGAATTATCAGTGGATGCAGAGATGGAATAGGTGGCCACATAATTGATGTGTGGTGGGGAAGATATCACTGGAAAGTAAGGACCAGGAAGGGATGATGGTATACTAGATGTCAGATCAGGACCAAAGAATGAAAGCTGATCAATGGACACGATCTGACCTTCATGTGTAAAATAGATCACACGAAAGAGGGAAGAGATAAGTGCACTCATGGCATAAGCATAGTCGTGCCCCAAGAGTAAATTAAAACCCAAGGGACCTTAGACAACCATCACGTCTATATAGATGAGTTTCCCTCCCAAAGTAATAGGCCACTCCAGAAGCACCCCTAACAGTTGACTGGTTCCTATGTTAAAGGCCAACAGATTCTGTGTAATAGGCACAAGTGGTGGAAAACCAAAAGCTTTCCAAGTATTTGAATGTAGAACACTAACAGACGTGCCTTCATATATAATCATGCTAGGTACGACCATATCGAAGGCATGTACCGTGATCTCAAAAGGCGCATAAGAAGGAATGTGGTATCCTGAAAATCGACTCTAATCAAAGGAAGTGACAAAACTACTTGGAGGGGGTACCATTGAACTAATATGGTCATCAACTGGTGTTACAGGAGCGGAAAAACCATCCTCTTGAACTCCAGGAATGAGGGAAGGAGGATCACTTTATGGGACTGTGGCGATGGGAGCCAGAGGATCATCCTCTTGGATCATGGAAACAAGAGGATCGCCCTCCGATCCCGGTGAATCAAAGGAAACAAAAATAACCTGACTAGGATGAGGCCCACTCTCGACAAAAAAGACATGGTGAACCATAGGTGGAACTAGGTCATCCTTCTTGCCAACCAATGATTGGTCATAAATGGACTCGAGGGACTGAATTTCAAAGAGAGTGGAATTGACTGGAGATGAATCTTGATCAATAACCTAATCAGCTAACCGAGGACTCGAAGAAATCTTCCAGTAACCAATGGGAAGATGGGACTTAGAAGCCAAAAGGGTATCCAATACCTTAGAAGTGTCATCCATATAAGGACAGAGGTGAATGGGATGGTTCCCTTCACACAACCTACAGGGAATTTGATCTTACCCTATTTCTTACGAGTCTCATTATCTTTAGCTGAAGGCTCATCATCAGCATTATGCCCAGAGGTTGATGATGAAGGATTAATCAAACCAATAGAGCACACTTCCAGCACGTTGGGAATAGCAGGGCAATCACGAAGAAGGTGGTCAACCTCACATAGCTTGCAAGGGAATTTTACCATGCGAGATGGAGTGGGAGGTTTCTCGATATTAGCTCCATGGGTAGAAATCGTTGTTGATTTTCCCCCTAGCTTAGTTTTCTTATTCTTCTTCTTAGCCACTCAGTTACTAGAATCCAGATTTTCACTAGGCGAAGAGGAAGAATGAGGTGAATAAATAGGCGAAGAAGGTGAGGGGTCACATTTAGAATCAACATGATGTTGTTCAGGTGAAGGAGACAGTTGAATGGAGGTTGGGACACTTGGGACCACCGAGGTCAAGAATAACCAAACAGGAAATCCAAAAGTTAACCTAGGAAGGGACAATGTTGCCATAAAAGGAGCACCAACATTCCCAAAAGAAGGAAAAGGAACAGGATTCCCTTCGGAGGGGATTACTTGGTTGGTAAACTCCAGAAACGTTGCCATTGGAAACAACCGTAAAACAAAACACTAAGGAAGATAACTTTAAGCAGGAATATTTCATGGGCAAGTAATATTTGAAGACATTGAAACAAAAATACGTAGTTTCATATTTTAAGAGTCAAGAAACTGGAAAAAGGTGACTCTATCACTTTCAGATCGAAATGAGCATGAAAGGACAAGCGCTCGATGATATTTTCACTTTTAGAGAGTCACTAAAAGACCAAAATGACTACTCAAGTAATCTAAGCAAGAAGGTGTACCAAGTTTTTGTGAACTGCTATATACACCTTGGTGATCAAATGAAAGAGAAATGACCAAGGACTTGACGTACGTGCATGTAGTCTCCCCGAATGCTGTGTTTGGTGTATCATGGTTACAAGGTGGAAGACTCAGATTCCTATGGATAAAGGATTGCAACCTATGAGTGTCTCCCTTTATATATGTGACGGTATGAGGAGCACAAGTCTGTGCTACCGTTGTCTACTTCCAGATGGCTAACGACAACTACTTGATTTAATGACACCAGAACACGTCACTAGCCTAGACCTCTAAATATGTGCGTTAAGTTTCAATGCTTTCGTAGGTTGATTGAATAAAATTTAACGGTTTATCTTGAATTATGTTTCAGTTCCATGGCCCTAACACTGTCATCAGAGAACTTATATATGCAGCTATATGAGAAAATAAATATTTCCATTTGATGAATGTTATCTAGTTAAGGGAAGAGTCTAAAAAAAATGATGCAACAAACAATAATACTGCAAATGAATCTTTTTCCTAACTAGACGAATTTCACTATTCAAAAGTAATCTAAAATATTCAACGATGTGAATTATGCAATGTAATATATGCAAAATTCTCTTTTTCAAAACTATGCAATTGTAATATATTTACAATTTCCTTTTTCCTTTGAATGAATAAGAATGCACTCAATGCATTTTTTGATGAAATGCGAATCTACTTAACGCATGATTTTAATGAAAGAGAATGCACTCAATGCGACATTTAGTTTTCAATCATTAAACAATTTAATCTAAGTTCAATTATAAATCTCAACAATGACTTTTCAATGCAATGTGATCTAATGCACTTTAACGAAAAACAAACTTTGAGACGAAAACTATATGAATGATCCTAGGATGTAAGGATGCATGTCCCAAAAAAAACCAAAAACCAAGCCAATGAGTCAATAAAAGCAACTTGAGTGAAGGGGAGAACATGTAAATCATACATAGAAAAGGACCGGAAGGGCAAGACACATTGGTGAAGGACTTAGGGAAAAAACCTTAATTTTTCACACACCTTGTAATTGGCAGAAATTTTGTGGTTGAAACTAGCACCAATGGCCCATTGGCATGGCTTTATAAATAGTGCCAATGACCCATTTAGGGGTTGAAACTAGTGCCAACATTCGATTACTTGTACAGACAGTCAAGATACCATGCCAAGCGTAAAATCATGACAAACATAAAACAATTACAATCTATCTAACTGATGAAGGAATGCTATAAATCTCATTATAAATATAAACAAGAGTGGAAGATAAACATAAGATGCATTTTATTATGATAAAGACAAGGGGATTTTACAACCAAACCTTGATGTTGAGGCTCTCCTTTGGCTGGTCTGTATCCAAGCACGTTTGCAACACCCTCATACACAAAGGTCCAAGATCTCACTATGTTCCTAACACAAAAAAACAATCACACTCTGCACTATTCTCCTGAAGCTATGATTGCTTCTTCTCTCTATGATTGCTCTAACTTTCCAACTCTGACTCTAACTAAGGCAGCAAAGATGAAGGAGGTCTCCTTATATAACAATGGAGGAGGAGGTTATGGCCACTCAAATAATGGGAAAAGAGCTTATCCTTTGGAGTAGTTCCTATATCTTGGGAACAAGAAGCCCAAAGGGGAATTCCTTGGCCATATCCTCAAAACAAACTTCCAGCTCGCCGCTTCATGAAGCTTCTAGTCATGAAATATTCCTTTCTATTTAAAAAAATTTCCAAAAAAGGATCGGCGCAGGTCTGACATTAAGATAGAGTGCCGACTGGCACAGGTCTCAGATAAAATATCTGTTATCGGCATGGGTCAGACACTGAGAAAAAGCATTGACCTTGAAAACTAGGTTTTTATAGGGATATTCCAGAAAAGTTGTAAAGGGAGATGATTTGGAAGACAAAGTGTGGTTCAGGGGTATGTATTCCATGCTTGGTAAGTACGCAAGGGCCATTGTATGGGTCCTCTAGGATCAAGGAATGGGGAGTACAAGGATAGTGATAAATTGTTGTGTAACAACAACCATGTGCTCCAACTCCTCCAACACAAGCACCTCTGCCTCCCATGCCTTCTCAAGCTCCGCAGCAGCAAACACCCCCACCTCAGGGTTAGGTGTATGCACTGTAGAGTGCGACTAATCATCCCACTTCCAAAAATAAGAGGAAAGGAAACCAGAACCAACGCACTCTCGATAATCCAGGAAAAAACCCCTAAGATAATATATTTAACATTGCAACCCAGCAATAGGGCACTCAGCCCAAGCAGGACAGGCCTCTTCACACGAATAAGACTTGTTCTTATTGTGGTTTCCATGGTCACTATACCCATGATTTTCCCCTTTTACCTCAGATGCATCAAATTTTGGAAGCTCAAGCAACATCTTGAGGACAACAAGCCTCTTCTTCGGTTCCTCCTAATGTTGCGCCTATCCAACCAGCTGTTTTTACCAATCCTTTCCCCCAGCAAGGATATGTGGCTGCCTGACCCCCTCAAGGTCAAGTGGCCACGCAACCTCCCCCCCATCTAGTACCTATGACTATGAGATCCTCATGATGAACTATGAACATGCCAATACCACTAATCTCAACCTTCATACTTGGTCACGCCAATACACCAAGCCTCCCACTACATCCACAATCGATCCCCTGCCTTCAAGTCACACAGAGCCAATTTCAACAACCAATGGTCCTTTACAGATCCCTTAGCCTAAGGTATAGGTACATACCAATATCCCCAAGGGACGGTTACACTGAAACACTGCTTCCGGTAAAGCTGCCCACACCTACAATATAGTAGATGACTTGGCGCAATGCCCTATTGCCATGTCAATGCTGGAAGTCCTCTAGTTGTGCCCTTCACAAAGAAAACTCTACTAACCACTATGGGCACTATGGATCCTTCCGATGTTCGTTTGATTTTCTTTGATGTTGAAAAGTCATAGCATCCACCCCTTCCTGCATCCATCGCCTTCCAAATACCTGTCAAGATCTAGAATGCCAACATCTCCCGATGTGTCATTGACAAGGGGGAATCTGCCTGTGTGATGTTTGCTTTTGTTTGGAAACAACACGGATCACCCGAGTTAGCCCCTTCCACTATCACCCTCCGTGCGTGGGATGACCACTCATTCCATCCCCTTGGCATGTTCCGCAATTGTCCTATTACTCTTGCGGGCAAAAATGTTTGTGTTGACATTGAATTCATTGATGACCCCTTAGAATACAACATTTTATTGGGTCATAGATACACTTATGTGATGTATTTTGTCCCATATATGGTCCACCATAAGATGTGATTTCCTCACAACGGAAATATCATCACTATAGATCAACTTACATATCATGAACCAAAGTCTCAGACCTCTCTAGAGTCCATTATTTCTTCGGTGGCCAATAAAAAAATAGTTGAACCTTCAACTAGTGTCCCACGTGGAGTCTATAAATATTCCTCTTTTCTTGGTTCATTCACTGCTCTCCCCCCTCCTACCCCTAACCCTAGGTCGTCAAATTTTTGCATGATGCAATCATCTTGGTCCAGCCTCAAACAGTCTAGTTCAAATAGACATCAGCCCTACCCTTTGCAACCTGCTCCTAGTACTTTGAATCACCCTTCAGGACCTCCTCCTCAAGGCCCCCCATCTGAAGCTGATGTCCCTGATCCTATTTTTCCTCCCAGAATGGTTCCCCCTAGCCTTAACCATTTAGTAGTTGTTCTGCCTGGCCACTACCCCTTCGATTGGATACCATTTCTTGATCCATGTTCTAGAGTATTTTTGGTACCCATTATGACTACCTTGACCCTTCCCAACATGACCCTGCAGATCCTAGTCTGGTACATTGATCCCCCATCCAATACCCTACCTGGTAAGCTCAAACATTACACTACTTTGACCCCGGTCCAACCAGTCACCATGACCCCTCCCTTTGCTTATGTGCCTCGGCCACCTCAACAAGAACCTACTCTTGTTGCAAAAGCCTTGGTTGAGGGGGGAAAAGCCCCCAAAAAGGCACCTAAGGACAAGGTTTCCTAGAGAACACCTGCTCCTCCTAAGCCTCCAAATCATACACCTCCATGCACTTTGTGTGATGTTGACGGTCATGCCACCCATCATTGTCCTAAATTTCCTCGTATCAAACCCATGGTCAATGTCGTGTTTCCTAAATCTGATGTCCCAAAAGTCCATTATTATTTATTGAATTCAGCCAAGAAACTCAAGACTATGCACAAAAACCACCCTTATGCTTTGTGTGAACTCCATGGCCACTATACTCACCTCTGTCCCCGCCTCGCAAATTATCGCACCTCCTTGGAAGTGGTTTTCCAATTCGAGGCCGAGCACAATGAGTCCACCTCTCCCCTAGTTGCGTGTTATTCTTCAAAAAAAATAGAGGACACATCCACTCCCATTGACATACCCCCTCCCGATGTCAATATGACGGAGCCTTCAGCCACTATCCTCTACCTATCATCATCTATGAGATCCACGGTGGAAGAAACCTCTAGGGAATCCCCTTCTGTTTCGCTTGAACTCCCTTCAATGATCACCTTGGGCACAACATCGATTGATTCTTCATCTACTTGTTCTTTTGTCACCCTTCATGATAATGCACATGTGACCCTCACTTCTCATCATGATGAGTCAGGTAGCTTCGCCACGTCATGTGGTCATCCTTCCACCAGTCACCCCATCTTCTACTGTGATGATGACATTATGGAAGCATTTACCACCCTTGACTTTATCTATCCATCCCATAAGAAAAATGGCACCATCCGTGTCTATGTGATTTTTGCAACCTGAGCAGAAGTTTTCCCCAAGAGTCAAGACAGTTCCCCCACACCATCCACTATTCAGTGTGCAGGGTGCAGAAATTCTACCCATCACATTCCCCCTAGCAGTGCTTGTTTTATTTCTGCATTGCGTTTAGGTTGCCAACATTATTCATCATCCTCTCATATGTTGTCTTGTGGCACCATTCAGATGGATCCCTTATCTACACCATATATCGGCTATGTCGATGGTGACCACTACTCCTGGAATCTAGCCTCGGCAGCATCGTCCATTTTCACCCTCTTACATTCGTTGGTCCTATCTAACAACGTCTCCATTGTTCCTGCCACTAATAACCAGGCCGAATATGATGCATTGCTAGGTTTGTTATTCAATGACCTTAACCATCACATCCTTCACCTTCATGTTCGTTTAGATTCTTTGTTGCTTGTCATGCAGTTTATGTAATATTCCTACTTAGCCTAAGCTAAGAGGAATATGCAATTTTGTCTCATTTTCTGTTGCATGAATAATTGAATAAAGGAGGACATGGAAAACTCCTAAAACAATGAATAAATCAATGGCCATATGAACATGGATAAATCTGGGCCATGTAAATAAATCATTTGTAGGTGTGAAAGGGGTTTGAGCCATGAGAATGGGTCAACCTTGACCAAATCTACAACGCTATCTAGATACAATGCACCTCATGAACAAACAGCGCAGTTCTAGAAGGAGGCCCCTCATGTGAAAGGAGCTAACTCATCAAGGTGGTTTAGGGTTTGCAAAGGCTTTCATCTTATAAAAGGAAGGGGAAGGCAGCAAGAGGAGGTTGTTGATTGTCTATATTTCTAAGTATCTTGTCTGTTTAGAAAAATACCATTCTCTGATGTTCAGTGGAGAATAGTGTTGCTTAGCACTTGGAGTTCCTATACAGGGATTTCACCTCTTCCATTGAGGATTCTTCGAGGAGTCTTGCTGATTTGATCCACTATCAGGCTTTGGGCCAAGATCTACTTCCAACTGCAACGCAGATACAGTGAGGTTTTTTTTTATTTTGTAGGCTGTAGCAAGTGGAACTCTAGATCTATTCAGATATAGCTTGTATTGGAGCCTCTTCTCAGTGAGTGTGTCTTTTAACCTCCTAGAAGAGTGCATCCACTGTTTGAGCTTCATATTTGTATCTTGGAATTAGGCCATCTCTGTAATTCATGCTACAATGCAGTTTCCCTTGAGGGACTGCGTTATTTTCAATGGAGGGTTTGCAGGGTGTTTTGACCCCATTTTTTATGAGAGATCTCTGGTGTTAGGCTTTGCCTTTAACTTTGGTGATCCATGGATTAGCTTGCTGATCTATGTTCTATTTAGATCTGATCTGTTTTAATGTAAATTCATCTTCAGAAATTTCTGAATCATTTTGCATATCTGCGACTTAAAACTAAGATCTACTCTTTGTAATGCATGATTTGGTCAAAACCCCAAGGGGATCTTGTAATAGAGTCTTTCTAGAGTACAGATATGAAATTAATTTGATATTTCATCCATATATATGTTCTATATCTAAAGTGTAACATTCAGCTGTTGTAGCTCCATAACATAACACTGTTAAGCCATTTTTCAATTTATACATGTGTTGCAGCCCTCTTTTTTGAATATTTCTTTCTCTCTTGTCTCTTGTATTCTATTGTATAATGTAAGAGAATCATTTTAAATCTGATTTGTTGTTGTATCTTCAAAATTTAATATTATTTTATGGCCTCCTTCTCATGCTCTCCATAACTGCATTATTTCTAAAGCAGTTTGTTGTGCATAGCTGCAGCCCCTCTTGTAGGGTGTTTTTCAGCTAGACTAGGTGGTGGGAGATCTGTTTACCACACCTAGTTTGATTTTTTTTTGCTTCCATTTTGTATGTAGACCCCAGATATGCTAATATAAGGGATCCAAGGGCTGAAAACTCATTTCTGTGCATAAATCTCCTAGAAGTGCGTTATTTAAGCAGGCTTGCTATGTAATCCCTATTTGGGGATATTACAGTGGTATCATAGCTCCTTTCTTGGCACAACCTGTGCTTTCATTGGAGAACCATAGCCATGTTGCATTAATAAGAAGATAAGCCTTTTACTGAGAGGGAGAAGAGGTGTCATAATAGAAGTCACAAGAAGTTTGATTGCATCACTGATGATCAAGACAAGGGTAAATCCCCTGAAAATGCAAGTGATAAAGAAGGAGAAGAGTTTTCAAGAACTATTTTGGTGGCCATGAAACATATTGCTAGAGAGATCAAAGAAATGAGGGAATATCTTGGGATATTTCATCCTGGGGGAAGCTCTGACATGTCTCACCAATGGACTGGTCAACCAGTGAACTAGCCACAAGCCCCACAAGCTCCACAACGCTCCACTATTGCTACCTTATTGGCTGTGGAGAATGAAGGACCACAAGAGAAAGCATCCCTTGAAGACTAATTTGTGGAATATGAATCTCAGAATCAGAGATTCAGAGACCACTTGAGTTTCCAAGAGTTTTGTTACCTCAAGGACAAAAGAAGACCAAGGTAGCAGTATAGAGATGGTGGGTTCTTTCATAATCATGATAGACACCACTCTATGGGAAAATTATTTTTTCCCAAGTTTGATCGGTCATTCACCAGTTCTGCCAAGGCATGGGAAAAAAACCTGGATATCTACTTTCAGTTGAACAAAGTCCCTGAAATTGAAGCCATCAAGATTGTAGTGTTGCACTTTTAAGGTGAAGCACACAATTGGTGGTTCCATGGGTTGTCTACATTGGGCCATGCCAATTTTACTGCCTACTCTGAGCTCACTAGAAGACTGGTGGAGAGGTTTGACAGAAAGGATCTAGAAGCACCTTTCATGAGCCTTGCAAATTTAAAGCAATCGGGAAATGTAGAAACTTATATCTCTGAGTTTCTAAGATTATCTATTATGGTTCCTAATCTGTCTGCAGCAAGGAGTGTGTACATGTTCATCGATGACTGGGATGAACCTTTGCATGGGTTGGTTAAATCTACCAAGCCCATCACTTTGCATGATTCCATTGATAGGGCTAGAGACCTCCAAGATGCCTTGCCAAAAGCAAAGGCAACTTTCTAGAGCAAGGCCCCTCACCTTTCTAAATGGAAGGAAGAAAAAGTTGCTCCTTCCAAGGAGAGCTCATTCAAGAAGCCTCTTGATATTGAACTCAGTAGGGATTTGAGAAAGAAGAGATTATGTTTCACTTGCCAAGAGTCATGGGCACCTAGACATAGATGTGCTGCTAGGAAAGCACACTACATAGAAGTCTTCTCAGATTTTGAGGAGGAAGATGAAGATGATGAACCAAGGAGGGGTCACAGCGTTGATGATGTTGAGGGAGATCCAACACCATCTGGAGATGGGGATAGAGCCTTTGCTCCAATAGGTGGAACTCTTGCATCTTTAAGAGGAATGCCTAAGTACTTGACCCTAAGATTACAAAGTTTAATCATGAATCAGAGGGTATCTGTGCTGATTGACAGTGGGGCAACCCACAACTTTATTGATGCTCATGTTGTGCAGAGGAGAGAAATCCCCACTGATAATTTTGAGGGATTCTCTGTTTTGGTCCCAGGAGATAGGAAAATGTAATGCATGCAATATGTCCCATCACTCTCAATCACTATGGGGTCCTACACTTTGGTGGATCACTTTTTTGTAGTTGACATACTAGACACCAATATCATTTTGGGTGTCCAATGGTTGATTACATTGGGGAAGGTCACCACTAATTGGAAAGCTTTGCAGATGGAGTGGGTGGACATGAAGAGTGGTAAACCCCAAATGATCCAAAGCATGCATACTTATCCCTCACCTAGCACTTCCACACAAACAACAGAGATGGATTTGCATAGTGGAAGCAGGGATCTCACAGTCCCTTCTCTTATGTTCATGAGAATTTTGCAAGGGACATTCCTATCTAGTGGAAAACCACCTGGGAGGCCACCAGATTCAGATCTTGTGGGGGAGGCCTCACAAAGCGCTACTCCAAATCTAGATCCAGGATGGATTAGAGCAATGGGAGACCAAGCTACAATGCTGGAGGGCTTGGAAAATCTCAAGAGTGAGGGGAATCTTCTCCCTGCATCACTATCACCCTCTCTCTTTCCTAGATCTGCATTGTGGGAGGAGAAGAATGGGAGGAACATCCTTCCAACACATAAATTTGGCATGAGATATGTCAGAGAAGAGATCAGCAACATGACAAAAACTTCCATGGATGTATCATCAGCACTGTCATTGTTGAAAAATGTGGATCTGTATTGGAAATCTCAGCTGCTTGTAGAGTATTCCAAAGATCTCCACACAGGTATGATACTAGATGACATGCAGCAAGAAGAGGCTACTTATTCCAAGGGGGGGACATCTATCATCATGGTAAGGTCTTCTTTGCTAGAGCTTCCAAGCTCAAGAAGAATATACTACAAGGGGAATATAAAGAATTATTTCTCAGCCATATGCATTCAATGAAGATCTATACCCTGATCATGAGGAGCTTTTATTGGGAAGGCTTGCGAGAGGAACTACATCAACACTTTCAAGAGTGCATAAGCTATGTGGATTTGGGACAACCAATGGAATCTATGCAAGAGTCATTTCAACGATTCCTTCCTTCTTTTGAGAGGAGGGGAATGCCCATGCACAACTCCATGTTTATGAGGAACTTTGATGGTGAAAGATCTGATCATGTAAAGCAAGATTTATCTTCTGATTTGTCATATTATTTTACCATGTTTTGGTAGGATATGAATCCTAAAGGGAGTGAGAGATCATGTGGATCTCATGACTTTTGGTGGGCCAATAGAAATGTTGAACTTGGCCACTCCCTTGTTGTGCAAAGGGAGATTCCTTCTCATGATGGGTGATTTCCAAAGGCACCAAACTTATCTAACCTCTTCAGCCATGTTAAGGTGACTCCTGCAGAAAATGTGTGGTGGGAATGCCACTTACCACACCTTGATATAATGCAGGTAGGAGATGCACTGCGCTGGCATCACATGTGGGATTTTGACCCACCTACTCAAGCTCATATTTCTGTTTGCATATATGTAGTCTTGCTTCCATACTTGGATGATATAGCTGTATTGTTTATGGGATTGTATGGAGGGAGGATGGGCAGTTTGTATGTACCACATGGATTGGAACTTCTCCCAACACCTCATGCTACATGTTTTAGATGGAGCATTGCTCCAGCCATGTTTATTTCTATTAAATTTTTCACTCTTGGTGGGATGGACTATGCACATCTTATGTTGACCTTGGAGGAACAATTCCTGATGTATTGGCTTGATGAACACTTGGATTATGATGAGGACTAGATCATTGATGATGTCATCAATGGAGGAGGGGAAGTACTACAGCTCTCACCCTACCATTTGCTTGAGGACAAGCAACATTTTGGAGGGGAGGACTGTAATATTCCTACTTAGCCTAAGCTAAGAGGAATATGCAATTTTGTCTCATTTTCTGTTGCACGAATAATTGAATAAAGGAGGACATGTTAAACTCCTAAAAGAATGAATAAATAAATGCCCATATGAACATGGATAAATATGGGCCATGTAAATAAATCATTTGCATGTGTGAAAGGGGTTTGAGCTATGAGACTGGGTCAACCATGACCAAATCTACAATGTTGTCTAGATACAATGCACCTCATGAAGGGACAACACAGTTCTAGAAGGAGGCCCCTCATGTGAAAGGAGCTAACTCATCAAGGTGGTTTAGGGTTTGCAAAGGCTTTCATCTTATAAAAGGAAGGGGAAGGCAGCAAGAGGAGTTTTTTTATTGTATATATTTCTAAGTATCTTTTCTGTTTAGACAAATATCATTCTCTATTGTTCAATGGAGAATAGTGCTACTTAGCACTTGGATTTGCTATGCAGGGATTTCACCTCTTCCATTAAGGATTCTTGGTGAAGTCTTACTTATTTGATCCACTATCAAGATTTGGGCCAAGCTCTACTTCCAACTACAACGCAGACCTAGTGAGGGTTTGTTTGCTTTTGTAGGTTGCAGCAAGTGGAACTCTAGATCTGTTCAGATCTAGCTTGTATTGGAGCCTCTTCTCAGTGAGTGTGTCCTTTAACCTCCTATAAGAGTGCATCCACTATTTGAGCTTCATATTTTTATCTTGGCATCAGGCCATCTTTGTTATTCAAGCTACAACGCAGTTTCCCTTGAAGGACTGCGTTATTTTCATGGAGGGTTTGCAGGGTGTTTTGACCCCATTTTTTGTGAGAGATGTCTAATGTTGGGCTTTGCCTTTCACTTTGGTGATCCATGGATTAGCTTGCTGATCGATGTTCTGTTTAGATCTAATTTGTTTTAATGTAAATTCATCTTTATAAATTTCTGAATCATTTTGAAGATCTGCAACTTAAAACTCAGATCTACTCTTTGTAATGCATGATTTGGTCAAAACCCTAAGGGGATCTTGTAATAGAGTCTTTCTAGAGTACAGATCTGAAATAGATCTAATATTTCATCCACAGATATTTTCTTGATCTGAATTGTAACATTCAGCTGCTGCAGCTCCATAAAATAACGTTTTTAATCCATTTTTCAGTTTATACATGTGTTGCAGCCCTCTTTTCTGAATATTTCTCTCTCTTGTCTCCTATATTCTACTATATAATGTAAGAGCATCATTGTAAATCTTATTTTCTACTATATCTTCAAAATTTATTCTTATTTGATGGCCTCCTGCTCATGCTCTCCATAACTTCGTTATTTCTGAAGCAGTTTGTTGTGCATGGCTGCAGCCCCTCTTGTAGGGTGTTTTTCAGCTAGACTAGGTAGTGTGAGATCTGTTTACCACACCTAGTTTGATTTTTTTTTCTTCCCTTTTGGATCTAGACCCCAGATCTACTGATATAAGGGATCCAAGGGCTACAAACTCATTTCTATTCATAAATATCCTAGAAGTGTGTTATTTAAACAGGCTTGCTGTGCAATCCCTATTTGGGGATATTACACATAGGTGTCTAGCTCCTTCACCCAAGCCCTAGCTAGAAATTTAGGTGATCCATAAAAATTAGATAGAAAGAATATACTCACACCATGCTACTTCCATTTTGTGCTTCTGTCCTCCTTGATCTTGCAGATTCCTTGGTGTTTATCGTGTGCATAATCCTATCCTTTTTAGAATATATTTACGAGTGAGGCTCTTAATGTGTGAATTTGAAACCATTACATTCAGTCATGTACCTAGAGCCTAGAATCACTATGTATATAGCATTGTAAAAAATATTCTAGTTTGGCATTTAACACAAGACAATAACCATAAAACCATAAAACGATGCATATCCATAATTTGTGTAGTTCAAAATATACAATGTTTTCGAGTCCATTAACTCTGATATAGATGACATGCCCATATAATGTTACAAAAAACCAAAATTGGGGGCACCTCATGCCCCTACATCTAATCACTATCTAGAGGGTCCCATGCCAATGGCTCGGCTCCTACAACCTATAGATCACGCATTCCATATCTGTCGATCGCCATGCGCCACATGGCTCCTCGTCACTCTGAGGGTAGACCAATACATGGCTCTATGTACTTTTTATCAGAAATAAAAAGTGAAAATTTATTTGACATGGTCATAGAGTTCATTTTTCACAAGTTGGTATAGGAAAATTCAATTTTTTTCATCTTTAACCTATTCTAAGGTTCAAACCCACCTCCATTCAAGTCATGTCATGTCCCATCAGTCATAATTTTCTAACATATATCATTTCCAGAGCTTTTGAATTCAAAAATAACACTTTACCCAGTTTTTCCTTTTTTCGTAGCGTTTTACACTGTAAAATAGTAGTTTTCACTACGAAATTGCCTAACAGTTTCGTAGAGAAACTGTTAGAAAATGAACTAGCCACACTACGAAAAACATCTTTTCTATCTATCTTGTCAAATCTGGTGCAAGGTGTTAGTTCATGATTCGAGGAGTTAGGGTGGATTTCATTCGAGTCAGTTAGGTTTATTTCAAAGGTACAAGGTCATGACTGAGGTCATTATTATCGTTTTTAGCATGCATGAGTCATGATTAGACCATGAATTGTCATCGAAACCATAAAACATTACCCAATTGAGTCATTTGGTCATTATCTGCTTTATCCTTGCATGCTATTTGGTTTTCTGGAGAGCTTCTTCACCGAGCCAAGGTGGTTGCGGGAATTTTCAAAATTTGCAGGTGTCACTAATAGAGCGAGGCTAAGAATATATAAATTCACCATGGCTATAAGGAAGAAGACTAAAAAAGGTGGTCACTACCTCAGATATGAGCCCATGGACATGAATTTATTAAATGAAGACCCAACTGCATTGGAAGTGTTTAGAAGAAAAGGTTGTTTGCAATTCTACCAAAGCCTCCAAGGGTGCCATTTGCAGGTTTCAAAGGAGTTTGCCAAAAGTTTTACTAGATCGAATTCAAAGGTGGGGATGCTAAATCTCATAGTGACACTAGACAACATTGTAGCAGCAACATGAATCCATAGAGGATGAGAGTAATTGTTTAAAGGCATCAAATTCACCATGCAGGAATACAAAGAATTTATCAAGACAAAGAATAGTGAAATTGATCTCAAAAATTTTATCCCAAGGAGCTACATGAAGGACAACTACTCAAATTTGTTGATGATCATTCAGAAGTACTTCACCTGTGAAGGAAGGGTTCACATGGTCTACTCCTACCACCTTAGGCTTCTGTTTCATTTTGTGGGTAAGAGGTCTCTTGACTTTCCTTTTTACTTATACAGAAGATTAGCTAAAATGTCAAATAAGGTTCAAGTTAAAACAGAAGGAAATGAAACCTCTCTTTTTCATCATGGTTTGATCAAGTTGTTGGTGTTAGAGGAGTTAAAGGGATTAGGAAGAGATTGGACATCTTATCTTTTCATCAGTGGTTTTTAAGTAGATGCTCTCACTCCTAAAAGAGTTCCCAAACCTAGAGATATCCTATCACCTTTAGTGGTAGAGCAGTTAGAACCAGTGAGCATAGAGACAGAGCCTTTGCAAAATATTGACACACCCAAAGCTACACCTCCAAAAAAGAAGCCAAAAACTAGCAAACATGGCAACAAGAGAGTTAAAAGGATCCAAATAGTGGTTAAAGGTAAATTAGAGGACATACTACATGCCATTGATATTGAAGAAACTCCCATTGTCCAAGATGAATATGTTGAAGAGGGAGGAAGGAATCTTAAGAAAGGAAAAATAGCTAAAAATTTGGAATGCTGGTGATGATGTTGGATTCATGTTTCAACCTAGAAAACAAATGACTAGGCATGTAAGAAAGGTTATGGAAAGAATAAAATATGTTCATAAAGTTAGTGAAACTGCTCAGCCACCACCAAGCATCATAGACCTCTCCTCACCTGCAAAAGAAGATTTGATCATCAAACAAAAGAAGGGAAAAGAGAAAGTCACTGAAAAGTCAGAGGTAGAAACCCTTAAGAAGTAGTTGAAAGAGAAAAGGGAAGAGATATCAGTCTTGAAGAAAGAGGCAAAGAATCATAGAGCTGAAAGGATCTAGTTTGGACAAATGAGGAAGATTTGGGAGGATCAAGTCACAAGTGTCTCAAAGACATTGGAAAATTCAGAAAAACTAATAAAGTGGACTCAGCCACTACGAGGAGAGGTCAAGCACATCAAAAAGGTAAATCTACACTTGCAAGCCAATAAAAGGACACTTAAATATCAAGTTAAAGACCTGGAGCAACAATTAGATTTGATTCATGAAGAGCTGGAAAACAAAGGTTTGAATATGACTATGGTTGATAAGCCCATTGCTCAACTGATCATAAATGAGGAGGAAACACCACAAGAGCCATAAGTTGAGATTGAATATGCTTTATAGGGTTCATTACATGCATAAAATCAAGTTTTTTAAGATGGGGGTCAGTTTGTGAAGACAATTTTGAAATGTGCAATTTATGTACTTTTACACAGTTTCGTAGTGTTCTTTAGTCTTAAAGCCAGGAAAATGCTACGAGAAAACCTGTAGAAGATTTTTTGCTTCTAAAGTCACTTTTTTTTTTCAGTTTTCAAGGAGGAATATTGATGGTGGTGATGTGTCATGACTTGATTGAAATCATGAAATAGCAAAGGAGCAAAGTTATTGGGTGCATAAGCCACTTTTTCAACACTACCAAAACTCGCTATGAAACTGTCCTATTTTCGTATCGAGCAATTGTTAAAGGTTTTGGAGCATATTAATGGCATTTTTGGACAGTTGGAATCCTCCAACATGTCAAGGGATCTTATCCTCAAATAATTATTACTCAAAGGAAGTGCTATGGAGACAGGTCATCGGCCAAAGCAACTTTGAAGATAAGGGTTATGCATTCCTGAAAAGTAGGGTTATGTTCCACAATTCTAGGAGGGTTTTTAATATGTAAAGTGGTGATGAACTATGACATGGATTTTTTGAGCATGTGATACTTATTTTGTAACTATCGTGTAATTTTTTCATAGATAAGGTAAGGCTATGTAATAAATAGGAGTTAGAGTCATATTAGGAGATGTTTTCGTTAAGGTGTAGCTGTCAGTTTTCTGTTAGAAGTCATGTAGTTCGGCTATGTGATGTGTCATAGGTGAATTTGATGGTCTAGCCACCAGGAAGATCATTATTATTGTTAATAATTTCTATTTAAAGACAAAGCATCGAAGTAGTGAGGGGTTGGAGATTTTTTGCATCAAACTGCTGTTTTTATGTATTTGAATTATATTAGTAATACATAGTGACTTTCTTCTTGACAGACCTGAGATTCTCATGGGGTTTTTAATTTCTTATTGATCTATATCTTTATGTTTACTAATTGTAGTAGATTTCATCTATATTACTCAGAATTCATAATTTTATGCTCTGACTTCCTTTAGTGATGAAATGAATGTGTTTTCATGTTTTATGTGTGAGTTGTGTTTGTTAAAGACCTCTATCTGCCTCAGCTTCCATGTCAAGAAACCTTGCCATTGAAACTACTGATTGTTAACTCCATAAGCCCAATGGTATAAAACCTGCATTATTTTCAACCTGCAAACATAAAAAAACAAGTTACATTTCCCATAGAGTTAGCCATCTAGAACTATCATTATTCAATATCAGAAAACCCCCTTGAGAGAGCCCTCTCAAACTGAAGAGGCTAAGCTTCAGTTAAAATTGGTTTGAAACAGTTACACTGAGTTGTTTGATGAGCAGCCAATCAAGTACAATTTTGTGATAACATTTTGGTGCGTTTGCTAGGAGTCTCAAGATATACTTTTCCTGAAATTTTGAAGCTGAACTCTTGAAGGTAGCAGGAGCTCAAAATTTGTTCCATTAGGGGAATTTTGAGGTCTAAAATGGGCCTCCTAAGAAAAATGTACAACAAAAATAAACTTTATAACAACCAATAGGATTCAAGATGATGATGTCAACCATGGGGGATGATTCACCATTTTTTAAATAAAAGGGTAAAAATATTAAAAATAATAAAATAATAAAACTACTTTTTCAACTCGTATTTTCAACTTATCTCCCAAAATTTTTACTCAAATTTCGAGTGGGAGTACTCGTTGGATGCAAAATTTAATTCCTCATCCAAGGAGTACCCATGTTGCATACTTTTGATGAACTCTACTACACGAAAAATGATAAATACATAAAAAACGTGATTGTAATCACGTTTTTTTATGTATTTCTCATTTTTCGTGTAGTAGGACCCATCGAAAGTATGCAACATGGGTACTCCTTGGATGGGGAATTAAATTTTTCATCCAACGAGTACTCCCACTCGAAATTTGAGTAAAAACTTTGGGAGATAAGTTGAAAATATGAGTTGAAAAAGTAGTTTTTCCATTTTTCCCTCTAAAATTTGATGATGTCATCAAATCTTATTTGATTTTTTCCACTATTATTTTATAATTTCCTTAGGAGGCCCGTTTTAGACCTCAAAATTCCCCTAATGGAGGTTGCAACTACCTTGGTGACTCCATTCAAAATTCTCATGTTCAAAGGTGGCTTTGAAAAGGAGATATATGAGGAGTAATCCTGACCCAAATCCACCTACAATTGTGGATAATACAAACACAATTTCTAGAGGCATTCAAGTTAGTTATACACAATCAGGTACTCCATTAAATACAAAAGCCTTATCCCCTAAAGTTTTAAGAAGTCCTGAAGATAAAAAAGTTTGATGATAAAATTCAGGAAGTCTTGTTTAGGTCTGAAAATGTAAAATAATTGACTAAAATTGTCTTAGAACTACATATAAGAGGTATTGATACCTTAGCCTTAGTGACCCAAAAAAATAACGAAGAATTTTGGGGAGCAGTCACATCAGAGTTATTTTTAGAGAGGGCATATTTGGATAGGATGAAGGAACTAGACCCATTTGAAATCTTGGTAAGAAGAAAATATAGAGTTCCTCTACCTGACTAGATTTCAATTGTAATTGGACTGAAAATACCAACCAACCCACCTCCTAACATTTCCTCTTCCTCTACTACTGTTTTCCCTAAAACTACCATAGTTCCTATCATCAAGGCTGGAAATTATCCACCTCCACCTGTCGTTGCACCTGCTAGGTATGCCCCTCTTGTTCTCCGAGCTATCCTTAATGCCCTACCTAAAAAATATTCCGCTATAATCAAAACTTGGGGGATTTATGAAGATATTACAGCTGAAGAGCATGTAGACTAGTTTAATGACTTCATAGACAGGGAGGAGGTTAACCATGAGGATGTCAAAATGAGACTACTTTCTCACTGGTGAGGTCAGAAAGTTGTTTAAGGCCCTTTCTTCAGGGAGTTTTCATAATTGGAATGAATTTGAAGATAGCTTCTTGAGAAAATGGGGAAATAGAACAAACCCTGTGCAAGCCCTCACTAAGTACAATAGTTTGAAGAGAGTTGTAGATGAAACTGTCCAAAATTTTTCCAAGAGATTTAATAAAGTCTATGATTCCATTATTGCTCATCTAAAGCCTCCACCAAGAGCAGCTCAACTGAGATACGCCGAGGCCTTTGACTATGAATTTTCTATCCTTTTAAGAGAAAGAGAATCCCCTTCACTAGTTGAAATGAAAAATGATGATGTGAAGTGTTGAGATCGCAACAAGATGATGAGCTTAGTGGAAAGGAGTCACCTTCACTAAGTGGGCCCACAGGATATTTTTGGCGCAAAGTCTATTTTTAGACATATGGATCATGTTCTATGAGTTGCAGGATGCTATTTGTCGATGGTTGGTCAAGTCGGAAAAAATAGATGGACTTATATTTTTAGACATATTGGGCGGAATCTATTTTTAGATTTCCAGTCTAAAAATAGATATGTAGAATATTATTAGCTCTTAATAATATTTGGACTCTAAACATTATCTTATTCTCTTGGAGCACTTCATTTAAGTGCACAGTGTGGCACAGGAGCTGACAAAAGGAATTATGCTATTCCTAAGGGTTATGTGGAGCTATTGCATTGATACTTCAGTTAGAACTCATGTGACAGAGTTTGGTGGTGTTGATTGAGGAAGTTAGTGGAGTTGTATTCAGTTTAACTAATCTAAACATAGTTGACCTATTTGTATTCAGTTTAACTAATTGATACAATTAGTGAGAGTGGTGTGAATTAATTATTAATTAATTCACTAATTATAAACTCATTAATCAACTAAAGAATGCATCAGTTAACTTCACTGCATGGACAGTTTCAGTGGAGACCAGTGCATAAATAGGTGAAAGAGCAGGTTAACTATCAGTTGTGACTATACAGTTGCTATTTGCAACACAAAGATAGGTGAAGTAGCCCATGAGGATTTCACAGTTCAAGCCAGATGGTTTATCTATTTAATGAAGCCATCCCATAGCATTGAAAACGCAATAGAGGCTGGCTATCAAGTGGCAAAATATTGGAGCATGTGTTTTGCTAGATCTAGCTTGATAGTGTGTAGCAATTGAGGGTGTGCATGAGAGCTTGTTAGGAGATTTTGTACTGTGATTGTTACATGATCTCCATGACATATAATATACAAATAGTTGGGGTTTTCAGCTTTAAGCTTTCCCATTAAATACTGTGTTCATATGTGTGATTGTTTGTGGTTTTAATGTATGCATGCAATTGATTTTATTTCCGCATGTGATGATCAATGGTAGAAGAGATTCTGTATTATGCATGAAGCTAAAATAGTGTGTGATCAAGAGAATATCGGTGAATAATATCTCAGTTATTCAAATTTATATATGGTATCAGAGCGTTATTGATCATTGGAGCAATTGAAAAACATTAAAGCGGTTGAGTTTTGTGCTGGTGGAATTCGAATTTACAGCAGTGTTTTCTTGGTGTCGAAGTTGAGATGTCTTTCAACGGATTGAGATTGGAGTATGCCCTTGAGGGAAGCTCGAATTATATTGCATGGAAGGACAGGATGGAGGCGATGCTAGATGAAAATGGGTTGAAGGAGTTCATAGATGCTGAAGTCCCAAAGCCTAATTCTATTGATGCTGCCATACTTGACGCATGGCAAAAGAAGACAACAAAGTGTCGAAGGATTCTGTTGGAGGGTGTGAAGGATCACATAGTGTCCATCCTTCGTGGCAATGCTTCTCCATTCTTGATGTGGAAAGCCTTGACAGATTTATTCCAAAGCAAGAGCGACCAGAGGAAGTTGGCGCTCAAGGATAGACTCAGAAACATAAAGATGGAGAAAGGCGACAGTATGCCCAAGTACCTCTCGAAGTTCATCCAATGCAGGGATGAGCTGGGAAGTGTGGGGGTGACTGTTGATGATGAGGACTTGGTGAGCTTGTCTCTCCTAGGGCTTCCGAAGAGTTGTCACTCCTATCAGGACTCTGTCAATGGTTGGGAGAAATTTCCAGGATGGGAGCGACTTTGGTCAGATCTTGTGCAAGAGGAGATAAGGCGAAGTACCAGGGACGGATCTTCATCAAAGAACTCTGATGAAGAGAATTGCACTTTGGCTGCCAAAGAAAAGAAGGGGAAGAGCAAGAAAGCTTCTCAATCCAGTGCGAAAGGCAAGAAGCAGGACATGTCCAAGGTGAAGTGCTTTCACTGTCACCAACACAGACATTACGCCACTAATTGTCCACAGAAGAAGAAAAATAAGCAGGCTGCTGGAACTGCAGCTGCAGAGGCCTTAGCCTCACAGTTTGAGCTGGATTTTTCGCTGATAGCATGCTTGGTTTCAAGTGTGATGGAGTCAGTGTGGTTTCTTGACAGTGGTGCGTCTTTTCACATGACAGGAGATCGAGATTTGTTTACTGATCTAGATGAGAAAGATCTTGGAGTGCACATCGAGATGGGTGATGATGGTAGATACAGTGCCACCGATATCGGTACCATTTCCTTTGAGAGGGAGTCTGGTAAACCCTTCAGATTGAAGGAAGTGATGCATGTTGCAGGATTGAAGAAGAATCTTATCTCTGTGGCGATGTTAGAAGACAAGGGATATGATGTTGTCTTTCGCGAGGGAAAGGCTTTCCTGCGCAGTAAGGCAACTGGTGAGACCCAGAGGATAGGGGTTTGAGTTAAGAAACTTTATCAATTGTAGGTAGATGGCTGCGCAGCAATGGCAGGCAAGGCAGAAGGAGTGGTGAGCCGGGATGATGGCGAGTTGTGGCACGGGAGATTGGGCCACCTTCACCATGGAGCTTTGAAGATACTGTAGCAAATTTTTACTGGGCTTCCTAAAGGCACTCTTGTGCAGTCAGAGTAGTGCAAGGGGTGTACCTTGGGAAAATTTGTGAAATCCACCTTTCACGAGAAGGATAGTCACGCCATGACGATCCTTGAGAGAATTCACACAGACGTGTGTGGACCTTTCTCAGTAGCTTCGACAGCAAAGCACAGGTATTATGTGATATTTCTTGATGATTTTTCTCGTAAGTGCTGGATATTCTTCATGTAGAAGAAGAGCGAGACATACTAAAATTTCTGTGAGTTTAAGGCACTGGTTGAGAAAGAAACAGGGAAGCAGGTGAAGGCTCTAAGGAGTGACAATGGTGGTGAATTCATCTCTGGAGAATTCAAGGAATTTTGTAGCGCAGAAGGAATTCGAAGAGAGCTCATAGCACCTCATAACCCACAGCAGAACGGGGTTGCTGAGCGGAAGAACAGAACGATCGTGGGTGCTACACAGGCGATATTTCATGATTAGGGCCTACCCATTCACTTGTGGGTGGAGGCATGCAATACTGCAGTATATTTGCAGAACCGTTGTCCTCACAGGATACTTGGCATGAGTACACCCGAGGAGGCGTTTTCTGGTAAGAAGCCTGATATTTCCCATTTGAGGATTTTTGGTTCACCTGTTTACATTCATGTGACGAAGGATGCCAGGAAGAATCTAGAGCCGACTGCGAAGGTTGGGACATTTTTGGGGTACATTGATACGCCCCACAACTATCGTGTGTATTTTCTAGACATTCGCAAGACTGTTGTGTGACGGGATATCAAATTTCAGGAGGAGAAATCCATGAAGTGTTCGCTTGAGAGGGAGCCACACTTGCATGCAGATGAGGAGCTATTAGTTCCTAAGGATGAGTCGCAGGATGTGGATCAGCCACAAGATGAGGTTCATGGAGTGGAAGAGACCACTCAGGAAGCACCAACCATCAGAAGGTGGAAGCACACTCCAAAAGCTGAGCGACTGGCTCAAGATGCAGAGAAGGTTGTAGGAGCACCTACATCACAGTGCAGACAAAGACAGTCACCTGACTGGTATACTAGATACATGGCTCTTATGAGCAAGTGTATCGTGACAGAGCCATCCTCTTTCGAGGAAGCTGTGGAGGATCCAGCATGGGTAGATGCCATGGTGGAAGAGTATTATTCGATTGTCAGAAACAGTGCATGGGAGATTGTCCCGAGACCGGAAGGGAAATCAGTGGTGGGTTCGAGATGGATCTACAAAGTGAAGCAGGTAGCTGATGGGAGTGTGGAGAAGTACAAGGCAAGATTTTTTTCCTGAGGCTTTTCACAGATAGAGGGGATCGATTATGAGGAAACCTTTTCACCTGTCGCAAGGTATTCTTCCATACGGACGATTCTTGCTCTCTCAGCGCAGATGGGGTGGCACATTCATCAGATGGATGTTAAGACTGTGTTCCTCAACGGAGTCATTGAGGAGGAGGTTTACATAGAGTAGCCCCAAGGTTTCGAGATCTTCAGCAGCGAGTCGCATGTGTGCAGGCTCAAGAGAGCGTTGTATGGGTTGAAACAAGCACCTCATGCTTGGTACACATGGATAGACAGTTATTTCACCAGACTTGGATTCTCCAAGAGTGAGGTGGATCCTAACCTATACCAGATTGTGGTGGAGGGTAAGTTGTTGATCATTGTACTTTATGTAGATGATTTGATTTTGACAGGTGATGAGCTATTGATACTCTCATGCAAGGAGGATCTTGCAAAAGAGTTTGAGATGAAGGACTTGGGCCTCCTTCATTATTTCCTGGGATTGGAAATTTGGCAATGCAGTGGTGGACTGTTTGTTTCTCAGGGTAAGTATACCCGGGAGATACTGGAGAAGTTCAACATGCATGGCTGCAAGCCTGTTGATACTCCTCTTCCTGGTGGTTGGAGGAAGGAGGATGCTACTTCAGCGGAGGTATTGGATGCCACTGTTTATTGACAGTTGGTGGGGTCACTTATGTATCTGGTCAATACACGACCCGACATATGCTATGTTGTTCACCAGCCTTCACAAGCTATGGTTAAGCCTACCAAGATCTTTTGGAAGGTAGGAAAGCATGTATTGAGATATCTCAGAGGCACATTAGGATATGGATTATGGTACAGACAGTCGGATGAGGTGAAGCTGTGTGGCTTCACGGATGCAGAATGGGCAGGGAGCCCAACGAAAAGAAAGAGCACATCTGGAGGGATTTTCAGTATCGGATCGACAATAGTTTCTTGGTATAGCAGGAAGCAGATATCCGTGGCACTCAGTTCAACAGAGGCTGATTATATGGCAGCGAGTTTGGCTGCATGCGAGGCTATATGGATGAGGAAGATCCTGGTCAGGTTGTTCGGTTCACACTTAGAGCCTACTGTGATTTATTGTGATAATCAGAGTTGCATCAAACTCTCAGTTAATCTAGTATTTCATGATAGATCTAAACACATTTACATCTGGTATCATCATATCAGAGATTGTGTGCAGCGGAAGGTCATGTTATTTTCATACATTCCTACGGAGGATCAGGATGCTGATATCTTGATGAAGGCGCTCACCAGGAGAAAATTCGAATACCACAAGGGCAGGATAGGGGTTTCGGATAATCGATATCTTGTTGAGAGGGAGTGTTAAGAATGCAACAAGATGATGAGCTTGAAAGAAGTCACCTTCACTAAGTGGGCCCGCAGGCTATTTTTGGTGCAAAGTCTATTTTTAGACATATGGATCATGTTCTATGAGTTGCAGGATGCTATTTGTGGATGGTTGGTCAAGTCAGAAAAAATAGATGGAATTACATTTTTAGACATATTGGGCGGAATCTATTTTTAGATTGCCAGTCTAAAAATAGATATGTCGAATATTATTAGCTCTTAATAATATTTGGACTCTAAACATTATCTTATTCTCTTGGAGCACTTCAGTTAAGTGCACAGATGTGGCACAGGAGCTGATAGAAGGAATTACGCTATTCCTAAGGGTTAAGTGGAGCTATTGCATGGATACTTCAGTTAGAACTCATGTGAGAGAGTTTGGTGGAGTTGATTGAGGAAGTTAATGGAGTTGTGTTCAGTTTAACTAATCTAAACATAGTTGACCTATTTGTATCTAGTTTAACTAATTGATACAATTAGTGAGAGTGGTGTGAATTAATTATTAATTAATTCACTAATTATAAACTCATTAATCAACTAAAGAATGCATCAGTTAACTTTAGTGCATGGACAGTTTCAGTGGAGACCAGTGCATAAATAGGTGAAAGAGCAGGTTAACTATCAGTTGTGACTATACTGTTGCTATTTGCAACACACAGATAGGTGGAGAAGCCCATGAGGATTGCGCAGTACAAGACAGGTGTTTTATCTATTTAATGAAGCCATCCCATAGCATTGATTACGCAATAGAGGCTGGCTATCAAGTGGCAAAATATTGGAGCATGTGTTTTGCTAGATCTAGCTTGATAGTGTGTAGCAATTGAGGGTGTGCATGACAGCTTGTGAGGAGATTTTGTACTATGATTGTTACATGATCTCCATGAGATATAATATACAGATATTTGGGGTTTTCATCTTTAAGATTTCCCATTAAATACTGTGTTCATATGTGTGATTGTTTGTGGTTTTAATGTATGCATGCAATTGATTTTATTTCCACATGTGATGATCAATGGTAGAAGAGATTCTGTATTATGCATGAAGCTAAAATAGTGTGTGATCAGGAGAATCTCGGTGAATAATATCTCAGTTATTCAAATTTCTACATGAAGGTGGTGGTCAATATGATAGTAGCTAAAAAGTCCAAGATGGGAAAGACAAAATTGAGAGAAGAAGATAAGCCTCCCACCTCTAATGACAAATTTGACTCCATGATGAAAACAATGGAAAAAATTATGGATAGGCTTGCCCTTGGGAATGCCTCTGCACCTTCTGCACAACATGAACCACAGTTTAGAAATCCTCAGTTCAGAAGACCTCAAAATCAGTAGAGACCAAGGGAAAGCATAAATTAACCTGACCCTCAAGTAAGACCTCCTTTTTAGCAAAATTTAGTTGATGAAGAAGATCAAATTCAACATTCCACTGAAAGGTATGAGGTTTAATTTTTCCATAGGTCTGCTATCCTAAACAACATTATTCATTGGAAACTTTTTTAAGATGGCCAACAAGTCAAAAAATCTATAGAATTGAAAGAGGAGTTTGAAAGCACACAAGTAGATCAACAAAATATGCTTGCTGAAACAAAGGGTAATTCTGAAGTGTTGCAGCTGAAGAATAATTCTATACCCAAAGGTTTTATACCACTTGAAAATATTTTTGACCAAAATGATGTGTTCAAGTCTCCTAGGATACAAGCTGATGATGAAGATGTAGAGAGTTGTAACCCTGGTACAGTAGCAATTCCAAAAATGATTAAGCTTTCAAATTTTCTTTCTGTAGACATGAAACAAAAATGTATTTATATAATGAAAAGGTTCATAGATGTTTTTTCATGGAGTTATCCTGATTTGAAGAAATATGATCCTAATATTATTCAGCATACCATTCCTATTAAAGAAAATGAGAAGCCTTTCAAACAGAAGTTGAGGAGGATTAATCCACTTCTCATGCCTATGATTGAGAAGGAAATTAAGAAGCTCTTTTATGAAAAGGTCATTTTTCCCATCCTATTTTCAAAATGGCTTTCTAACTTGGTTCCAGTTAGAAAGAAGAGTGGAGAGATCATAATTAGTCATAGAGTTCATTTGTCACAAGTTGGCATAGGAAACTTTAAAAATTTTCATCTTTAACCTATCCTAAGGTTCAAACTCAACTCCATTCAAGTCATGCCATGTCCCATCAGTCATAATTTGCTGACATATTTCATTTCCCAAGATTTTTAATTCAAAAAGGAAACTTTATCTAGTTTTTCCTTTTTTCGTAGCATTTTACACTGTAAAATAGTAGTTTTCGCTACAAAACTACCTAATAGTTTCATAGTGAAACTGTCAGAAAATGAACTAGCCATGCTATGAAAAACTTTTTTTCTTTCTTGTCAAATCTAGTGCAAGGTGTCATTTCATGATTATAAGAGTTAGGTTAGATGCCATTTGAGTTAGTTAGGGTTATTTCAAAGGTAGAAGGTCATGCCTAAGGTCATTATTACCGTTTTCAGCATGCATGAGTCATGATTAGGCCATGAGTTGTCATTGAAACCATACAACATTACCCAATTGAGTCTTTTTGTCATTTTCTACTTTATCCTTGCATGTTATTGAGTTTTCTAAGGAGCTACTTCATCGAACCAAGCTAGTTGCTGAAATTTTCAAAAGTTGCAGGTGTCACTAATCAAGAGAGGCTGAGAAGATATAAATTAACCATAGCTGCAAGGAAGAAGACTAAAAAATGTGGTCACTGCCTCAGATATGATCCCATGGACATGAATTTATTAAATGAAGACCCAACTGCATTGGAAGTTTTTAAAAGAACAGTGTGTTTTCAATTATTCCAAAGGCTGCAAGGGTGCCATTTGCAGGTTTCAAAAGATTTTGCCAAACGTTTTACTGTATCAACTTCAAAGGTGGGAATGCTAAATCTCATAGTGACACCAAAAAGCATTGCAGAAACAACAGGAATCCCTAAAGGAGGAGATAAATGGCTTAAAGGCATCAAATTCACCATGCAGGACTACAAAGAATTTATGAAGACAAAGCATAGTGAAATTAATCTCACAAATGCTATCCCAACGAGCTACATGAAGGATAGCTACTCAAAGTTGTTGATGATCATTCAGAATTACTTCACCTATGAAGGAATGTTTCACATGGTCTACTCCTACCACCTTAGGCTTCTACTGCATTTTGTGGGTAAGAGGTCTCTTGACATTCCTTTTTACTTATACAGAAGCTTAGCTAAAATTTTAGATAAGGTTCAAGTTAAAACAAAAGGAAATGAAACCTCTCTTTTTCATCATGGTTTGATCAAGTTGTTTGTGTTAGAGGAGTTAAAGAGATTAGGAAGAGATTGGACATATTTTTTGTTCATCAGTGTTTTTGAAGTAGATGTTGTCACTCTTAAAAGAGTTCCCAAGCCTAGAGATATCCCATCACCTTCAGTGGCAAAGTAGTTAGAACCAGTGAGCATGGAGATAAAGCCTTTGCAAAAGATTGACACACCCAAAGCTACACCTGCAAAAAACAAGCAAACAGTTAGCAAAAATGGCAACATGACAGTTACAAGGAGCCAAAAAGTGGTTAAAGGTAACTTAGATGATATATTGCATGACATTGGTATTGAAGAAACTCCCATTTTCCAAGCTAAAGATGTTTAAGAGGGAGGAAGGAAGCTTAAGAAAGGAAAAATAGCTAAAAAATTGGAATTGCAGGTGATGATGCTGGATTGATGTTTCAACCTAGAAAACCAATGACTAGGCATGCAATAAAGGTAATGGAAAGAAACAAAGAGGTTTACAAAGTTGGTGAAAATGCTCAGCCACCACAAGCATCATAGACCTCTTCACACCTGCAAAAGAAGATTTGATCATCAAACAAAAGAAGGGAAAAGAGAAAATCAGTGAAAAGTAAGAGGTAGAAACCCTTAAGAAGCAGTTAAAAGAGGCAAGGGAAGAGATATCAGTCTTGAATAAAAAGGAAAAGAAGCGTAGAGCTGAAAGGATCTAGTTTGAAAAAATGAGCAAGATTTGGGAGGATCAAGTCACAAGTGTCTCAAAGACCTTGGAAAATTTAGAAAAACTGATAAAGTGGACTCAACCACTAAGAGGAGAGGTCAAGCACATAAAAAAGGTAAGTCTACACTTGCAAGAAAAGAACAGGACACTGAAAGATCAAGTGAAAGACCTATAACAACAACTGGAGTTGATTCATGAAGAGCTGGAAAAGAAATTTTTGAAGATGACTATGGTTTATGAGCCCATTGCTTAACTAATCATAAATGAGGAGGTAACACCACAAGAGCCATAAGTTGAGATTGAATGCTTTAGAGGGTTCATTAAATGTATAAAATTAAGATTTTGCAGATGGGGGTCAGTTTGTGAATATAGTTTTGAAATGTGCAATTTATGCACTTTTACACAATTTCGTAGCATTCCCTAGGCTTAATGCGAGGAAAATGCTACGAGAAAACCTATAGCAACTTTTTTGCTTCTAAAGTCACTTTTTGCAGTTTTCAAGGAGGAATCTTGATGGTGGTGATGTTTCGTGACTTGATTGACATCATGAAACAACAAAGGAGCGAATTTATTCGGTGTAGAAGCCACTTTTTCAACGCTACCAAAACTCGCTACGAAATTGTCCTGTTTTCATAGCGAGAAATTGTTAAAGGTTTTGGAGCATATTAATGGAAGTTTTGGACAACTGGACTCCTCCAAAATGTCAAGGGAGCTTATCCTAAAATACTTATGACTCGAAGGAAGTTCTGTGGAGACAGGTCATCAACCAAAGAAACTTTGAAGATAAGGGTTATGCATTCCTGAAAAGTAGGGTTATGTTCCACAAGTCTAGGAGGTTTTTTAATATGTAAAGTGGTGATGAATTATGACATGGATTTTGTGAGCATGTGATACTTATTTTGTAACTATCATGTAACTATTTCACATATAAGGTAGAGCTATGTAATAAATAGGAGGTACAGTCCTATTATGAGATGTTTTCTTTAAGGTGTAGCTGTCAGTTTTCTGTTAGAAGTTCTTATCACAAAATTGTACTTGATTGGCTGCCGATCAGACAAATCTATGTAACTATTTCAAACCAAATTTTGACTGAAGCTTAGCCTCTTCAGTCTGAGAGGGCTCTCTCAAAGGGTTTATGATATTGGTTAATGATAAAGATAAATGGCTAGCTCTATGAATTGTGTCTTGGTTTTTATGTTTGCAGGTTGAAAAGATGAAGGCTTGCTACCATTGGGCTATGGAGTTAGTGACAGGGATCTCAATGACATAGGCTCTCCTTATGGAAGCTAAGGCATGTAGATACTTAAATGAAAGTATAATACACACATATTGGGTTTACTCAATATATAATTTATCAAAAGGAATTTAGAGCATGAGAAACACTAATTCTAAGTAATGAACATTAAGATACTAAAAGCAGGACATTGAGAAAGATATCCAATAGTTTAGTGCTTGAAAGGAATTGGAGCATGCATAGCAAGAATTCTGAGTAATCAAACATTAACATATTTATAAAAAGTAGTAAGATACATAGGAAAGTGTTCATCAAAGTATCAAATGAATCTCAGTTGAAGGATGAAACCAATAGTCACTCTCTATTACTGATCAAAACCTATTTACAATAGTAGCAGTCAGCCATAACATATCCCAACCCTTTCTAACTGTAAAAATCTCTCCTTTATAGAGTGAGGACCCATACAAATAATATTCCCCCTTACTCCGCTCGATTTCCCACCTCAGAGACCTATTTCAAACATGATTCCATCACTTGGAGACTTCTTAGGGATATTTTTGTTTAGCAGAGTTTGAATACAAAAAGGACTCTTCTTTCATTAATAGTTCAAAAAATAAATTTAATAACCCTTATAAACTACAACCAAATAATTTTCTGAGTGTACTAGAGTGCTGATGTGTCATTATGCCACATGGATGCTAAGCTGTGTTGGGTGTGGAGCCTGATTATCTTGTTTACTTTGTATCACATCATTAGACCCCTGTACCTTAAAAGGGGTGGCAACGCTGCCCGAAATTTAATCACTGCTGTGGGGGGTCCAGGGGGGGCGGCAGCGCTTTTCGGAGCCCCCCCCCTAGCGGGGGTTCGGGGGCAGTGCCCCCGAAGCTAAAAATAGATGTAAAATTGCCTTGTAAAAGTATAGTAATTTCTAGTCAATCTGGGTCGTTCATTAGGCAAATGATCTAACGGTAGAAGTTATGTTTAGATTAGGGTTTTTTTCCCTAGAAGGCAACCCCCTTGTATATATGAGGGCATTGTATTGCGGCTGTGCATTATGAGTGTATTTCTCGGAGCGAGAAATAGAGAGGGAGACTGAGAGAGAGAACAGAGGATATTACAGTGGACCTGTTGTAGGTTTTGTCTCTTCATTTTTGCTGGATAATAGAAAGGAAGGACTGGCTGTTCGGGGTGGACGTGGCCCAAACTGGGTGAACCACGTATATCTGTGTCTCTCTGGTTTTATGTGTTTTGTGTGCTTGTATTTTCCACATATTTATGTGTTTCATTGCTCTGTAATATTTAATTTTCTAACAATCTGGACCTCCTCCAAGTCGAATTTTTACAAATTTTTCACAAATCTAGTTAGTGAAAATTCTGAAAAATAGGCTTCAAACATGAGTGCATAATTTCTAAATCCTGATGTATCTGCAAAAACTGAGAGAGGTTTTTTTATATTGACCTATGAGAAATAAAAACCCTCTTTCACATTTCCAAAATATATTTTCATTTGGTCGGAATTCTAACTTGAAGTTGACTGATAAAACAATCATGTACATAAATTTTTGTAGCGCGGGAAAAATGGCTTTTTCATCAATATTCTTGAATTATTTTTTGTTCCAACACCTTCATCGTGTTATGACACCTTGCAACCATGAATTCCCCTCCTTTAATCATGCAAAAACTGAATTTAAAAGAAAAAGGGCTCCTACAGGATTTTTCGTAGTGTTTTTTGGCCTTCAAGCTTGGAGCACGCTACGAAACTACCTGATAATGGAGAAAATTCCAAAATCTTCCTTTTTCTTCCAAATTTCATCTGTAGGTTTGAAAAGTGATATAATTAAATACGATCATGCAAAATTTCCTCTTACCCTCTTCAAAAAAACATCATTTTCACCTTTAGCAAGTTTATTCATTACTAAAATGACTATGTTTTTTTTTAAAACATAGGGTTCATAGATGAACTATTATCTCCCTATAATTGATAGATATTGAAAAAATGAAGGATTTTTTGTAGGTCAATATTTATTGAAGAAAAAAATATCTTTTTTTTTTAAAAACCATCTCCAGTTGTACATAATCTGCATTCTAAAAACATGTATAAAACAGGAAAATTCTGCATTCTAAAAATAGGGTTGAAAGACATCCCTGCATATCCCAATTTGTAGAACCTTTGACAAAATAGAAAGAGGTTATTGTTATTTTATATTTTCTTGAAAATAACCTCTCTCAGTTTCTTAAAATAATTCCCTGTTTCCCCAGAAACCGCCCTTGAAGTTAACTGCTCAAAGTTAGAAAACAGTGAAATTATTCGCTACGAAATTATTAGCTAGTTTCGTAGCATTTTCTACCTATTTTACACTGAATTCGCTATGAAAAGAGGAAAAAATGGCTAAAGTGTCATTTTTCAATTTAAATTCTTGGGAAATGTAAACTAACAACATATAATGATTGATGGGACATGACTTGACCTATATGGAGGTGGTTTTGAGATGAAATGAGGGTAGTCTTGAAACTTAGAATAGGTTAAATATGAAAAAATGAAATTTCCTATGCCAACTTGGAAAAGGTTTAAGAAGACCTTACCCTTTTGAGGAGTGAACTATATGACCATGTCAAGTAATGACTCACAAAATTATGAGTGATAACAATGGCTCCACTTGGGACGGTGTGCCCCTGTGGTACACCAAAAAACCAGTAGTTCTAGTGCCATCCATATTCTTGGAAATAAAAGCTCTAAAATTTATGAAGACTTCACCAAGCTCTTATGGCCTTCTCATCGGTCTCAAACTTGATGATTACTGCTTCAAAAATAAATCTGTACATATTGAAAGGATGCTCAATCAACTTTGAGCTTATTCACACGCTCCTACCTTCCCTAACAACTGTAATCTTCATGTTTGATTCAAGCAACATGAAACTTCCAATAAATCTAGTCTATGATCTGATCTAACACTTGAACCTCTTGACTGCACTTGAACCAAAAGTAAACTAGATACTGAAATGACCAAGGAAACATAAAATGAGTCTAATTTTCACAATGAAAACATAATCAGAAATTTGGACTGTAGGACTCTTCCATATAGTCAACTATAGGATCATAGGAGATATATTTTGTTTGATAACTCTCAAGACATTCAGCAGTTTCAAACAGCTCATATATGCTTTCTTTAGCAACATAAGATTTCGGTTGTGAGCTATCAAATTGATTCTCAAACTTATTTTCAAGAACAAAGTATTCTTCCTCAATCTCAAAAGAGAAAGATAACAACACCCTCTCTTTTTGTTCTGGCATGAGAAAAATTTGAAAAGACTGATCTTGATCATGAAGAGTATAGGATTGAATTTTAAATTTTAAAGCTTCAATGCCTTTCTCAATGTTCTTAGCAACTTCATCCAAAAATTTAATCTTATCTTCTGACTTGCACTCAAATGATTTTAGATAAGAAGATAAAGACAAAGAAAAATTTTCATCCGTTTCCTCAATAGTATGATCATCATTCCATTGCTTAAAACCTTGAATGGAAGGAGAGTCTACCACCAACTCTGTTCTCTCTATCCATTCTTCCAGAACAAATGACTTAATAGATCTCACAGGAAATCTTTCAATCCACTATTTACATTTCCCTTGAAATGAATCATAGAACAATATGATTCAAACATCTTCATGTTTGACTCTAAGAAGCTCAGTAAAGTCACAAAAAATTGATATATGCTTCAAGGTCAAGCTCAAGTCTTCTCCATTAAATTTTGGACCATTCCTTAAAAAATCTGCATCCTTGGGAAAAATATTTGGGAAACCATAAATTCCTGAAAAATCTACACATGCATACCTTGAAACACGAATGGTAGCATCCGAGTTCTTTATAAGTCTAGTGGAATCACCATGAATCTATGAAATTTTTTAATCCTTTAACAATGGAGTCGCCAAGGTAGTTCTGCAGCCTTAAAAAATTCTGAGCTCCTGTTACCTCCAAGAGTTCAGCTTCATTTTTTTTCACAAAAACTTCGAGAAATTAGTCTTCAAGCTCCTGGTAGATGCACCAAAATGTTATCACAAAATTTTACTTGATTGGATGCTAATCAAAGAAATCTATGTAACTGTTTCAAACCAACTTTTGAGTAAGCTTAGCCTCTTCAGTCTGAGAGGGCTCTCTCAAAGGGGTTTATGATATTGGTTAATGATAAAGATAGATGGATAACTCTATGAATTGTGTCTTGGTTTGTATGTTTGCAGGTTGAAAATATGAAGGCTTACTACCATTGAGCTATGGAGTCAGTGACATGGATCTCAATGACATAGGCTCTCCTTGTGGAAGTTGAGGCATGTAGATACTTAAATGAAAGTATAATACATCCATACAGGGTTTACTCAATATATAAATGTTCAAATGAAGTCAGAGCATGAGAAACATGAATTCTGAGTAATGAACATTAAGATATTAAAAGCAGGACATTGAGAAATATATTCATTAGTTTAGCGCTTGAAAGGAAGTCAGAGCATGTATAGAAAGAATTCTTAGTAATCAAACATTAACATATTGACAAAAAGTAATAAGATACATAGGACAGTGTTCATGAAAGTATCAAATGAATCTCAGGTGAAGGATGAAACCAATAGTCACTCTATTACTGATCAAAACCTATTTACAATAGTTGCAGTCAGCCATAACATATCGCAACCCTTTCTAATTGTAAAAATTTCTTCTTTATAGAGTTAGGACTCATAAAAATAATATGGCCCCTTACTCCCCTCGATTTCCCACCTTAGAGACCTATTTCAAACATGATTCCATCACTTGAAGACTTCCTAGGGATATTTTTGTTTAGCAGAGTTTGAATACAAAAAAGGACTCTTCTTTCATTAATAGTTCAACAAATAAATTTAATAACCCTCATAAACTGCAACCAACCAATTTTATGAGTGTACTAGAGTGCTGATGTGTCATTATGCCACGTGGATGCTGAGTTGGACCTCCTCCAAGTCAATTTTTTACAATTTTTTCACAAATCTGGTTAGGGAAAATTCTAAAAAGTAGCCTTCAAATATGAGTGTATCATTTCCAAACCCTGATGGATTTTTAGAAACTAAGATAGGTTTTTGTATATGGACCTGTTCTAAAGAAAAACCTCTTTCATATTTCCAAAATACTTTTTCATTTAGTCTGAAATCAAACTTTAAGTTGATTGCTAAAACAGTCATGTACATAAATTTTCTTAGCGTGTTTTAGTAGCATGGGAAAAATGGCTTTTCCATCAATCTTCTTGACTTATTTTTTGTTCCAACACCTTCATCATGTCATGAAACCATGCAACCATTAATTCCCCTCCTTGAATCATGCAAAAACTGAATTTAAAATCAAAAGGGCTCCTACAGGATTTTTCACCTTTACCCTGTTAGAAAAAACATCATTTTCACCTTTAGCAAGTTTATTCATCACTTAAATGACTCTGTTTTTTTTTAAACATAGGGTTCAGAGATGAGCTCTTATCTCCCTATCCTTGATAGATATTTCAAAAATGAAGGAGATTTTTGTAGGTCATTATGTCATGAATAAAAACCTCTCTTGTTTTTTTGAAAACCGTCTCCAGCTGTACATAATCTACATTCTAAAAGCATGTATAAAATAGGAAAATTCTGCATTCTGAAAATAGGGTTGAAAGACATCCCGGTATCTCCCAATTTTTAGCACCTTTAAGAAAATTGAAAGAGGTTATCATTATTTGATATGTGCTTGAAAATAAATTCTCTCAGTTTCTTAAAATAATTCTTTTTTTGCCCAGAAACCTCCCTTGAAGTTCACTTCTCAAGTCAGAAAACAGTGAAATCCTCATATCCGCTACGAAATTATTAGCCAGTTTTGTAGCGTTTTCTGCCTATTTTACACTGAATTCACTACAAAAAGTGGAAAAACTGGCTAAAGTGACCTTTTTCAATTTTAACTCTTGGGAAATGAAAACTAATAGCATATGATGACTGATGGGACACGGCATGACCTATATGGAGGTGGTTTTGAGATGAAATGAGGGTGGTCTTGAAACTTAGGATAGGTTAAATATGAAAAAATGAAATTTCCTATGCCAACTTGAAAAAGGTTTAAGGAGTCCTTACCCTTTTGAGGAGTGAACTGTATGACCATGTCAAGTAATGACTCACAAAATTATGAGTGATAATAGAAGTCATGTATTTTAGTTATGTGATGTGTCATAGGAGAATTTGATGGTCTAGCCACCAGGTATATCATTCTTGTTGTAAAGAATGTCTATTTAAAGACAAAGCATCGAAGTAGTGAGGGGTTGGAGATTTTTTGCATCAAAATGATGCTTTTATGTATTTGAATTATATCAGTAATACATAGTGACTTTATTCTTGACAGACCTGAGATTCTCATGGGGTTTTTGATTTCTTGTTGATCTATATCTTTATGTTTACCACTTGCAGTAGATTTCATCTCTATTACTCAGAATTCAAAATTTTATGCTTTGACTTCCTTTAGTGATGAAATGATTGTGTTTTCTTATGTTTTATGTGTGAGTTTCCTTTGCTAAATACCTCTATCTGCCTCAACTTCCATGTCAAGAAACCTTGCCACTGAAACTACTGATTGTTAACTCCATAAGCCCAATGGTAGCAAACCTACATTATTTTCAACCTACAAACATAAAAAAACAAGTTACATTTCCCATAGAGTTATCCATCTAGCACTATCATTATTCAATATCAGAAAACCCCCTTAAGAGAGCCCTCTCAAACTGAAGAGGATAAGCTTCAGTTAAAAGTGGTTTCAAACAGTTACATTGAGTTGTTCAATAAGTAGCCAATCAAGTACAATTTTTTGTGATAATGCACAAAAATGTTATCAAAAAATTGTACTTGATTGGCTGCTCATAAAACAACTCAGTGCAACTATTTCAAACCACTTTTGACTGAAGATTAGCCTCTTCAGTTTGAGAGGGCTCTCTCAAGGGGGTTTTCAAATATTGAATAATGATAGTGCTAGATGGCTAACTCTATGGGAAATGTAACTTGTTTTTTTTATGTTTGCAGGATGAAAAGAATGCACGTTTTCTACCATTAGGCTTATGGAGTTAACAATCAGTAGTTGGAGATTTTTTGCATCAAACTTCTTCTTTTATGTATTTGACTTATATCAGTGATACAGAGTGACTTTCTTCTTGACAAACCTAAGATTCTCATGGGGTTTTTAATGTCTTATTGATCTATATCTTTATGTTTACCACTTGCAATAGATTTCATTCTAAATCACATTCAATCTCAACTTATGGCTCTTGTGGTGTTTCCTCCTCAATTATGATTAGTTGAGCAATGGGCTCATCAACCACAGTCATCTTCAAACCTTTCTTTTCCAGCTCTTCATGAATCAACTCCAATTGCTGATGTAGACCTTTCACTTTATATTTCAGTGTCCTATTCTTGGCTTGCAAGTGTAGATTTACCTTTTTAATGTGCTTGACCTCTCCTCCTAGTGGTTGAGTCCACGTTATCAGTTTTTCTGAATTTTCCAAGGTCTTTGAGACACTCGTGACTTGATCCTCCCAAATCTTGCTCATTTTTTTTATACTGGATCCTTTCAGCTCTATGCTTCTTTGCCTCTTTCTTCAAGATTTATATCTCTTCCCTGGCCTCTTTCAACTACTCCTTAAGGGTTTCTACCTCTGAATTTTTAGTGATTTTCTCTTTGCCCTTATTTTTTTTTATGATCATATCTTTTTTTGCAAGTGAGGAGAGGTTTATGGTGTTTGGTGGTGGATGAGTAGTTTCACAAACTTTCTGAACCTCTTTGATGTTTTCCATAACCTTTGTTGCATGCCTAGTCATTGGTTTTCTAGGTTGAAACATGAATCCACTGATGAATATAAAATATCTCCAATCTCTGCCTAATGTATTTAAATCATCTAACACCAACAACTTGATCAAACCATGATGAAAAAGAGAGGTTTCATTTCCTTCTGTTTTAACTTGAACCTTATCTGAAATTTTATCTAAGCTTCTATATAAGTAAAAAGGAAAGTCAAGAGATATCTTACCCACAAAATGCAGTATAAGCCTAAGGTGGTAGGATTAGACCATGTGAAACCTTCCTTCACAGGTGAAGTACTTCTGAATGATCATCAACAACTTTGAGTAGTTTTCCTTCATGTAGCTCCTTGGGATAGCATTTGTGAGATCAATTTCACTATGCTCTGTCTTGATAAATTCTTTGCAGTCCTACATGGTGAATTTGATGCGTTTAAACCATTTCTCTCCTCTTCTAAGGATTCATGTTTCTGATGCAATGTTTTCTGGTGTCTCTATGAGATTTAGCATTCCCACCTTTGAATTTAATCCAGTAACACGTTTGCCAAACTCCTTTCAAAACTGCAAATGGCATCCTTGTAGCCTTTGGCAGAATTGCAAACACCTTTTTCTTCTAAACACTTCCAATGTAGTTGGGTCTTCATTTAATAAATTCATGTCCATGGGCTCATATCTGAGGTAGTGACCACCTTTTTTAGTCTTCTTCCTTGCAGCCATGGTGAATTTATATCTTCTCAGCCTCACTTGATTAGTGACACCTGTTGGGGTTCCCATGTTTTGGCCAGATTGGCAAGACCAAAAGATGAGACAACATCAGAACCATTTTCAGACCTCAGGATCTAGCCCTCCTGGGTCCAAAGAGGGATCTCTCTATATAAGCAAAGGTTTTGTGTCTTTGAATCTCAAGGTTAAGATATTAGGCTAGTTATAGGCGCAAGTTTGTTTGTTTGATTGTATGTTTGGTTACTGGGAATCAAGAAAGAAGGTTTAAATATAAGACAAGGATGAGAAAAGAGGATTTTAGGCAAAGGAGGGATGATTCAGAGAACATTCAATACCATTGGGCAATGGAGTCAGGAAAGGGTTTACTTGCTATTCAATATGCAGGCTTTCAGTTGGGCTAGTCATCTAAAGCATTGGATCTTAAAGATGATAGTGTGGCATGAGAGGGTAAGAGAGAAGGTGAAAGCAAGGAAACCTCAAGGGTGACCTTTGAAGAATCAGATCTAGGGACATGGCATGCCATAGGACAACCTGTGATCTAGAAACTAAAAGGTTAACTCTTCAGACAAGGAAACACAAAATATTTAAACACAAAGGTGAAAACCTGAGATCAGAGAGAGACTTTGAACTCTCAATGATTTGGCATCCAGCTTAAGGGATCTTAGGAAGGTTCAATTAATTGAAAAGGATCCTAGTGAGACAGAGACAGATTTCTAGACCCCCAGTATCCCAATTCATTCAATTAAAGCCTAGCAAGAACATCTGAAAATAGTTTCATTAATTCATACATCAGCTAGAAGCATATGTTTTGACCACTACACTAGTTAAATTAGCTTGAAACAATCCTCAGATAACACATACAGAAGAAAACATTGAAGGCAAGGATAGCAGAAATATAAGGTACCTAACAAGGGTAAATCCTATGCCAAATTTCTGATGCGAGCCAAAAGAAATGAAATGTAATGAACTAAAAAGGAAAACATAGACAAAGACAGAAAAACATCACCACTTCTTTAAATTAGGATCCAAAGAAATGTGCTTGTCATATTAAAGAGCAAGACCAGTCAAGTACAACATTACTAATAGCTTGATATTCATTCTGAAAACATCTTCCTCAGCCTATCTTACAACTTTACACAGAGAACATGTCTCAAGAGAAATAGCTTGAAATTCAAAGATAGCCAATCAACAACCTTTACACTGAGTTCCTTTGTGAATTTTATAGCTGAATGAGAGACAGAGGGGTAGATGAAAAACTAAATGCAGCATTAAAACTCAGAAGAAGAATAGGGTCAAGGCCCCATCCTGGGAATTTATCTTCAGTACTCCTTTGGATGAAAGAGTGGTCTTTGTCAGGCTGCAATTTACTTCAAGTATGTCTTTGATGTACTTGCTGTAGAATTATATAGAACTTTGGTAAACTGAACAAAGGCAGATCAACGATTTCAGGTCTGCCATACTGAGTAACAAATGCTCCTGATAGTATAGGACTGTTATCAGGGAGGAAAAATTCCCATGGAAACAATGTAGACTGAAACAATAATGAGTACCATGTCCTTTCTCAGGGGATACATTCTGCTGATGTGAAACCTTGACGATATCATTTTCTGCGTAACGGACTTCCCGTGTGATTCATGAGGTTTTCGGTCTGGTACTTTGCCTTTAAATTATTGGATTAAGGCTCAAAATATTCAATTACAGGCCTTTAAACTCTTTGTCTTTTTAACTGCTACTCTCTGCCGCTCCATTTACTGTCTCTGTCTATGAAAAATCGAGTTCTAATGATGATGGGGAGTTTAATCAGTGTCGAACACCGTACTTTGATGAAAATATTTCCTGTAGAGACCCCCCCTGAACATTTTTCTGCTATATCAGGTTCTAACAGTGGCCCTTTTGGCCTTGTGCTCTATGCCATGATAACTGTGGCTATGAACCATGGTGGTTTTCACCACCTGTAACCCTGCAAAACACAAAAACGCGTTAAGAAAACGTGCATGGGGTCGAATGATGTGGATGACTAGGAAAATGGCCACACGGTGTGGATGAGGGCGATGAATGTATAGGATACTGTGGAGGAACACCGTGGAACAGCGAGAGATGCATTTGAAATATGTCGAGATAGAAATTTTAATGTAAAACATTAAAATTTAACCCTTGAATGGAATATAAAGGGAAATGGGCGAAAATGCGATGAAGACACGTGGAATGGGTGACATGGTGGGACCCGGTTAATGGCGGGGCTGATTTTAAATCTAGACCATCGGATCTCAAGAGGAGATCAACAGCTGAAAATGCATCGAAGGGCGATGGATGGTGGGCCAGGGGTTCTGCTTGCCTTGGTTATCACCCGCGCGTCTTTGGGGTGTGAACGCCGTCGGATGGCTGGCCACAGATCGGATGGTGTACAATAATATCGTGCCGGATCTACGGACGAACGTTAACGTGCGATGGGGGCGGTTTTGCAATAGTGCTCGAAGCCATGTGCCAAGCGGTGAATGGCATCGCTGCGAAATGAAAAATACCGCCCACCTTCCAAAGGCAGTGCGATAGACACCGGCGGTTTTGAACAGTGACTGCAGCGCAAGGACCACCGGGGTGGATGCAACGTGGGCTATCGATCTGCGGATCAGATCGACAGTTGTGATGTGATCAGGGAATGAACAGGGAACACGAGAGCAATGGGGCTTTAGACAGCCGTTGGATTATGGGAGATCGATGGTTAAAAGCGCTCTCAATGTCCAAATGTGCTAAGCGCTTTTCGGGCTGGTGCTTGGTTCTAGCGCCCAGGTCATGTGGGGGAAAAGTTGAGGGGGCTGGCTAGAGGGGGCTAGGGCCGATATATGTAGAATAGGGGTTTTTTGGCCCATTTTAATGCGATTTGAGGCCAGAAGAGGGAAACAATAGGGGGAATAAGGAGTTTCTCGGCCGAACCAAGGGTGTTTGTGAGGCTTAGGAGGGAAGAGGGATGATTTAGGAGATTTAGGAAGGGATTTGGGGGGGGTAAAAGGGGAATTTTGACAAAGGGAAAAAGGGTTAAAATGGGACATTCTGCAAGGGTACAAGGGGCGATGAAGGCCCTTTTTTGAGCACAAATTTTTTACAATCAGCGAGGCTCTTTGTGGATGGAAACAACAGTGGAAATTAATCGAAGGGTAGAGGGCATGAAGAGGCTTTCAACGATGATGTGTTTTTCAGAAGAAATGCATTCCTTGGAAGCTCAAAAAATAATTTATCCCCCTGCTTGCTTGTCAAGGAATTTATAGGGGGCTAACAGTGGCTCCACATGGGGATGGCTTCTTCTTGAAGGAGACAAGAATTCAGAAAATTATCTTTGGAGTAGGCCATATGCCTGATCTTTGAGCCATATATTTTCTTTCTTGGATCAGCTACCACCAATCATGAAATCATCAAATCAGCAGAAAAATTCTCCCAAAAAATCTACCTACCCATCCTACAATCCTACCATTTTTTTCTTCCAGGGCACATTTGGACTAGCAGACCCTTTACATCATTTATTTTTTACAAACAGGAAAATAAACCCATTCTATTCCTACCCTTATCTCTCCATGAGACTAGATTAAACTGTTGGCCTCATATGTTTCTCTACCTAATCTAATATCTGTTGGGATTATACTGTCCAGCAGATTTCTTCTCTACATTCTACAATAGAAATTTAAAAACAGTCAAACTAGGATTAGACAGTCTAGTTTGTTGTGGATCCGAGGCATAAATACATTTGCACATGGATAGAAACTTGCAAAAAACTGAAAAAAAAATCTTGAAGGCTTGAAAACTGAAACTTCGAAGCATCCTTCCTTGCTTTGTGACTCAATTTTTGAGCTTGTTAGAGTCACTTTCTCTTTTCATTTCAGCTCTGGTTTTGGGCATGTTAGAGTTGATCCCTTTCTTCTTTGCTGGCTCAGGTTTTGATCATGTTAGAGCCAATATTTTGCACCTCAGAGGTTCATGTTTTGAGCATGTCTGAACCTCTCCTTTCTCTCTATTTTTTGGAACATTTTCTCTTTTTCTTGAAAGCATAACACAACAATGGTATTTAAAATGGAAATGGAAACTGGAAATTGGATATCAGTAGAAGTAGTGTTTGAGCATCCTGCCATTGACAGGACCCCCAAACAGCTCTGTACCATCTATTTCTTGTAGAAAAAAGGCATTTGGACCGACAGTGGCATGGATGATGTATGGACCTTGCCACAAACTGTCAAACTTGTCGTGCTTTCCTTTGTCCTCTCTCCTTGAGTCCCACTTTAGAACTTTATCTCCAATTTTGAAGTCAGAAGCTTTGGTTCTTCTGTCAAACAACTTCTTTATATTTTCCTGAACTTTCATAGCTCTGTTATAGACCTCTTCCCTTGTTTGCTGGAGATGAGTTGTTTGGTTTATCCTTCTTACCATGATGTCTTCTTCTGTCTGAATTTCTTGGACAAGTTTAATCACTGGTACTCCAAGGCTGGTAGGAAATACTGCTTTTGTTCCAAAGACAAGTTGGTATGGTGGCATGCCAATAGATTTCTTTGTTGTAAGCCTATCAGCGCATAAAGCATGCACTAACTTGTTATACCATGAATTTTTGTTTTCTTCCAGCAGCTTTTTGATGATGGTAACCAGGCTCTTGTTTGATGATTCCACTAACTGATTACCTTGTGGGTAATAGGCAGTTGAATGACCGAGTGCTATTTGATACCTATGATAAAAATCAACCATCTTCTTGGATCCAAAAGCAGCAGCATTATCAGTGATTATTTTTCTTGGCAACCAAACCGAGAGAGGATATGACCTTCTAGGAACCTAATGACGACTGAATCTATGGCATTCCTAGTAGGTGTGGCCTCTATCCACTTAGTGAAGTAGTCTGTGGTTGTTAAGATCCATTTGTTTTGTGCAGAAGAAGCAGGGTGTATTTCTCCTATGAAATCTAGGCCCCGTTGCATAAAGGGACCCTCAACAGTGATGGGCTGTAAAGGGAGAGGTAGGAGCTTTCTTTTTCCGTTGAAAATCTGGCATTTATGGCAGGAAATTATCATCTTATGGATGTTAGTGAAGAGTGTAGGCCAATAATAGCCAGCTCTGAGTATTTTGTTAGCAGTGGCTTTCCAGCTCAGGTGGCCTCCACATTCTCCTGCATGAAATTATTGTTTAATCCTCTCTGCATCAGTTTCAGGCAAACATTTAAGCAATAGGCCATTTCTACTTTTCCAGTATAAAAATTCATTTAGTATGCAATAGTTTCTGGCTTTTAGCTTTAGAAATATGGCCTTAGTCTTCGATATTTTTGGAGGGGCATTGAGGTTTGTGAGCACATAGAGAATGTCAAAATACCATGGAGACTTCTGAAACTTCTCCTCAACAGTGGGATTAGTAAATTCTTCCCGCTCATCCAAGGCACCTACCATGTTTATGTCGAGGACTTGTAAATTTGATTCAACCATTAGTTGAGCTAAGCCCTGACCCTTGATTAGTTTCGTGGGTTTTATCTCAAGGTCATATTCTAAGATCATAGCAATCCATTTTCCCCTCTTCCCATCTGGGTCTTGGGACAAGATGTCTTTAACCACTATGTTTTGCACGTAGGCTATGGTCTGGGAATGCAGTATGTACACCCTAAAGTCTTTAAAGGCCTTAACCAAGGCATAGGCCTATTTTTCCATTATGTTGTATTTCAAGGGTGCATCCCTCAGAGCTTTGTTGAAGAAAGTGATGGGCTGTTCCATTCACTATGGATTTTTCTGTAGCAGAACTGCAGCTACTGTATGCTTGGAGGCAAATGAAAAGATCAGGAAATATTTTGAGAAATCAGGGCTGATTAGGACAGGAGCCCGGGTGAGTGCAAGTTTAACTGTTTCAAAAGATTTCTTAGCCTCAACAGTCCGTTTAACTCCTACACCTTTCCTTAACATGTTTTTCATATTCCTAAGGTTTTCAGGTAAGTTTGGAATAAACCTCCCGAGAAAGTTGATTTTCCCAATGAAGGACTGTAACTCTTTGATGTTTCTCGGGTGTGTGATTTGTATTATTCCCTCAACTCTTTGTGGGTCCATACTAATCCCCTTCTTGGATATGATGTGGCCAAGAAGCTTACCTTCTTGCAGCCCAAATACAGTCTTTTTGGGATTCAATGATAGACCAAACCTTCTACATTTTTCAAACACTCTTCTCAGATGCTTTAGGTGTTCTTCTTCAGTCTTGGAATAGATTGTTATGTCGTCCAGGTAGATGACAATGAAGTGCCCTATTTCATTTGAAAAGGCTATGTCCATTTCTCGTTGGAAGGTTTCACCAACGTTCATCACTCCAAAGGGCATTTTCACATACATAAAGGTGCCCCATGGAGTGGTAAAGCTGTTTTGAGCTGGTCTTCTAGGAGTACTAAAACTTGGTTGTATCCTGAAAAAACATCTAACAGGGAGATCCTTTTTGAGCCTACTACTTTCTGAAGAATGTGTTCCATTTTTGGCAAAGGGTAATTGTATTTGAGTGAGGCTCTGTTAAGGTTCCTGAAATCTATGCACAGTTTGATCTCCCTTGTTTTATTTCTCACATCCACTAGGTTTGAGACCCAATCAGAGAACCTCATAGAACTATTATGCCTACCTCGTACATCTTTTTTATCTCCTTTTCAACTGCAGGCAATTGTTTTGGGTTTATTCTATGGAGTTTCTGTCTGAAGGGCTTCTGATTTTCTTTCAGAGGTATTTTGTGCTGTATAATGTTTGTGTCATAGGCCTTTAAGTCCTCATAGCTCCAGGCAAACACATCAATGAATTCCTTGAATAGGTTAATGTATTTATTTTTAATGTTTGCAAGCAGGGACTTGGCCAATTTGATCATCTTGGGCCTATCTTCAGTGCCTATGTTGCATTCCTCGACATCAACTTCTGCGTGTTCTAAAGTGGGATATTTTGCTACATCATCGAAGTCAAAAATTTCTTCTAAAGGTGCTAGACCTCGAGGTATGTTGTTATCTTTGGCTTGCAACACCTCTACTTCCTCACTATCTGCATTTTCACATTTTTCATCTGGATTTACAATCTGTTCGTTCAAATTGTTTATTTCTATGTTATAGGGTGTTTCTTCCTCATATGAGGGCTTTTCACTTAGGCAGTTATCGTCAGATTTAGAGTCTAAATTAGAAAATTCAAACTCGTTCCTACCTATCAGGAAATCCTCGATCCATTTGTCGCCCTCAAAGACCTGCCAGTATTTTTCGTTATCCGGCACTGCAGGTCTAAATTTGGTCTGAATGATGATTTTTTGGTCACTGGGAGGCTTATGATACGCACTAGCCATGCAGGCTAATCCATTTGCAATTGCGTTCTGACTCCTAGGGACAAACACCAGTTCGTATTCTACAAAGGTTTTCAATAGATCCATAGCGTCATTCCTGTATGCTCTTAGCCTAGGATGTTTTGATGTGTATTCACCATTCACTTGTTTGATGATAAACTCAGAGTCTCCATGCACAGTTATGCTACAGGCTCCTAATTTTCTCAACAGATTCAAGCCTAGGATAAGAGCTTCATACTCTGCGATATTGTTTGTACATTTGAATTTCATGTTACAGGCATGAATCTCTGTGTAGTCACTCTCAGTGTTGTGTACCCACACTCCTGCTCTTGCATTTCTCTGGGTGCATGACCCATCGAAATTCATTTCCCATAAGGGTTCTCTCTTAGGCTTAACATCGTTTAGTTCTTGGTGTGGTGCATGGGCTTGCGGAGGGTGACTAATTAGTTGACTGCATTCTATTTCTTTTTCACTCTGAGTTTCTGTTTCAGTGCATTGTCCAAAGTTTTCTACATCGTTCTCCTCTGAGTCTAGAGTAGCCATTATGTTAAATTCCATGGGCTCTGTTTCCTTGTTTGTATCTCTGTTTTTTAATTCTAACCCCTCTAAGGATTCATCATTACAAAGGATGAAGGAGTCAATATCTATGTGTACAGAGTATAAAGGTGAATTTTCAGGCCTTTCGGGGCTGCTGACTAGGAATTTCATTTGTGCCTCTCTATACAGTCTTCTAAGTTGGCTAAAGACTGGGATTGTGGCATAGGCCCCATCCATCTGCATTGTACCTTGCAGCTTGGCTCCCCATGATCTTGACAGTAACATGCCATACTTGGGTGGCACATCTGCCACTACAACATCCATGACCATACACTTGGCTGGAATCTGGGTAAGGCTCACACATAAATATTTGATCAGGCCAAGACACTTTACCTTGCTAGAATCAAATGAATATAAGTCTTTATAAAGGCGGGTTATCTCCAGGCCTAACCTTTCCATAACTACTTTAGGCATCAAGTTGTGTGAGGCTCCAGAGTCATGCATTGCGTTGTGGAGGATCTTGTCGTGGATATTGAGACTGATATAAAAAGAGGGTACTACCCCTTCCTAAAAATTTCCTTCTATCTTTGGACCAAACAGAAGGGATGGTTGATCATCACTCAGATTTACAGTTTCACTGTTTTCACCTAGATTTAAAGCTTTCAAAATTTGGCCTTTATATACATCCTGGGTGGCCAGTTTAGAGAGTGGGACAGGGATTTTAATTTTTGCAATCTCACTCTCCAAATTGAAAATGGACTGACTCTTTGGAATATTCAACTCTGTTTTGTTAGCCACCATCTTGGTGGAAAAATCAGTGGGTTGATTCTCACTATGTACAGGCTTAGGAACTCTTTTATCAGGAGCACTAACTGCAGTGCTAGTGCTGCTAGTTGGTTGACTTCGTTTATCAGTGTTTTGGTTGTCTTTTTCTTTGTTCTTCCCAGAACTCTCAGTGGTTGATTTGTTACTTTCAGCAGCTGCTTTAGAATTTTTCTCAGGAATTTTCTTGATGGTGACCTCAGAAGCCTTTGGTTTGGAAGTGTCTAGACTCTTTTTGCTTCTAATTTCATACTGTTCCCTGACCTGCATGATGGCATTTTCAAATCCAAGTCTGTAATCCTCAGATTCCAATCCTTCCTCATTCCAATATGAGGGTGAGGGATGATCTTCTTCTATGGAATGGTTGTGGATTGAGTTTTCTACTTCAAACATGTTTATTGTGTTCCCCTCAGACTCTTCTATGATCCCCTCATCTTCATCAAGAAATTTCTCTTGGAATGGGGGAATAACTTGTTGATCTGATTCTCTTTGTCTGTTGGGAGGGGTATTGTTTCTTCTAAAGTGTTGGTTCTGGTTATGATTTTGGTTTATGTTCTGGTTACTAACAGTGAAAACCATTTTTCCATCATTTTCTGTAGCTTTTCCATGTTTTTAGATAGGCGGTCATAATTGGGATTAGATGTGGAAGCTACATTGTCATCTCTATATGTTACCCTCTTCTCAGCTCTCAATCAGATTAGCCTCTACACTCACTACTCCTTTTTGCATGTCTTCCAATGTGTTGCAATCCCTCTCCCTCAGCTGGTAGGCCATATCAGCATCAAAGAATTAAGGGTATTTCACTAGGGCCAAACCTTGGGGAGGTTTCATGTGTGGAGGAAGAGTGTTGTAAACACTGTTAAACCTTGTAGACTAGTCATGGACACTCTCTCCTACATTTCTCTTAAGATTTTTGTATTCTGCTAGGACTTGTAGAGGGTTGGCCTTAACTTCTCATTTGTTTATGAAGGTTTGATATAAAGCAGGAAGGTCTTGAACACTATTAGGAGGTAGGCCTTTGAACCATTTCTTCACATCACCTCCTAAGCTCTGGGAAAATATTCTCATTTTTACTGTATCATCATCTATCTCCATGTAGTCAAAAGCATCTTCCATCCTATCTACATGGTGTTGGGTTGTAGTAGAATCTTTTGCAGTGAAGTGTGGGATCTTTGACTGATAATCATTGGGCAAGGGCACTAGAGGCTGAGGTAATACCAGAGGTGCATACCAAGCTGCCATGATGATGTTTTGTGGAGGTAAGGGGTTGGTTTGAGCAGCTGGTATTTGGATGAAAGGGATACTAGGACCAGTAGAAGTCTGTTGGGCAGATCTAGGGTGACTAAGCCCCAAGTTTTGAATGAAGTGAATATCGGGGGGTGTAGATGGGGGAGTCTCTCTATCCCTAATGTGTTTACCACTTTGAGGTGGTGAACCAGTAAGCTCAAAGTCTAGCTAGTCTAGGACACTAAATGACCTAGTTCTTTGTAATCTATTTGGTAGGTGTAGGTCGAAAGGTGGGACTAATAGATCTATAAGGTCTTCCGGCGCAGAGTTAGCTCTATGGATGTGGCTGGAAATAGTTGATATTTTAGGTGTAGGAGATCTCTTGAGGATGCTCTCAGGGTTGTCAACTATTTCAGGTGATTTCGGGTTAGGGTAAGCTCTTGTGTGAATGGTTCTTGAAGCCAGAATGTTGTTTTCCAACAAAGCAGCTTAACCATACTTGTTACTTCTATTATGGCTGATGTTGTAATGAGCTCTGGTCTCCCAGTGGAGTCTTTTAATCATTTAGGAACTATGGAGTCGCCAGGTGGAAGGTTTAGGATTTTTAAAGAGGGTATATTGTCCACCACAGTGCTTATGTAATGTCCTTTTTTAAGGAAATCCTTAAAACACAGCAAACTCTAACCAAACATGGACTGGGAGGGTGTTTACCAGATATTTCACCTCTGAAAGAGGATGAGATCCGGAGGCTGTCTGGCCCTTTCCAGACTCTGTCTAAGAGTGTGGGAGAAAACACACCAAGTGGTATAGAAGTTGATTTGTGAATAGGAGTGTTTAGCTGCCAACCTAACCAGAGATTGTAGGTTTCTGAGGCTATTGTGATGTGGTAAGATGGAAAATACTCAGAATTTCCCCAGTGGAGTCGCCATTATGTTGGTGATGACAATGGGAGGTAGACCAATGTTATCAGTTACAGACTCTCAGATTTCCCTAGTGGATTCGCCATTATTTTGGTGACGAGAATGGGAGACATACCAATGTTATCAGTTACAGACTGTCATATTTCCCCAGCAGAGTCGCCATTATGTTGGGATTCCCATGTTTTGGCCAGATTGGCAAGACCAAAAGATGAGACAACATCAGAACCACTTTCAGACCTCAGGATCTATCCCTCCTGGGTCCAGAGAGGGATCTCTCTATATAAGAAAAGGTTTTGTGTCTTTGAAGCTCAAGGTTAAGATATTAGGCTAGTTATAGGCGCAAGTTTGTTTGTTTGATTGTATGTTTGGTTTCTGGGAATCAGAAAAGAAGGTTTAAATATAAGACAAGGATGAGAAAAGAGGATTTTAGGAAAAGGAGGGATGATTCAGAGAACATTAAATACCATTGGGAAATGGAGTCAGGAAAGGGTTTACTTGCTATTCAATATGTAGGCTTTCAGTTGGGCTAGTCATCTAAAGCATTGGATCTTAAAGATGATAGTGTGGCATGAGAGGGTAAGAGAGAAGGTGAAAGCAAGGAAACCTCCAAGGTGACCTTTCAAGAATCAGATCCAAGGACAAGGCATGCCATTGGACAACCTGTGATCTAGAAACTAAAAGGTTAACTCTTCAGACAAGGAAACACAAAATATTTAAACACAAAGGTGAAAACATGAGATCAGAGAGAGAATTTGAACTCTCAATGCTTTGGCATCCAGCTTAAGGGATCTTAGGAAGGTTCAATTAATTGAAAAGGATCCTAGTGAGACAGAGACAGATTTCTAGACCCCAATATCCCAATTCATTCAATTAAAGCCTAGCAAGAACATCTGAAAATAGTTTCATTAATTCATACATCAACTAGCAGCATATGTTTTGACCACTACACTGGTTAAATTAGCCTGAAACAATCCTCAGATAACACATACAGAAGAAAAAATTGAAGGCAAGGAGAGCAGAAACATAGGGTACCTAACAAGGGTAAATCCTATGCCAAATTTATGATGTGAGCCAGAAGAAATGAAATGTAATGAACTAAAAAGGAAAACATAGACAGAGATAGAAAAACATCACCACTGCTTTAAATCGGGATCCAAAGAAATGTGCTTGTCATATTAAAGAGCAACACCAGTCAAGTAAAACATTACCAATAGCTTGATATTCAGTCTGAAAGCATCTTCCTCAGCCTATCTTACAAATTTACACAGAGAAAATGTCTCAAGAGAAACAACTTGCAATTCACAGATAGCCGATAAACAACCTATACAATGAGTTCCTTTGTGAATTTTATAGCTGAATGAGAGACAAAGGGGTAGATGAAAAACTAAATGTAGCATTAAAACTCAGAAGAATAGAGGGTCGAGGCCCCATCCTGGCCATTTATCTTCAATACTCCTTTGGATGAAAGAGTGGTCTTTGTCAGGCTGCAATTTACTTCAGGTATGTCTTTGATGTACTTGTTGTAGCATTCTGTAGAACTCTGGTGAATGGAACAAAGGCAGATCAACAATTTCAGGTCTGCCATACTAAGTAACAAATGCTCCTGATAGTATAGGACTGTTGTCAGGGTGGAAAACTTCTCATGGAAGCAATGTAGACTGAAACAATAATGAGTACTGTGTCCTTTCTCAGGGGATACATTCTGCTGATGTGAAACCTTGACGATATCATTTTCTGTGTACCGGACTTCTCGTGTGATTCATGAGTTTTTTGTTCTAGTACTTTTCCTTTAAATTATTGGATTAATGCTCAAAATATTCAATTACAGTCCTTTAAACTCTCTCTCTTTTTAACTGCTACTCTCTGCCGCTCCATTTACTGTCTCCGTCTGTGAAAAATCGAGTTCTAATGATGCTGGGGAGTTTAATCAATGTCAAACATCATACTTTGATGAAAATATTTCATACAGAGACCCCCCCTGAACATTTTTATGCTATATTAGGTTCTAACAGTGGCCCTTTCGGCCTTGTGCTCTATGCCATGATAACTGTGGCTATGAACCATGGTGGTTTCCACTGCCTGTAACCCTGCAAAACACAAAAATGCATTAAGAAATCGTGCATGGGGTCGGATGATGTGGATGACTACGAAAATGACCACGCGGCGTGGATGAGAATGATGAATGCAGAGGATACTGTGGAGGAACGCCATGGAATAGCAGGAGATGCATTTGGAAGACGTCGAGATAGAAATTTTAATGTAAAACATTAAAATTTAACCCTTGAATGGAATATAAAGGGAAACATGCGAAAATGCGATGAAGACACGTGGAATGGGTGACGTGGTGGGACCCGGTTAATCGCGGGGCTGATTTTAAATCTGGATCTTCTGATCTCAGGAGGAGATCGACGGCTGAAAATGCATCGGAGGGTGACAGATGGTGGGCCAGGTGTTCCTCTTGCCCTGGTTATCACCCGCGCGTCTTTGGGGTGCGAACGTCGTCAGATGGCCAGCCACAGATCGGATGGTGTACAAAAATATCGCGCCAGATCTGCGGAAGAACGTTAACGTGCGATGGGGGGGTGGTTTTGCAATATTTCTCAGAGCCACGTGCTAGGCGTTGAATGGCATCGCTGCGAAATGAAAATACCTCCCACCTTCCAAAGGTGGTGCGATAGAAGCCGACGATTTTGAACAGTGACTACGGCACAGGGACCACTGGGGCGGATGCAACGTGGGTCATCGATCTGTGGATCAGATCGACGGTTGTGATGTGATTAGGGAATGAACATGGAACACGAGAGCAATGGGGCTTTCGACAACCATTGGATTACGGGAGATCGACGGTTAAAATCGCTCCTGATGTCCAAATGTGTTAAGTGCTTTTCGGGCTGGCACTTGGTTCTAGCGCCCAAATCATGTGGGGGAAAAGTTAAGGGGGCTGGCCAGAGGGGGCTAGGCCCAATATATGTAGAATAGGGGTTTTTTGGCCATTTTAATGCGATTTGAGGCCATAAGAGGGAAATGATAGGGGGAATAAGGAGTTTCTCGACCGAGCCAAGGGTGTTTGTGAGGCTTAGGAGGGAAGATGGGTGACTTAGGAGATTTAGGAAGGGATTTGGGGGGGGTAAAAGGGGAATTTTGACAAAGGGAAAAAGGGTTAAAATGGGACATTCTGCAGGGTTACAAGGGGTGATGAAAGCCCTTTTTTTAGCACAATTTTTTTACAATCAGCGAGGCTCTTTGTGGATGGAAACAACAGTGGAACTTAATCGAAGGGAAGAGGGAATGAAGAGGCTTTCAACGATGATGTGTTTTCAGAATAAATGCATTCCTTGAAGGCTCAAAAAAAAATTTAGCCCCTTGCTTGCTTGTCAAGGAATTTATAGGGGGCTAACAACACCTACAACTTTTGGAAATGCCAGCAACCAGCTTGGCTCGGTGAAGCAGCTCTCCATAAAACTCAATAACATGTAAGCATAAAGCAGAGAATGACACAAAGACTCAGTTCTGTAATGTTTTATGGTTTCAATGACAACTCATGCGTGCTAAAAGCGGTAATAATGAATTAAGGCATGACCTTGTACCTTTGAAATAACCCTAACTGACTCGAATGACATCCACCCTAACTCCTCTAATCATGAACTAAAACCTTGCACTGGATTTGACAAGACAGAAAGAAAAAATGTTTTTCATAGTGTGGCTAGCTCATTTTCTTACAGTTTTTCTTTGAAACTATTAGGCAGTTTCGTAGTGAAAACTATTATTTTACAGTGTACAACACTACGAAAAAAAGGAAAAACTGGCTAAAGTTTCCTTTTCAAATTCAAAATCTTTGGAAATGAAATATGTCAACAAATAATGACTGATGAGACATGAAATGACTTGAATGGAGGTGGTTTTGAACCTTAGGATAGGTTAAAGATGAAAAAAATTAAATTTTCCTATACCAACTTGTGACAAATGAACTCTATGACCATGTCAAATAATGTTTCACTTTTTCTGAGTGATAACAGTGTCTCCACTTGGGATGGTGTTCCCATGTGGTACACCAAATAACCTATAGTTCCAGTGCTATCCATCTTCTTGGAAATAAAAACACTGAAATTTTCCAAGCTTCCTTCAAACTCTAATGGTCTTCACCTCAAACTCAAGCTTGAGATCAAATTGTCTTTATTAGCAGAAAAACATAACAAAATGGAACATATACAATGGAATGAAATATTGGTAGAACTTAAGAGGAATAGTTCTTCAAAAACATTCTATTGATAGGCCCTCTAGCATAAGGTTTTCCATCCATCTCCTGTAGTATGTAAGTGATGTTTCCATGGAACGCAGCTACTATGAATGGAACTTTCTAGATATTCTCGAACTTACCATTTTCCCCTTTTCTTCAATTCTGGCCTCCCACTTCAATACCACATCTTGAATCTGAAAGTTTTCCTCTTTGACCTTCGTGTCAAATTTTTTCTTAATTCTGTTTTGAGATTGCTGATTACTGTTATAGACTTCCTCCCTTTTTTCCTGTAGGGATATCAACTGGTTTATTCTCCTCTAAATTTCATTTGGCTCCTCCTCTAGTCCTTGCAGTAGCTTCATAACAGGCACTCCCAAGGATGTAGGAAAAATGGCTTCATCTCCATACACCAACCCATAAGGTGAAGTACCAATTGACCTTTTTTTACACACTATATCAGCCCACATAGCATACTTCAGCTTCAGATTCCATGTCTTTTTATTTTCCTACATCACTTTCTTAATAATTCTGACAATGATTTTGTTAGAAGATTCAGCAAGACCATTACCTTATGGATAGTAAGAAATAGAGTGTCCAAGTGTAATGTGATATTGATGACAAAAACTGATCAGCCTCTTGGATTTGAATGCATGTGCATTTTCAGTGATGATCTTCATAGGGCACCCAAACCTGGACAATATGTTATTCTCCAAAAATGAAATGATAACTGAATCATTTGTTTTCCTAGTTGGGATTTCCTCAATCCACTTGGTGAAATAATCAGTTGCTATCAGGATCTAGCGATGCTGACCTAAAGATGATGGATGAATCTCACCAATAAAATCTAGCCCCCATTGTTGGAATGGCGCCTCAACATAAATAGGCATCAAGGGTAAATGAACAAGATTTTTCTTACCATCAAAAATATAGCATTCATCGCATGCAGCTATATTTTTGTAGACATCATTGAACATGGTAGGCCAGTAGTACCCTGCTCTAAGAATCTTTTTTGTTGTGGCCTTCCACTAGTGATGAACTCCACAATCTCCTTTATGAAACTCTTCAATCAAATTTTCAGCTTCCTCTTCTAGCAAACAATTCAAAATAATACCACCATTATCTTTCCAATACAGATTTTTATCTATGATGCAATACATCAGATATTTAATCTTCACAAACCTTGCTTTAGATTTTGTCAATTTAGCAGGAGCTCTATGATGATGTAAGACAAAAACAATGTCTTTGTACTAGTTAGATAGGATGTACTTCTCTTCAATGGGAATCAACTCTTCATCTTCATCTGATAAATCTGAAATTATTGAAATTAAATTCATATCAAGATAGTCAAAATTGGATTGTGCCATAAGCTTTTCTAGCCCTTGACCTTTCACCAATTTTGTAGGTCTAATTTCTATGTCATATTCTAGCAAGTTAGCTATCCACTTCCCTCTCTTACCATCAGGATCTACTTGAGTCGGGATGTCCTTCACAACAACATTAGGAACAAATGCTATGACACGAGAATGCAGAATGTAAATTCTGAAATCTTTGATGGATTTGACCAAAGCATATGCCTGTTTCTCTAGGATATTGTACTTTAGCTTTGAATTAGCTAGGGTCTTGCTAAGAAATGAAATAGGATGCTCAATACCTTGATTTTCTTTTTGCAACAAAACTCCAGTAACTATATTTTATGATGCAAATGTAAAAACCATAAATTCCTTTGAAAAATTTGTGCTAATCAATGTTGGTGCCTGAGTGAGTAACTTCTTGATTTCCTCAAATGACTATTTTTCTTCAACTTTCCATTTAATGTCAGCTCCTTTCTTCAACATCTTTGGTTATGTATTTGACAATCTCATCAAAGTTGGGAATAAACCTTCTCACAAAATTCACCCTTCCAAGGAAAGACTGAATTTCCTTCTTGCTTCTAGGAAGATCTAATTTCTGAATGGCATTAACTCTGTTTAGATCAATATTTATCCCATATTTAGATATAAATATGCCCAAGAAAATTTCCAAAATTTAAATAAAAAATAATCTTAGTGGGATTAAGATAAATACCAAACCTTCTACATTTCAGCAGAATATTTTCTAGATGCTTAAAATGGTCTTCCTCTCTCCTTGAGAAAACTGTTATGTCATCCAGATATACAAACACCAACTTATCCTTCTCCTCAACAAAAGAAATGTCTATTTCTCTTTGAAAATTCGCTCCTGCATTCATTAGACCAAAGGGAATCTTGGCATACATGAATGTCCCCAATGGTGTGGTAAACGTAGTTTTCTCATGATATTCTAGGTGCACTAGTATATGTTTGTAATCTCAAAAACCATCCAGCATAGACATCCTTTGGGAACCAACAATGTTCTGTAGACTTTGATCCATCTTAGGGAGAGGGTAATTATCCTTCAGAGAAGCTTTGTTCAAGTTTCTGAAGTCAATGCAGATTCTGATTTCTCCACTCTCCTTTCTGACTGGAACCAAGTTAGCAAGACATTTTGAAAAATTGATGGCAAAAATGATCTTTGCATCAAAGAGCTTCTTAATTTCCTTCTCAATCAGAGGCATGAGAAGTGGATTAATCCTCTTCAACTTTTGTTTGAAAGTATTCTCATTTTCTTTAATAGCAATGGTATGCTGAATAATAGTAGGATCATATTTCTTCAAATCAAAATAACTCCATGCAAAAAAATCTATGAACCTTTTCATCATCTCAATATATTTATGTTTCATGTCTATAGAAAGAAACTTTGAAAGCTTAATCATTTTTGGCATTGCTACTATACCAAGGTTACAACTCTCTACCTCTTCATCATCAGTTTGTATCCTAGGATATTTGAACACATCATTTTTGTCAAAAATCTTTTGAAGTGGTATAAGACCTTTGGGTGTAGAATTATTCTTCAGCTACAACACTTTAGAATTACCCTTTGTTTCACCAAGCATATTTTGTTGATCTACTTGTGTGCTGTCAAACTCCTCTTTCAATTCTATAAATCTTTTGACTTGTTGGTCATCTTCAAAAATTTTCCAATGAATAATGTTGTTTGGGATAGGAGGCCTATGGTGAACTTCAAGCTCATACCTTTCAGTGCAATGTGTAGGGATGAAAAAAAGACTTGCAGAAACAGCTAGGGAGTTAGCTACTGATTTTTTATCCCTAGTCTTCACAATAAATGAGTATCCTTGAAATTTCTCCAACATCTCCATGATCAAAATTTTGTATGCTCTCATTCTCACATCCTTGGTTTGATATACACCTTCAACTTGTTTAATAAATAATTCAGAATCTCCACAAACTGAAATCTTTTGGGCACCCAATCTTTTCAAATTTTCTAAACCCAAAAATAGAGATTCATACTCAACCATATTATTTGTGTAATCAAAGCTCAGTTTGAAAGAATATAACTTAATTTCATCCTTTGGAGTTGTGATCCAGATTCCTGCTCCAGCCCCCTCTCTTCCAGCTGATCCATGAAAGTGTAACAACAACCAACCTTTTGCCTTCTCTTCACTGATTTGTTGATTTTCAACTGCCTGAATTTATGCTTTCTTCTCATCTTCTTCTTCATTAGTTAGTTCATTGAAAATTATATCAGATCCTAATTCACTCTCAACAACATAAATTGGAAAATTATGATGTTTTTCCTCACTACTTACCATATAAGCCATCCTTGTTTCTATGTACAACCTTCTTTGCTCACCAAAAACAGGAATGGGGGCATATTTTAGGTCCATCTGCATGGTGCCTTTGATCTTTGTTGCCCAAGACCTGGATAAAATAATTCCAAACTTGGGTGGAATGTATGCTACTACAATGTCCATTACCACTGTCTTGAAAGGGACTTATGTGAGACCAACAACAACATATTTTATCAAACCAATGCATTGAAATCTTTTTGAATCAAAGGAAAACAAATCCTTATATGGCCTAGTGATTTCTAATCCCAACCTTTCCATAATCACTTTAGGCATGAGGTTATGAGAGGCTCCTAAATCCAACATGGAATTGTGTAATGTCATGTCATGGATACTAAGACTGACATAGAAAGGAGGTACCTCTTAATTATGCTCATCTTCCAATATTGGTCCCAAATAGATAGTAGGATGGTCATCTTGAACATTAAGAATGTCAGTAGCTCCTAGTTGGGAATTCAACATTTTTACAAGTTTAATTCTGTATTCATTCACCTTAAGAATTTCTCAAAAATAGACTGGGATCTTGATCTTAGAGATCTCATTCTCTAAATTTAAAACAGAATAAATTTTTTCAGTCTCTTTGACAGGAGGAGGAGGTGGTGGATTTCTTCTAACCTCAGCTACTTTAGGGGCATATTTATTGGGTTGTGTTTTTTTTTCAATAAGAACATTTCTGTTTCTAAGGTTTTATTTCTTCTGCATCTCAAAGATTGCATGTCAGTAACCTTTAAGGTAATCATATGGTTCCTCACCCTTTTTTACATCATGATTAGACTCATCATGTTCTTCCTTAGTCAAAAACATTCATGACATGTTTTCATCTAGGCAATGAATGGAGTCTTCTGGTATTCCAGGCTGATCTTCTTTATCAACTAAATTTTACTGAAAATGAGGCCTTACTTGAGGGTCAGGTTGATTTCTGTTTTCCCTTGGTCTCTGCTGATTTTGAGGTATTCTAAACTGAGGATTTATAAATTGTGGTTCATGTTGTGCAGGATGTGTAGAGGCATTCCTAAGGGCAAGCCTATCCATCAGTTTTTCCATTGTTCTCATCATGGAGTCAAATTTTTCATCAGAAGTAGAAGGCTTTTCTTCTTCTTTCAATTTTTTCTTTCCCATATTGGACTTTTTAGCTGCTATTATACTGACCTCGACCTTCACAGCATCATTTTTCATTTCAGATAGTGAGTGGGATTCTATTTCTCTTAGCAAGTTAGAAAATTCATAGTCAAAGGCATCGACATACCTCAGTTGAGTTGCTCCTGGTGGAGGCTTTAGATGAGAAGGAATGGAATCATAGAATTTATTAAATCTCTTGGAAAATTTCTGGATAGCTTCATTTATAGCTCTCTTCAAACTATTGTACTCAGTGAGGGCTTGCACATGGCTTGTTCTATTTCCCCATTTTCTCAGGAAGCTACCTTCAAATTCATTCCAATTATGCAAGCTCCCTAGAGCAAGGGCCTTAAACCAATTTATGACCTCACCAGTAAATCTCTGAGAAAATAGTGTCATTTTGACATCCTCATGGTGAAGCTCATCCCTGTATATGAAGTCATTAAACTAGTCTACATGCTCTTCAGTTGTAATATCTTCATCACTCCCCCAAGTTTTGATTCTAGCAGAATATTTTCTAGGTAGGGAATTAATTATAGTTGGGAGAACAAGAGGGTCATACCTAGCAGGTGGAGGTGGCACATTTCTAGCCATGATGATAGGAACTTTGGTAGTTTTAGGGACAAAAGTAGTAGAGGAAGAGGAACTATAAGGAGGTGGGCTGGTTGGTATTTGTAGTCCAGTTACAATTGAACTCCAGTCAGGTAGAGGGACACTAGATTTTATTCTTAGCAAGATTTCAAATGGGTCTAGTTCCTTCAACCTATCCAAAGATTCTCTCTCTAACAATAACTCTGATGTGACTGCTCCCAAAAATTATTCTTTATATTTTTGGGTCACTAAGGCTGAGGTATCAATACCTCTTATATGTAGGTCTAAAACAATTTCATTCAATTCTTTTTCATTTTCAGACCTAAACAAGACTTCCTGAATTTTAGCATCAAACTTTTTATCTTCAAGACTTCTTAAAACTTTAGAGGACAAGGATTTTGTATGTAATGGAGTACCTGATTTTTCATAAATTCCTTGAATGCCTCTGAAAATTGTGTTTGGATTATCCATAATTGTAGGTGGATTTGGGTCAGGATTACTCCTCGTATATCTCCTTTTCGAAGCCACCTTTGAACATGATAATTTTGAATGGAGTCACCAAGGTAGTTGCAGCCTCGAATAGATTCTGAGCTCCTGCGACCTTCAAGAGTTCAGCTTCAAAATTTTGGGAAAAGTATATCTTCAGACTCCCGACAGATGCACATGAATTTATTAAATGAATACCCAACTACATTGGAAGTGTTTAGAAGAACATGGTGTTTGCAATTCTGCCAAAGGTTGCAAGGGTGCCATTTGCAGGTTTCAAAGGAGTTTTCCAAAAGTTTTGCTAGATCAAATTCCAAGGTGGGATTGCTAAATCTCATAGTGACACAAAACAACATTTGTAATATTCCAATTTTTTCCTTCAATAAATTGGAATATTAAATTTTATTAATTTCACTGATAAGTTGAATAATTGGGTGAGGAGGCCCAAACACAATAAAAACATGGATAAAATCCCTCTAGTGTGAAATGGGATCAGCCTTGGAACTAGATTTCACACCCTCATGTGTGAAAGGAGACATTTTCAAAGAGACTAGGTCAAGTTTGACCAAGTCAAACAATGCAGAGGTATGAGGTGGAAAGCATCTTATGGGACAGCGCAGAGGAAGAGGAGGGAATATTCCTTGAAGGAGGAAACCCTAAAAGAGTGGGACCCATGGAGAGGGAGCTCTCATGTGTTTAAAAGGAGGGCAAGGCAGCCATTATTTCTCATGCATATGATTATTGATTTCTTGTCTACTTAGACTATTTGCAGTCCCGACTGTTTAGCTGAGTTGTTGTGCTGCTTAGCACAAGGATTTCCTGTTTAGGAATCCTTCTCCTTTCTTGAGAAGCCTATTGGAGGAGTTGTACTAATTTTCCTCACATCCAAGCTTCAGGCCAAGCATCCTCCTCCAGTACAGTGTTTTTTCTACAACAAAATGATGTTGTGTTGCAGGGTGTTGTAGTGAGGGATCACAACACTTCTTCCATCAATTGTTTTTCAGAGGAGGAGTCTCTCTATCCTTTGGGAGATCATTTTGGAAGCCATTTGAGCTTATTTCAGTTCTTGGTATTGGTCCAACTCATTCCCTTTCCCCTACAGCGCAGTTTGCTTCAGTAACTGCACTATTTTCATAGAGAATTTGCTGTGGGGTTTTGCATTGTTGATTGGAGGGTGAGATTTCCAGTGAGAGGATCAGCCTTCACTTGGTGAATCCTTTGGAGGAGGTATACTTTAGATTATTCATCATATTCAGACTTCCTTATTTTAGTTCCAGTTTTGAGTTGCAGCTGCTACCCAGCAACTCTGTCATTTTTTCCATTTTGTATATTTTAGCCAATCCTTCTCAAGATTGTTGTATTATGGTTTCCATGGGTTGAGAGCTTGCTCCCCCTTATTTCTTGAGCCATATATTGTAATATATTTCCTTTTTTATCTAATATGGAGTAGTGCCTCTTATAAACTACGTCCTATTAGCCTGTAGAAATACATGTGTAGCAGTGTTCTTCTATTTTCATGTACTTGTCCCTTTGAGGCTGCATTTCTTGCTTAAGTGACTCTTTCCTCAAAGATTTGTATATCATTGCTGCTATAATACACATTTTTTGGCTATCTATATCTTCATATTCCTAGGCTTAATAAAATAACGTTGTTATTCCAGCTCTTGATCATTCATTGTTGTAGCCCCTTCATCGGGCACTTTCTAAAGACAACTAGGTGTGGGAGACCTGTTTAACCCACCTAGAGGGATTTATTTTGAGCCTCCTCTTGGATTTCAGTCTTAGATGCATTTATCTAAGGGATCCAGGTCTTGGTTTCAAATCATGTAGCAACCATTCCTGGAAAATGCATTTTCCAGTCATGCCTTGCTAGCTGTTCTAGATTTGCGATATTACAACATTGCAGTAGCAACAAGAATCCCTAGAGGAGGATAGAAATGGTTTAAAGGCATCAAATTCACCATGAAGGACTACATATAATTTATCAAGATAGATCATAGTGAAATTTATCTCACAAATTCTATCCCAAGGAGCTACATGAAGGAAAACTACTCAAAGTTGTTGATGATCATTCAGAAGTACTTCACCTATGAAGGAAGGTTTCGCATTGTCTACTCCTACCACCTTAGTCTTCTACTGAATTTTTTGGGTAAGAGGTATCTTGAATTTCCTTTTTACTTATACAAAATCTTAGCTAAAATGTCAGATAAGGTTCAAGTTAAAATAGAAGGAAATGAAACCTCTCTTTTTCATCATGGTTTGATCAAGTTGTTGGTGTTAGAGGAGTTAAAGAGATTAGGCGTAGATTGGAAATATTTTTTGTTCATCAGTGGTTTTGAAGTAGATGTTTTCACTCCTAAAAGAGTTCCCAAAAATAGATATATCCCATCACCTTCAGTGGCAAAGCAGTTAGAACCAGTGAGCATGGAGACATAGCCTTTGTAAAATATTGACACACCCAAAGCTACACCTGAAAAAAAAAGCCAACAGTTAGCAAAAATGGAAGTAAGAGAGTTACAGGGAGCCAAATAGTGGTTAAAGGTAACTTAGAGGACATCTTTCATGCCATTGATATTGAAGAAAGTCCCATTGTCTAAGCTGAAGATGTTGAAGATGGAGAAAGGAAGCTTAAGAAAGGAAAAAATAGCTAAAAATTTGGAATTTGCAGGTGATGATATTGGATTCATGTTTCAACATAGAAAACCAATCACTAGGCATGCAAGAAAGGTTATGGAAAGCAGCAAAGAGGTTCATAAAGTTAGTGAAACTTCTCATCCACCACCAAGCATCATAGACCTCTCCTCACCTGCAAAAGAAGATTTGATCATCAAGCAAAAGAAGAGCAAGGAGAAAATCACTGAAAATTCAGAGGTAGAAAAACTTAAGAAGAAGTTGAAAGAGGAAAGGGAATAAATATCAGTCTTGAAGAAAGATTCAAAGAAGCATAGAGCTGAAAGGATCCAGTTTGAACAAATGAGAAATATTTGGGAGGATCAAGTCACAAGTGTCTCAAAGACCTTGGACAATTCATAAAAACTGATAAAGTGGACTCTACCACTAAGAGGAGAGGTAAATCACATAAAAAAAGGTAAATCTACACTTACAATCCAAGAACAAGGCATTGAAAGATCAAGTGAAAGACCTAGAGCATCAATTGGAGTTGATTCATGAAGAGCTGGAAAAGAAAGGTTTGAAGATGATTGTGGTTGATGAGCCCATTGCTCAACTAATCATAAATGAGGAGGAAAAACCACAAGAGCCATAAGTTGAGATTGAATATGCTTTAGAGGGTTCATTACATGAAAAAAATCAAGTTTTTTCAGATGGGGGTTAGTCTGTGAAGACAGATTTGAAATGTGCAATTTCTGCACTTTTACACAGTTTCATAGCGTTCCCTAGGCTTAAAGACAGGAAAAAGCTACGAAAAAACTTGTAGCATATTTTTTGCTTCTAAATTCACCATTTTCAGTTTTCAAGGATGAATATTGATGGTGGTGATGTTCCATGACTTGATTGATATCATGAAATAGCAAAGGAGAGAAGTTATTGGGTGCAGAAGCCACTTTTTCAACACTACCAAAACTCACTACGAAACTATCATGTTTTCGTAGCAAGCAATTGTGAAAGGTTTTGGAGCATCTTAATGGCAGTTTTGGACAGCTGGATTCCTCCAACATGTCAAGGGAGCTTATCATCAAATACTTATGATTCAAATGAAGTGCTGTGGAGACAGGTCATCAGCCAAAGCAACTTTGAAGATAAGGGTTATGCATTCCTGAAAAGTAGGGTTATGTTCCACAAGTCTAGGAGGGTTTTTAATATGTAAAGTGTTGATGAAATATGACATGGAATTTTTAAGCATGTGATACTTATTTTGTAACTATCATGTAATTTTTTCACAGATAAGGTAGAGCTATGTAATAAATAGGAGTTAGTGTCCTATTATGAGATGTTTTCTTTAAGGTGTAGCTGTCAGTTTTCTGTTAGAAGTCATGTATTTCAATTATGTGATGTGTCATAGGATAATTCAATGGTCTAGCCACCAGGCATATCATTATTTTTGTAAATAATGTCTATTTAAAGACAAAGAATCGAAGTAGTGAGGGGTTGGAGATTTTTTGCATCAAATTGCTGCTTTTATGTATTTGACTTATATCAGTAATACAGAGTGACTTTCTTCTTGACAGACCTGAGATTCTCATGGGGCTTTTAATGTCTTATTGATCTATATCTTTATGTTTACCACATGCAGTAGATTTCATATCTATTACTCATAATTCATAATTTTATGCTCTGAATTCCTTTAGTGATGAAATGACTGTGTTTTCTTATGTTTTATGTGTGAGTTACCTTTGTTAAAGACCTCTATCTGCCTCAGCTTCCATGTCAAGAAACCTTGCCACTGAAACTACTGATTGTTAACTGCATAAGCCCAATGGTACCAAACCTGAATTCTTTTCAACCTACAAACATAAAAAAACAAGTTACATTTCCCATAGAGTTAGCCATCTAGCACTATCATTATTCAATATCAGAAAACCCCCTTGAGAGAGCCCTCTCAAAATGAAGAGGTTAAGCTTCAGTTAAAAGTGGTTTGAAATAGTTACACTGAGTTGTTTGATGAGCATCCAATCAAGTACATTTTTTTGATAATAGTACTGGTCGCCAAGGTCCTACCAACCGCGCTCAAAAATACCAGTCAATAGCCACTGCATCACTACAAGGAAAAGACCCTCTAGCGGAGGTTACTAGAGGAGGTTGGTGGGCGAAGGGTTTTGCAGATGTTTTTCGCTCGGTGCGTTTATCATTAAACGTCACCCTGGTGCTCTGGAATCGAGAAAGCACCGGTGCACACAAAAACATTGGCACACCAGACATCATGGACTCCGTACACTCCCACTCGATGCGTCGTATTATTCTATAGCACCGGTGCATTACAACTCTTCCGTGTCGATGCATTATAAAACATCGTCCAAAACTAAAACCACTCATTGTGGTAGAAAGAAACTGCACTGGTGCATCATAAAACAACGCGCCAAAACACAAACCGACCGGTGCATTCGTAAGAAGCAGAACCGGTGCGCCTATAAAACACGCACACTAGTAAAGGGTTAAATAAAAAAACAATTACAGCAAAAAACCTAGATTTCTCATTTTTCCAGTGCTCCTGAGCTCTCAATTATCGGTATGCTCTACCATAGAATGCACCAGTGTGCACAGAACATTCGCACACCAGACAACGTGCACAACGTACACACCCGCCCAAGGCATCCTATTACGATAATGCACCGGTGCTTCACTTCTCCTCTGTGTCGGTGCATCATAAAACACTGCACCAAAAAAGAAATGTGCTGGTGCGTTCTTATCCAAGAGCACCGGCGTGCCTATAAAAATCATGCACTGGAATAGAATCAAATAAAAAAAATTAAGGCCAAAAAACCGGTTCTTTACGACTATTCCACACCAATTCTTTATGAATATTCTGCCCTGGTGCATCATCAAAAAATCACTCCAAAACTAAAACATCCCATTGTAGTGTTAGGGAATCGCCCCGGTGCATCATAAACAATGTACCAAATCTAACACCGCCCGATGCGGTTGTAAGTAAGCGTACCGATATGCCTATAAAACCTCGTGAATTGGAACAAGGTTAAATAAAAAAAAATTATGGCCAAAAAACCGCATTTTTCATTTTCCTCAATGCTCCAGAGCTCTCAAGAATCAGTGCCATTTCCCCTTGTCTAAGCCTCCCTGACATCGGTGCTCTCATTGCACCCATTGCACGCACTACTACTCTGCATTGGCCACCAATCTCCAGCTTGCATTTTGAAAAACGGTGGGCAAATTTTCCTTTGCAAATTTTATAGCCAATATGCCTCCTCGATCGCAAAATGTATATGTATTTTTCTAGTTTTTCCATAATTAAGCCTTTTAGCGGATTATAATTTGAAATAACCTTAAAAATAACCATTAAAAAAGAAAAAAAAAATTGTCGTGTGGTGCACCTGAGCCGTTCGGCTCGCATCGCCATCGGTGCTACTTGTAAAATTTATAGGCCGCATCGCCACCAGTGCTAACGGTATCCACACCATTTCCAGGGAGGTACCAAAAGGCACCTCGCATAATTTTAAATTAAAAATAAATAAAATGCGATGCGCTCATTTAGATAGGTGCACTGTTGACCATGGGAATTCTAGTGCAGTGTGTTGATGGAATTATCTTCCCTGGTGTATTTCAGTGCACCGCATTCGGAATTCTAAGAGGGTCAACGATGCGGCTGGGTAAACGACTGCACCATCGACTATGTAATTGTCATGAAGTCGATGCACTGACATGACTATACGCTCCGGGGCATATATTCCAGTCAACGCACCGCTATTCTGACCTTAGATATAGTCAACAGTGCTTGAAAAAAAGACAACTCCACCAAGGCCTATGCATTGTATTTCATTAGGGGCACCGCCATTGGTGTGCTAAAAACTTAAGCCCCATCAAAACCAGTGCGTGACTATTTTTTTGGCGCATCGACTGGTCTACTTTTTTTTTCAAAAAAAATATATATATGTATATTCCTAAATACATGTATGTTTTAATAAAAAAAAAATTATTTAGTATGTCAATGATTCAGAGAGAAGAGGAGGAACAACAACAACAACAGGCGGAACAATATGACATGATTCGCCAATGGGAGGCCTGAGAGAGGGAGAGAGATGCATACCCTAGCCCTATTATAGCAGATACCCAGGGGATCCTTAGGTTGGTAGGCCTCCTCAATTTCTAGGAGGAGGATACTTCCCTAAAGGCCCATAGTGTGTTTTTGAGATATCTTATCCGCAGGTGGAATGCCCACCGATAGGCTTTCCAGGTTGGTCCTGACCAGTGGTACACACCCACTAAGGAGGATATTTATTTTATTATAGGACTATCAAGGAGAGGGGTGGATTTTCCCTCATTCCCAAACGTGCCAGTTGGTTTTGTAGCAAGGAGTCAGCTAGTTTACTCCCAGAGATACATTGGAGCACATGTATTGTCTCCTTCAGAGTTTTAGGTACCTGGAGGTCAGTTACCTATAGGTTCATTTGGTAGACAAGACGTGCAGTGCCTCTCACTTATCATTTCGGCCATTTCTCACAACACCAATGATGGGCAATGCATTAGTTGCTCTTTTTTATATTATGTTGATTCTTTAGTATAGCAGCCATGACTTGTCAGGTGGTCTGCCCTTTTTTTGTGGCAGTTTTGTATAGCCTTAGATAGATGACGTGCTCATGCACTAGGGAGGGTCAACTTCCCTTTTGCTTCAGAGCTATTTTGTTTATTTTTTTAGAGGTTTCCAAGGATGAGACCTAGATTTGTTCGACATCCTCGTAGCCTGATGTTCGAGGCCTAGATGCACATGTGGGGGCAGATGATGCCCAAGAGGGGAGACACTATGTTTCCAGCAGGATATCACATGATGCACTAGACTTACTAGCCAGTGTTGATGGGCTGCATCCCTTCATTATGGTCCCATATCCTTATGCTGAATTAGATTGGGGAGGGTGTCCCAACATCCTCTTCACAGATGATCATCCGCCAGATGATAGAGATAATATTAATGTTTTATTTATATTTATTCTAACATGTTCTTTAACTTGTTTTTATTAAATTTTGTAATGAAATTGTCTAATTATTGTTGTGTACTTATATATATTTTTAAAACGTTGGCTCTTTTGATGACGAGGAGATACCGGATCCACCACATGATCCAGGTGTGGATCCTGATGATGATTAGGACATGGCCGATGCCGAGCATGATCATGATCAAGATGAGGCCGGTGCAACAAAGAGGCATGCTCCTGTTGGTGTACCGGTATAGCATTTTTCTAGGCGTGGTCGACCTGAGACTAGATATAGGATGGAGTTGGGCAACAAACTCAGTGCATTGAGTGTTGAGGCAGGCATCAAGCCTGCTCATTACAGAGACATACAGGCCGATGATAGGCTGTTATGGATGTGGAGAGGCATGCCGCGTGACATGTATAGCTTTATGCGGCATGTTGTAGGAGCTAAGACAACTATTACGCAACTGAGGATGACTGTCCGTAGCTATAGGCATAGTCGAGCCGCGGCACGTGATGGACATTCCACGAGCAGCAACTCATCATCTCATGATCTTTCACCTCACGCCATGCCTGATGAGCATGAGGCTCCACTAGCAACATCTATTAGTCATCATGGAGATGAGGCTGGACCATTGGCCACGTCCAGTCAGCAGCCTACAACATCCATCAGTACTAGTCATGATCATCAACAGGCTGGACCATCGACTGTCGAGGCTGCACTATTGACTGAGCATGCCTCCACTACTACTACTTATATTGATGTTGTACTACCACTAGCCCCTGATGCATCCATCAGTACTAGTGATCATGATCATGAGCAGGCTCGACCATCGACCGTTGAGGCTGCACCCTTTACTGAGCGGGCCTCCACTTGTACTACTATTGATGTTGTTATACTACCACCAGCTGATCCATGACATTTATATTACAGTTATATATTTTTAACATTATTCAGTTATATATATATATATATATGGTCCATGTATTTTATGTTCATGTTGCAGTTGTACTTAATTTACATGTTGGTGATCATCATGATGTGGCGCGTATTGTTAGGTCATGTTAGATATGTTCACTTAATGTTTAGCTTGCAAATAGATTTGTATATGTGATAGCATGAGTTATTTGACATGAGATGTATATTTGATGTTTGTGTTGTGATGATGTTAATATATAATGTTAATTTGATGTTTGAATGTGTTTTTTAGTTGAATATGATGTTTGTATGATGGTTATCATGATCATGATGATGTTTATTAATTAATTAAATATTAAATGACCATGATATTTATTAAATATTATGTCCTGATTATAACTGAAATTTAAATTTTAAAAGTATGTAAAATTGTAAAATTGTATTTGTAATTGTACTAATTGTAATTTTAACTGTGATTGTATGTAAAATATTTAATGTAAAATTTTAATTGTAATTGTAATATTTAATTTATTGTGAAATGATTGTAATTATATATATGAAAATTTGTAAAATTGTACTTGTAATTTTAAATGTAATTGTATATAAAATTGTAAATGTAATTGTATGTAAAATTAAAATTGTAATTCTAATTCTAATCATAATTCATGTATGTGAAATTAATGTAAAATTGTAGTTGTAATTGTAATTGTAATTGTAATTGTGATTTTATGTAAAATATTTGTAAAATTTTAATTGTATTAATGTGAAAATTTTAATTGTATTAATGTGAAATGATTTTATTAAAATATTTAAATTTGTAAATTTGCAAATAATTGTAAAATAACAAATCTAGAATAATACGAATTTTTGTGAAATAATAAAGTTTAGAAAATAATGAAAATAAATTCATGTACTTTAGAATTATCATTATTTTATTATGGTCTTACATACAAAAAAAATAAAATTATACAATCTGGTGCGCTTATCATCATAACACACACCGGTGCTTCACAACTCTTCTGCACTGGTCACGAATAAACACAAATAAAAAAAACGCAACTCTATTTTCTATGAGTGAAAAAAAAAAGTGGCGATTTGAAAATAGGCAGCAAAATATTTTCGAAAATCTAATTTCATAAAATAATTCTTTAAATACTAAACACTTCTCATTTTTCACTATTTTTGCTAAAATATTTAGCCAGATATTTGCAGGAGACAAACCTAGAGCAAGAGTGCATGAGGGCACTGTGGAGCAGTGAAATACGTTCAAACAAAAGTATTCAGACAATCAGAAACCAAACCTTTGGTGATTCAAACCCTGTATCATAGAATTTCAAACCATCTCGTGATTAAATTTGATTATTTTTTTTACTTTTTTCTGCAGTTTTTTTTACTTTTTTTCTGCAGTTTTATCCATTTTTACCCTAAACCCTTCATTTTTTTGTTTTTTCCCTTTTCTTCTCCTTGTTTTTGTGATTTCAGAAATAGGTTTTTTCATTTTAGATTGACGTCCAACCCACGGGACGACTTTCATAGTCAGATCCCAATCCATTCAACCATTGCGTGAATTTTTGGAAAAAAATGGATTTTTCTTTATCGGTGTGCCCTAAATACCCTACCACACTGGTGCACTGTATTATGCATCGCACCACGCAAGTACTGTGTAAGAAAAAAATTGAAAACAATTTTTCTAAATCCATGGGCCATATCTGAAATAGGGCATTGATGCTCCATTTAACGAGGATAGCACCGTACAGTGTATTACACTGTTTTTGCAGTACGTTTATAATACCCCACACACCATACGATCTATTACACTATTTTTGTGGTGCGTTTATAATACCCAACGCACCGTACGATCTATTATACTATTTTACAGTGCATTTTTAGTATTCCCACACACCGGCTGCGGTGTGTACCTCATGAAAGGTGCATCGGTGTCTTGAGATTTTTTTTTTACCTGAAAAGTTGAGAATTTATTTATAAATATATTAATGAATGATATGTTACAGGTTTTAGATTGATAAATAAATGACTGACAAGAGATCAAGTAACAAAAATATTGATAACACATCAAGAAAAGAAAAAAAGGCAAGTTCTTTGTAAATTATTTATAAAAAATATTATTTTTGAACTATATGTAAGTTTAAATAATATGTATTGTTTACTGTGTATCATGCAGAGCCACAAAATGATGAAGCTCGATATGATTATTTTTGATTTAGGACTGGAAGAGTGTAAAATGTTAATGGAAAAATTGCAAAAGGATGAATCAGGTGAATAAAAAAATACCATCGATCCAATATGAGTTTCTTTTTTTAATTATCATTAATAATATACTTAAAATTATTAGATAACATGTGTCAAATAGTATACTAATTCACATCTGTTTAATTTTCTATAGGGACCAACAACTCAGAAAAGGAATGTTGTTCTAAGAAAAGAAAAAAAATAGAACATGCAAATGAAAATGAATTGCTCCTCATCTCATTTGGAGTGGTGCTGGAAGTTAACGAAAGGGGGAAAAACTTTTACAAAATTTCGAGGGATCTAGTGGAATGAATGTATAGACATTCTTTACACTCACAATACAAAAATCAATCCAATGATTCCAAGAACCAAATTTTATCTAAACTACAGGAAGAGTTTCCAGAGAATTGGTCAATGAGACATGTCAGATTTTTAATAGCAAAAACATACAACAACAAAAAAGAAGGAATGAAAAAGTAATATTCCTTTAAATGTTCATCTAGAATTATTTATAAATATCACTTTTGTTATATTTACTTTTCATATATCAATATAAAAATTAAATATTTTATTGTCATGTTAAATTGTCAAGAAGATTATGAAAATCTCAAAATATGAACGAGTTGATATCAGAAATATGCTAGTAGGAATGTCTAAAAAGGTGTACAAGGAGATGGTCAAAGAAATGGACAAAATTGCATCGGAGGAGGAGCTATCTCAACAACAACGTGCTTCAAATATAATATGTAATCATTAAATTTTTCGATCATTAGGTACAATAAATAAACAATTTAGCAATGAGTATTAATTTTCAAAAATTTTCTTGCAGAAAAGAAAAGAAAATGGAACCCATTCAACACATAAAACAAGACAACAAGGAAGAAAAGGGTTGATCTCTAAGTTTGTGAGTAATTTTTAATTCCTTATAACAACTTAACTAGATTTCATTTTTGTATTTTTTAAGTTTTTTTACAAGAATCATCATTGAATGTCTTCAAACAGGTGCTAACATACAAAGAAGAACCATCAGACAAATTGATTGAAATTGGGTTAAATATGGGTTGTGAGTATATGTTGGCATATTAGAATTTAATTGTGGAATTTGTAAGCATCTATAGATCTTGTTTTACTTAGAACCATCTATAATTAATAGAACAAAAACCTCTTTCATATTAAATATATGATTTGTTATGGGGTATAAAACTTGTAGGAAACAAAGTATGGAACTGCGCCAACAGATGAAATTTTGAAAGATGGCATGGTACATGGTTTTGAAAGAATGTGTATAGTTTATGAGTCAATTGTTGATATGGTGCGTCATTTTTCTTTTCGATTTACATTGATGTATATTATTTAATATTGCAATTTTCATTATTCTCACCAATGTATATACACTCATTTCAGTTTATTTTTATGTTTGTATATGGAAGGTGAAGAAGAAGAAAACAATCAATGTCGTGAACAAAACATTCCTGAAAATAACCCCAAGTCATGGAAGTAGCTCTAGCAGTGACAACAGTTCAAGTGAAGAATGATGATCACTATGTTTGGATATCAAAGCAAGGCATTTTATTTTTTTAAATATGTCTGTGAAATCAAACATTTTGTTTAATGTAATGGACATAGTGTCCCAATTGAAAGACAAAGGGATACGAATAACTGTCCCATTTTGTATGATAAATATTGTCTTATTCATATATATATATATATATATATAATCATAAAATATGTTTTAATTTATTTTATTGCATTCTCCCTTGTCATTCTCAAATGCAATAATAAAAATTTAATTCATATGAATATTGTTATAAGATATATATGTGTCGACTTTTGATGAATAATGAATTTAAAACAATCACAATAATTGGACTGTCACAGGTCGATGTTTCTAAAAAAAAAAAAATGAAAACTGGTGCGTGTCAGTAGCTGTCGACCGATGCATTTATGTGTCTATACGCATCGGTGTCATTGTACGATCTATGGGCACCACACAAATACCGATACCAGTTATAAATATCGGTGTGTTTGTGTGATACTGCGTACCAGGGTGTTTATGTATCTATAAGCACCGATGCATTTTTACGATCAATGGGCACCTCATGAATACCGATACCAATTATAAATCTCGGTGCCTTTCTGTGATATGACGCACCAGTGCATCATAAAGGTATACACACCGGTGTGTTGATACAACCTATGGGCACCGCACAAATCCCAAGACCAATTAGAACAACCTCGTGCATTATTTGACCAACACTACGCCCGGTGCAGTTTTACACCTAAACGTCCCGGTTTGTCCGTTCGACTGAGATAGCCCCAGGGCGCCATATTCATGTACACACTGGTGCGTTAAATCCAGAGTAGCGCACCGATGAAAAAACATCCATAATAACCTCTGGGTGCACATTTTTTTTAGTTATGTTGAATTTCTGTTAAAAGCTCCGCCAAAACCTTTGTAACCATAAACGAATGTTGTAGAAAATGTTTTTTTGACAATTTGGACAATTTTATAACACTAAAATCCTCCTTTATAACCTCCTCTAGAGGGTCTTTTCCTTGTAGTGCATCCTCATTTTGTGTTCCCCTTGATCCACTAGGTTTTGCAGCTCCTAACACTGTAGGTTTCCCCATATACCCGGCCGGTTTGACTAGTGCTATATTTGCATACCAAAAGTAAATGAATTAGTACCATATACAATATTATGAAACTTTAACATGCACCATAAAAGATAATAAAATTTTCACCTACCTTCTGGCCCCCATGTCGGGTCCCCATGATAGTTCATCCCACTATAGGGATAGTCATCTATGTATAATGGCATCTGATCCAAATGCGTAAAAAAATCCAGTCGGAACACCCATCCGACTGCCCCACTTCCTCCTCTACACAGAAATCGCCCCTAGTGGCGCATCCTGGGCTCTCGCGAACCCCCATCCTGGATCTGTATACGAGGACGAAGTGTCAGGATCTTCTCAAATAAGAGCAAGAAAATCACTGTGTCATATGCACAATCCTGGTTCACCTGCTGCTGGAACAAAGAAAATTTTTGTTTCAATGACAGCATCATTTAGGGCCCACCCATAGTAGGTCCCACTCGATACACTCTCAACCAGCATCATCTGCCCTCTAGTGATATGGTGGAGCACCTGGTTTCCCAGTATCCGTAGCACCGTTTTGGCCACAACACGAGTCTCTAGCATCTCTAGATCTCCGATCGGTATCCAAGTTCCTTTCACATGGACACTCGGTCAACAGTGGCACTCTACGAACTCAATAATGTTCCTCCCTCACGGTAGCACTAGTTGTGTGTTTCCCACCATCGACAGTGGCAGGAGACTAGTCAGGAAATATATATCCTAAACTGTCAGCTCGATCCAGTGCCCCTACACTATAAATATCTCATGATACGGGTCCCAATAGTTGATTATCTATGCTAGAAAGGGCTCTCCTACCCTCATCAATGGTTTCTCCATAAATTTAAGGACCCCAAACCTGGCCAATGCGGCATGAACTGCATGATCCCCTCGGATCTCAGAAGGTAATGTATCCAGGTCTCTCTCCCTCCATTTGATCTTCAACTCTACCATACCTGCACAAAACCATCATGTTTGTCAGCATACAAAAAGGAAAGACTACATCATAACCACAAAATCCCATCTCTTAGCCAAAAAACAAAACTGAAGCCCCTTTCTCTAACAAGTCGCACTTTTCAGGCCATTTCCTAGGATGAGTCATAGTGTTTTGCCCAATACTTGCTACCCAGGTCACAGAAAAGACCCCAAAAATTACGACCCGGCTGTGAGGAGGAGTAGGGGTCTGTTCCTAAGCTCTGGGTGTCTAATCTGAAACTTGAATCCATTGAATTGAAAGAGTATGGTTACACCTCTTACCTGCAATTGAAGGATCTCTATTCCAACAGACGGTTTTTCCGCTACGATCGCCGCAATATTTAGGGCCTTTTCTCCTCTCTACATTTACCACAGCTACACTTGCGAATGAATCAAATTGCAGGGAAATTGCCTTATTAAAAGAAAAACCTCATATTTTCTTTTGTCAATTACGACCAAACCGTAGCTCCATTTGAAAAACCGTTAGCACCATTGTAAATCTCTCATAAAGCACTCAAATGGGTATCCTTTCATTTTTAGTGATTTGATACTTCACCCGGAAGCCTTTTTCCCAAGAAGGGTCACTTCACCGCTTCCCAAAATCGAATTTATTCACTTGCGACACTTGTGCTTGGGGCACCACTTTTCCTTCATACCAATCGATGCTTATGTTGATTTTCGTTGTGAGTAACCATCTTGTACTCATTTTTTTATGGTCCCCACTGAGCCTCTTCTATATCGAAGCATCATCGAGTCACCCTTATTTAGAGCATCTAAGTTGAGTCATCATTGCATTGTAATATTCCAAAAATTTAGCTTTTAGCTAAATGGAATATTATAGTTTGTTTCATCACTAGCTGGGTGAATAAGTGGGTAGGAAGGCCCATAAATCTCCTTAGAAGGAAAAATAAAACTCCTAATGTGAAAGGAGGAAGAATAAGTAGTTGGATTAAGCACCTTTGGGTGTGAATTAGAGGGAATACATGTTGAATAGGTCAACTTTGAACAAATTAACAGCGTTATTATGGAGGAGTGGCATTTATGATGATACATCGCATTTTTAGTGGAGGATAACTTGCATGAGCTTAGTGGCAAGTATGGATGGGCCCAATGTGAGAAGGCTCACATACTATATATGGAGGGGGATGGAAGCCATTGTGATTCATGTTTGAGATTATTATTTGATATTGGTCTGTTTAGACTTTACATCCTTTAGCTGTTTAGAGGGGTTTGCTGTGTTGTTTAGCACAAGGGTGTTCCTGATAAGAAATCCCTACCTCATCCTCAAGGAAGGAGAAGTTCATTGGCCTACATTTCCTCATTCTGGCATTATGGCCAAGCTACCTCCTTTAGATACAGTGCAGTTTCTGTTTAGAGCTGGGTTGTGTTGCTGGGTGAAGCAAAAGAGGAACACATAGAGCCAATTCTGGGCTTGTTTTTCAGTGGAGAGGGAGCATATCCATTGGAGGTTCAGCCAGGAGGGCTCTTGGGCATATTTCTATATTTTTGGCATCAATCCAACCATATACCATCAGGGAAAATTTTAGGGGCGAATTTTAAGGGATTTTAAATTTTAATAGGGCGAATTTTTGATATAAAACCCATTTTCTATAGTTTTGTAAAGTTAGCCCAATATTTATTTTAAAAATAATTAATTATTAAATATTAGCCCACTAAAATAGATTTCTATAAAACTGAAAAAATAATATTCGCTCCCGATTTTATTTGTTTGGAGCAGATTTCAATGGCATTCGCCTGGATTTATTGGGTTGGAGGGAGGGGTTGGAGTGATTCGCCCCATTTTTTCACTGGTTCGTCGGAATTTACTGGGTCGAAGAGGTGGTTGGGGCTTGGAAGGGGCGTGGATGTTGGATGTTCAAAACAGATCAATAGGTCAAATTGATGGAAGGAGATGGAAACTTACAAGATCTGGATGCATTGACCGATGACAGGCTACAACTACATGCATTGACGAGGGCAACTGGTTTGCTGGATTTAGGGTTCCAAGGTCCAAGATAGCCCATTTCCCTGGTGCCATGGAGCTAAACCTGTGCCACGAGGAGGAGTTTGGGCAGTGGTGTTGGGCCAAGGAATTTGTTTTGTTTTTTGTGTGTGGGTTACGCTTCTACATTCCTGTTATAGTTTTTTTTTTATACAAAAAACATGAATACCGACATCGAATCCCTACTGTCTATGAGTGCTAAGAAACCTAGCAAAAGAGCAGAGCAAAGGCTTCCTCTGCAAGACCATTCAGCACTTAAAAGACATAATGTATGTGTTCTTCTCTAGTTCTATATGACCCTCATGGACGCTCCCTTTATTATATTTAGGTTTTATGGATACATTTGTGTTTTATGATGGATATATAGGGCGAAGTTTATGTATCCTTCTCCAATTTTGTATGACCTTCATGGATGTAATCTGTAAGGGTTTAGAGCTAATGGATATTTGTGTTTATGTATTCTTCTCTAATTTTGTATGAACCTTGTGGATGTACTTTTTATTCCGTTTAGGGCTAATGGATATAATTGTGTTTAGGATAGATATAAGGCACAGTATGTGTATTCTTCTCCTACTTTGTATGAATTTCATGGATGTACTCTACATTTGGCTTACACTTTATGAATGTATTTGTATTTTTTACTGAGTTTAAGGTTATAAATACATTTGTGTATTAGGATAAATATGGACCTTGAATTTTTATTGTTTTGTAATATCAGAGCGATAGGTTTGTTTCACACAGGGGATCCATGGATTTTGACGTGGCTTGATATTTGCTTACTGAGAAGGAAAATGAAAGTGGTGTTCATTTAACACCCTCCAAGGAATCTTATAAGAGGGAGCTTGCAGCAAGCTTATTTCAAGATGGAGCTATTGCCTCTAAAAAAAATTTAGGATTCTAAGCTTTACTAGCAAATCTCTCGCTCCTCCTAAGGATATACAATCTCTCTATTCCGAAAAGTAAATCGTGGCGTTATATTCCCTAGGTAAGGGTTTTTTAGATCCCTAACTAATACTCTGTCTTAGGTTTTCTGCAAACCATTGTAATTGGTTTGGTTTTGGTTTGTAGATTATGCACGTAGACCGTGGGGTTATGTTTAGGTCTGTTTTCAGAGATTGGATAAATCGCCTATCTTTGAATATTAATGCTATTAATGCTTCTATTGGATGGACATGGACTTTAGATTTTGAGAAAACTCTTCTGTTTGAATTTGGGTTTACCTTTATGCCAAATCGGGAAGGTCTTGATCAATGGGAATAGTTGTTCCCCTTCCAAAAGTTTTAATATTCATTGTTCTCAAGGATCGGGCGAATATTCCAGTGGCATTCACCTAGTCCTTGATTTTTAACATTTGTATGATATTTTTAACTCTCCTATCATTGTTTGCAGTCTACAGAGAGAACTTTGGATGCTCCTGAGCTTGTGGATGATTATTACTTGAATCTGCTGGACTGGGGTGTCATCAATATTTTATCAATAGCTCTCAGCAATACAGTATACTTATGGGATGCCTGTAGGAGCGCAACTTCTAAGCTCTTGATTTTCTCCGATGATGTTGGTCCAATAACAAGTGTTAAATGGGCACCTGATGGAAGACATATCGGTGTTGGCCTGAATAATTCCGTTGTACAGCTATGGGACTCTGCATATAATAAACAGGTAGAGGAAATTACTGTTTTGTGTTTCCGTTTCTTTTCTTTATATCTCTCTGGATGCAATCGTATTCACTTGGTAATGTTTTCAATGAACACAGTTAAAAGCCTTGAAAGGTCACCATGCTCGTGTGGGTGCACTTTCTTGGAATGGACATATTCTTACGACTGGTAGCCTTGATGGTTTAATATTAAATCATGATGTCCGCATCCGTGATTCCATTGTTCAAACATATAGAGGACATGAGCAGGAAGTGTGTGGTTTGAAATGGTCTATGTCTGGCCAGCAGCTTGCAAGTGGTAGAAATGACAATTTACTTCATGTATGGGACAAGAGCATGTCATCCTCTAATGTTGCAACTCAGTATCTTCACTGGCTAGATGAACATCGTGCTACAGTAAAGGCTTTGGCATGGTGTCCTTTCCAGAGCAATCTTCTGGCTTCCGGGGGTGGCAGTGCAGACTGTTGTATTAAATTTTGGAACACTCATACAGGATCTTGCCTAAATATCGTTGATACCCATTCTCAAGTTTGCACATTATTATGGAATAAGCATGAATGTGAGCTACTAAGTTCACATGGATTCAGCTAGAACCAGTTGACCTTATGGAAATATCCATTGATGGTTAAGATTACAGAGCTTACTGGTCACACTTCTAGAGTACTGCATCTGGCAAAGGTATTCATTGTATTGATCTATGGCTAAATCGTTTTTGTGTTGACAACCTTTGTTTTTTGTGCTAACAGTCTTTCTTTTGTTTTGTATTTTCAGAGTCCAGATGGGTACACTGTTGCATCGGCTGCAGGCGATGAGACTCTTAGGTTTTGGCAAGTCTTCGGAGCTCCTGATGTCTTAAAGAGGACCAAGAGTAAAGAGGCGGCTAGTCCTTTTAATAAATATCTCACGCACATCCGCTAAGCAGTCATATTGGTGATATAATATTAATTTATTGCATTTTTCTTCATTCATACTATGATGATACTAAATAATATAGAAACAAGAGTTGCTGCATGGCAGCTAGTCCCTGCCTTGAGCAGGGAGCGGCGCTTGAGCATTTCCAATAAGCTTCTTATCTATATATTATATTAGTAACAGATATAGCAAATGGTCCCGTTGATTTGATCATCCATAAATGCATACTCGTGATGAATTGCAACCCTTGAAATTATAAACTTAAACATATAGACACTGCAAAAAGTTGATATTGATGCTCACAATGAACCAAAAAAATTTCTACCCAGCTATAAGCTACAAAGTTTATATTGCTGGTCATAATGGACGAACAATTTTGCTGCCCAAATCGATCGGCTACTTTACTCACCTCTAACGAATCAATGTGGTCAATCTCACCAATATAGAGCAGTGAACGCTGGATCTTCCATTCACTTTGCCAGAAATAGACAAAGCCCAATTCAATTAACCACAAGGGGCTTGCAAGAAATAGACAAAGCCCAATTCAATTAACCACAAGGGGCTTGAATGCAGAATCAGTTGAAGGGGCATTTTCATAAACAACAGTTGAAGCGGCTTCCCCATTCCACCAGTATCAGTTGAACCAGGATAATCCCCAGCTTCATTAGAAGCAACAGAGCCAGGCTCAGCAAAAGCAACCTCAATTCAAGGATCATCTCCCAAAGCATTTCTAGCAACACCATAACCAATTGAACCAGTTTAAGGAGCATAATGACTAGCCTCAATTCCATCATCAATTCCACTAAGAATAAGTGAAAACATAATTATTTAAATAAGCAGTTGAAGGATCATTATTCCTAGCATTACCAATAGAAAAAGGAAGACCAGCAAAGGTATATGCATCATGAAAAATGAGGGATAACATGGGCCCTTTGGTTCAGTATGGTTTTTGAAAATTGTACTATATTTTACATAAACACCATGAACTGGGTTCAATGTTGAATGCGAGATGGGTGTCTTCTGATGCTGAGAGTTGATAGGTAAGGAGATCACATACTGTATGGTCGGTGTGGATGTCCTAGAATCTCAGAGTGTTTGCTTGGTTGGTGATTTATTCGAGCCTTCCCACCAAGTCTTGGTTGCAAACAGTAGCCTTTCAAATGGGTTTTTCCCTTCTTGTCTTCAAGTGGAAATGGGAAACCATTTACTATGGAATTTCCCTTTTGCCAAGTCCTATTGGAACCATGTTTAGTCATAGCATGCTTCTTTTATTCAGGGGATATTGCATTGGCAGGTAGTTTTATTGGGGAATTCCAGATGTGTGGTTTGAGATTCCCTTGGTGGTATTTAGCATTATGTAAGAATTTCAGCTTTGGTTGTTCTCTATAGCTTCGCTGCAAGTATGTTTTTGAGAATGAGACCAGTTCCTTCGTTGCCTCCCATAATATGTGGAGACAAGAGGTATGCACGCAGCTGCTGGCTAAAGGTCTTATATTGATCAAGGATGCCAAGTTATTAGACGTCCATGGATTTTTTGATTTTATTGCTATTCTAGTTGGCTTAAAGAAGAGGATGTAAATGTCATTGTAAAAACACTTCCACTTTTCCTTTTCTTCTCTGATGTAAATATATATTTATGTATAAGGAGTATCTTTTACAAATATAGAAAAAATGATAAAATATGAAAACAGAAAAGAAATTTTGACTTTTAGAAAATAAGCCCTCTTCAAAGATTTCAAAAGCACATTTTAATAGAAGAAAACCTTTAAAAGAATTTCAAACCTTTATTTTCCGAACTAATGCGGAGTAGAAGAATAATAGCAAAATACGTTGCAACCAAGTAGACTCAAACAAAAACACAAAAACAAGTATTGAAAAAATAGATGGTTCCAATCAATTGTTTATTTTTCATCAACTATTACAGAGATACAAAATTGCTATGCTTCATTCTTATCTTGCAGAATGAGAACTTTCGACATAAATTTGAGGCAAATTCCACCAGGGCATGAGATATTAAAGAAAGCATCTGACGATCTTAAATAATTGAAACATAGAGTTGGAATTCTAAGCAACTGAACATCAGAGAGTATCAACATGTCATTAAGGTAGAATCAAAAGGTCTCAATAGAAAACAAAGGAAATTAGAGGATGAAAATCTATAAAAAAACACAAATAATGGGGAATACTTGTCAAATTCAACAAGTCCTGTGATCAATACAAAGTAAAATTTTCCAATGGAATAAAAAATCAAACAACTCGTCCTAATAATGGTTGCCCCAGAACGGTTCGTTGTGTCAAGGAAAAAGCCAGAAGATAATGGAAACTTGAGAAATCACAACCTATGAAGCTATTTTGGTTTTAGGATATATAAGAGTGCCTTTGGCCTGGTTAAGTGGTCATGAGTTTGGATTGTCATTTTTTATTTTTCTATATGGCTGGATGTTTTTTAAACCAACATAGAACAGCAACTCGGTATTAGTTAATGGTTGAAGTTTCATAATAAAAATGGATGGCTTTAATCAGTTAGTGGTTTACGCTTTGGAATCAGTGATAAATATGGAAAACCTTTTGTTCACTGGAATTTTAGAATAAAAAGAGGAAGGGCTGCATTTGGGTCTTCTAATGGTAGGAAATAAGAGTTTTTTTTTTCTCGTGGCTCCTATGGAAGTTCACTGTTGTTAATGTTGAAAGCACATATTAGATCTTTCTAGGAAATGTTCATCATGTCAAATTTCAGTTAATGTGTTAGTGAGAGCTTTGAAATAGCTACTAAGTTAGTCACATGTAAGCGCCCACAGACTTGGGATTAATGGTGGGGAGTGAGGTTCCATTCCCATGGGCTCTTCTGTCAACTTGAGGTAGACCGTAGCCATGGGCATACCTAGAGGTATGGGTCAATCTAATGTGAATGTATGGTGCCACCCCTGCCAAGTCTAAATATCCATATTAAGGACCAAATCCCACCCACATGTTCTCATCAAAGCCTGCCATTTTTTTCCATCAAGCTTGGTATAGTGGTAAGAGGGACTGATTTCCATGCTACAAAACAATGTTCTATTCCCTATAGGAACAAATGTGAATGGGTTTATTGCCATAAGTTAGATCTATACTTGCTCTAGAAGTCTATTTATGGTGTGGAAAGAGGTAATCCGGGATTCCTCATGTGACGCATATCAAGGGCTCTTGAAATACACTAATATTAAACATATTACAGTGCTCTTATCAAGTTATGATAGCTAGCGTAGTATTTGAAATGCTCTATGATACATACCATGGCCCTTGAAATACACTATTACATATTAGCAGTTACAGAGTTTGGGACATTATTATATATCAACAATGTATATTTAGAATAAAAACAGAGACCAAGCTTCTCCATATCCATATCCACAATAGTTTGATGCATCTTACAGCCATCCAGAGACCTGATTTGCACATGAACTTGTAGATTTAGTATATAAGAAATACTGCAGAATTTTGATTGAAAGCAATTATTTCAAACACAAAAACAGAGACCCTGCTTCTCCATATCCATATCCACAATAGTTTGATGCATCTTACAGCCATCCAGAGACCTGATTTGCACATGAACTTGTAGATTTAGTATATAATAAATACTGCAGAATTTTGATTGAAAGCAATTATTTCAAACACAAAAACAGAGACCCGCTAATTGAAATACCTACGTAAACACTAGTACATGCCAAAGTAATTGATTGCACTATGGGTGTTGGACCTTCATGACAGATCCAGAGGTAAAAAAACAAAGTCCCAGTTTACATTTAAGATATAAAAAACAATTGCAGATTCTGGCCCTCAGCTGGAAATTATAGAGATGTGGGAAAAGTAGTATTGACGAGAATATTGAAGAAAGCAATACTGATCTAAACATGGTGATTATTTAAAAAAAAAAAAATGTATAACAACCCATCCATTCCAGCTGTCTCCAATGTAGATTTAGAATAAAAAAAGAGACCCCACTTCTCCATATCCATATCCACAATATTTTGATGCATCTTACAGCCATCCGGAGACCTAATTTGCACATGAACTTGTAGATTTAGTATATAAGAAATATTGCAGAATTTTGATTGAAAGCAATTATTTCAAACACAAAAAAAGAGACCCACTTATTGAAATACCTGCGTAAACACTAGTACATGCCAAAGTACTTGATTGCACTATGGGTGTTGGACCTTCATGACAGATCCAGAGGCAAACAAACAAAGTCCCACTTTACATTTAAGATATAAAAAACAATTGCAGATTCTAGCCCTCAGCTGGAAATTATAGAGATGTGGGAAAAGTAGTATTTACGAGAATATTGAAGAAAGCAGTAATGATCTAAACATGGTGATTATTTAAAAAAAAAAATGTATAACAACCCATCCATTCCAGCTGTCTTTATCCATTGCAGAAAAGTAATCGGATTGAGAATAATCTTGGATTGAGCATAAGCAGTAGAATCCACACAGGTTTGAAGATTAAATAAAAAATTTTTTTTGGGCAAGGACATGTATTTCACTTGAATTGAATGCCCATTACGGAATTCTATGAGCCATATAAGTATGCAATGACTTCATATAAGTAGACTGGCGAAAAGAGGTTTAGTTTTAATGTGTAGAGCAAGTGCCAAATTCTTTATTACGTAGCAACACATTACATAATGCAATTTCTCATATGACCAAAGTGATTTAAGTCCTTCAACTCATGTTACATTCAGGGTTGCAGACTAGTCCTAGTCCCTGTACACTATAAACTTATTTTTTCAACAATCTTAGAGATTTTAAAGTAATAGTTGAACCCAAACCAATATAACAACACCATCCTTTCTGTCAATTGATTTCATTCCTGAGTTGCATCCTGCATCTTTAAAACCAGTGATGCAGCTCTCAGATCAGTTATGCTTGGGAGGGTGGGTTTTGGGCCCATGGTAGTCAGCAGTCAAGGATGGATGATTTATTCAAATCAACAACATTGATCATCTTTCCTACCAAGCTAGTCAACTCATGACTTTTGGAGGTTTCTTAGTGTGTATGCATTGAACTGGCACCTGAGGAAGGACGAAGTGTCTTAGAATTTGAATACAAAAACATAACCATTCAGTACCTAATTGTACAAAAGTATGTTAAAAACGGACATGCCAACTTAGTATATATCTCCCTCATACAAAATTACACAGATCTCCCTACCTAGGTTATTATTACAGAAATGATTATGTGATCCAAATAACATAAGTACTGTAACATCGATATTCTATGGAAAAATATATTTCAATCTCCATGTAAATGGGACGGTTGTTTAAAGAAAAACATGGAGGAAATACTGACCAACTCATGCGATCTCCAGCTAAGAATACCCATCAAAATATGAGAAAAGGGTACAGAGAAGGTAAAGTTAAATACAGAAAATAAATTAATATAAAGTGAGATGTAATCAACCAAGGGCCTCAAGTATCTTTTTGAAAGGATGAACTATGAAATTTCTTCTCTATTATTCTGTCCTTGCTTGTTATTTTAGTGTCTGCTAGTGTCGATTCCAATCCCCTCAGCCTTGTTGGTATTGAGCAACAGCTTGCAAGCTCCATTCCCTGCCATATGGAAGCCAACTTGGAGATATAATCAACCACAAAAATAAAAATGATTGTTCCTATTTTGAATTCCATGAACAAGTATTTGCTCATATCAACTTTATTTAATATTGATGCTTAATTCTAATGACCAGAATCTATCAACATTCAAGGGGCAAACTTTAGTGCAATAAGCCTATAGCCATAGAAATCTAGGATCAAAATTAAAAGGTGATCAATGAGCCTAGGATTTCAAATGGCACTTGACACTTGGTCCCTTTCGTTGAAGTCTTACCGCAACTGGACATTCAAGATAACACATGACTCAATCATGGAATTTTAACACAGGTAACTCCACATTTGAGAAATGATGAGCCCAATAAGTGTAACCATAATTACCTTCACATTATTGCCAGGAATTAGCAGAAGGCATGTTTAAACTTTAATCATGTTGTTTGTGACAGAAGCTATCGAAAGACAAAGAGCTCAAATATGTTGATATGAAAAAAAAATGGTGCAGAAGGTGTGTTTAAACTTTAATCATGCTATTTGTGACAGAAGCTATCGAAAGACATAGAGCTCAAATATGTTGATATGAAAGATAAATGCAGAGTCATTTGTGGCATTTTAAAGCAGGTAACACCCAGTTTGGGAAATGATGAGCCCAAATAAAAGTGAGCCATTTTATTGTTGAATCAGTTGACTGACATCAGAGGATTTTCTAGTATGTGAAGTATCATTTACAAAATTCAAAACAAAATTTGAAGCCCAAGAAACTTCCAGTAGCGTGGCCTTTTCCTTCATTCGGCTCCAGTAAAAGAAATTAATAATAAATGAAGTAACATTAAATTTAAATAAAGTAATGTTAAATTAAAAAGAGATGCATGTCACTCTCACCTGGCATGAAGGCCACATGTTGAAAGTTCCAATCTTTGAAAAGATACCTGGGTCTCATCTTGCAAAGGAACCAAGGCAACGAGAATAAAATAGGTAGGAGTTATAGCACCTAAGCCAACATTCTAATTAGCAGCATTCTAAAGCCTTCTGAAGAGAGAGATAGATAGTTTCTCTGAGCAAAACAGAGAATGACATTAAACAATGATGCTGACATAAATCTTGAACTACCCAATTATTCTCATCCCTACTTGCTTAATCATCAGAGCCAAGGTACGAGTCCCGCTCACCACCACCAAGAATGAAGCCACTGTAGAAGAAGAAGGAAGGACCATCACCAGGGGTCAAGAGGAGAACACAGGAATAGATAAGATAGAGCCTCCCCGCCGGTAAGTAAGAAGAGGAGGAAATTGTTATCTTAATACTGTGGTTTCCGAATTTCATTAAAATGAAGTTAAGAATTCCAAGCACTTGGTGTTCTAGTATGCATGAATACAGTTGCCGTAGATGCGGGCGAGCTGAGGAAAAACCCTGCATCTGTATCCTCCTTAATCTGATAAAAAACATGGAATAAATGGCCGGTGTTGTAAGTTGATTTTTCGTTATTGTTATGTATGCAGATGGCCATGGCAGGCGTCGCCCCTCAAAACAGTATCCTGCACATAGCATTTTTTTAATATTCAAATTATTTTTATTTCAGAATGTCTCCGATTTCATTATATCATTGTCTTAATTTATATTTAGTCATGAAAAGTGCAGTAGCATTTTGGATGGGACAAAAGGATGTCGAGATGCAAGCCACGGTGAACAAATTTTTGCAACAATATTGCCATAAGTGCCAGAAAATGCAAACAAAATTCACTAAAAAACTTGAACAAGTTCACATGGTGTATCAAAAAGCTGTAAAAAGGATTCAAATTATGCAGCAAGAAGTTGAAAGCCCCAAAGAGGAACTTCAAGAAAAATACACTGAGAAATCCAGGTTAATAAGAAAATATGAAAAGCATTAAAGACAAGTGTTCAAAATCGTTCATCATTGCAGGAAAGACAAGTTCAAATCCACTTGGTCAGTGCTTGTCCGCTTCATCTAGCCTACGTAACATATTTGGCTGGAGGTAGGGACTATGCATAAGAGCCCTGCATAGCCTATGCAAATTCAATCCAGTTGAAGTATTGAAGTGGCTGACTTCATAAACCGAGCTACTAGCTCTGGAATGGGCTCCCCTGCAACTTGCTGAGAAATTCTTTGGAGCTCAATCTCGTCAGAATACCAGTAGAAATCACGCTGGAACTGGTGCGGTTCCTCTGATCATTTAGAGGTTTCCCTGTTTGCTACTTGTAAACATAGGCGTCGTGCACAACTTTCAGCTGTAGCCCTGCATGACAATGTAGGTGGCAACCTGCATGACAATGTGCACACACAAATTTGTGTTTAAACATGCATCATTCATTTTGCAAACCCTGGCCATGCTTACCTAATTATATTTTTTCTTTAGCTATTATGTCACAATGAAATTAATCATACATAGATACTCTCCAAAGATAATCATGAATTCATTATTTATTTGATTTTTTTCATAATTTGGTAGCAAATTTGAAAAACCAATAGTCTACCAACAGCGTCTGAATAATAAGAAGCTGACTGGATTGATGGTTGGATATGGAAACTGTGCAACCCTAAGCAACGAACTGTAAGGGAAGGGGGGTGTTTTCCATGTTACAGCTTAACAACAACCATGAATGAGGGGCACAAGAAAACTTGGGGAGTTTACATGTTCAAACTATATCCATTTTTCTACATACTGTAATGTAATTTTCACTTCAAGGTTTGGATAGTTGGCAATAAGTCAATTTCCATAACGACCAACATTAAAATTTTAGCTGGTGACTAAGGCTCTCTACCATATGCAGTTTTTTTCGTTAATTTCTAACGTAAAATCAATTTCCTGATTTCTGGCAAGGACAAGTGCAAGTAATTTGTTGATGGGCTGTTTGGTGTGTGAATAAAAAGTGGGATACCCCACACTTTGGAATTGTTTTATCATTATTAAATTTCCTCCTTTTGTTTTACCATTATGGGAAGTTTCACTTTCTCTTATCATGAGTTGTGTTATGAATGGAATGAGAAGTTACACTTTCTCTTATCTTGAACTGTTTTATGAGTGGAGTTCATAATGTTCGTTTGATGGTATTTTTATATATTGGGATGTTGAATTCTTTAATTACAAGATAAAAAATTGAAAACTACTTTGCCTGGTCAAACTTTTATTTTTAAAGTTTTTAGTCAAGCACCGTCGCCGGTCAAACTTGTGAGAGGCCTGGATTGTGTAATAGTTGTGTAATTGTTGGTGCGTGTTGGTGATTATATGCATGGAGGAGAGCTAACCTCCATTGTTTCATTGGACTGTGGAGGGATGAGTTGAGCTTCATGAATTTATGATACTGCCCCCTCGAATTCCCCGATCCATTCCCATGAGAAAATTCTGCCATGAGCTGAGTCAGTTTGGATGTGCGTAGCAGAAAATGAGGCACAATTGTCGATTTGGAGGTGTGTTGTGATTTTCGTATTGACTCTGTTTATTAGTTATTGGCGTTTTAATTTTTGTTCGACTTGTTCTGCTCATTGAAGAAATCGGTAGAGGCATGGGCCTTTGTGTTGGAGGATTGTTAAAACAAAATGATCTGAAAAGATCCCAATTTGTTGAAACTCCTCTCCAACCTCAATATTAGTGCTAGTAGTAGCATGAGCAACAACACTATGCTTAGCAGAACTAGAAGAACGTGTTTTCCAAACTACACGAGAACTACTTCCCTCATGAGTCACCATGTGCCATGCTTGGTCTCGGTGGTTCTCTTCATTCTACTCCTAGTTCAACTACCATATCTTCATTGGAACCAACAACCTGAACTCCACTAGAAAACGATTCACCATTTTGTAGTAGTGATTCGCCATTTTTACTGGTGATTCGCCATGTTTTTACAAGATAATATAATCTCGTGAGAGATTCGCCAGTTTAAATTATATATACATATTATATTATTAATAAAATCACCTTCCATTTTTCCTATGTATCATGGGGATTTTCCTATTTATTATATATATAAATTTAGGGGGGTTCTTAAAATTTTCTCTGTATACCATCCCTCATAGTGCAGTGACAAACCAGATCTGCATTATTTTTAGAGGCAGTTGCTGGGAGGGTTCATTGAGCTCATCAGGAGGGTTTATTTCTGAATGGAGGGATTAGCCTTCTATTGAGAATACCATTGGAGGAGGAAATTATCATTTCAGATCTGTCATAGCCTCATTCTATTCAGTTCCAGTTTGCAGTGACATATTAACCTCAGGGTTATTTTTCACATTGTATATTTCTTGGTATTTCTAGCAATCTTTCCCGGGTTGGCTAGAAATCATGTATTAGAGACCCTATCTTATTTTCTGGGCATTTATTTTGTATCTATCAAGATTATTCCATTAATTTATGTTTACAGTAGTATCTACACTGATATAGACAGCGTTGTCACTTCTTTCTGGCATTCTATATAGTAGCAACAACTCATGTGCTTATTGTTCTGATCATTAGAGGCTTGTTCTTATTACTTGAGTGGCTTGACCCTCAAGATATTTTTGTGTATTGTTGCATATATATGAATAAAATTATGGCTGCATATTGATCCTTCTTATGACATGTTCAAAATTTATGTGTTTTACATTATTATGTCATGTATTTCTACTATTTCCATTTCGGACTATTACAGTGGTATCAAAGCATAATCTTGGCTCAGCCTATGCATTCAAGACATTATTCCATTAGGAGGAGAAGCTTCTCACATGAAGGAGAAGTTATACAGAAGAAAAAAAGGCATGACTCCATTATTTGGAGAAATGAAGGAAGAGAGGATCTCCTAGCTCCTTTTCCAAACTACGAAAAATATCAAGGAAGATATCAAGGAGATGAAGGGGGAGAGGTGCAGAAAATTTCCAAGAGGGTTTGAAAGGGAAGCAAGCCCTAGATATTCACATGATGGATGTGGAAATTTAGCCACACATGCAAATCCACAACACAGTTTATTTCCCACATTCACTGCAAGAGAAATGGAGGAATAATATGCACCCAATGAGGAGACCTTGAGTGACTATCTTCAAGAGTATGAGTCTCATTTTTGGAGATTCAAAGAGCACTTGGACTTCCAAGGGTTTTTCCAACTCAAGGAAGACATAAGATCCAGCAACCATAATATAAGCAAGAGAGCTAGAATCTTTCTATCTAACTTTGATGGATCAGCAAAGTGCACAACCAAGGCTTGTGTGAAGGAGCTAGATTCCTATTTTCAGCTACACCAAGTCTCAGAAAAGGAGGCCATTAGAGTAGTAGCGTTTCACCTTAAAGGTATGGCCCATGATTAGTGGTTTTATAGTTCTACTTCAATTCATCGTGCAAATGTAAATAATTATGCAGGGTTCACTAGGAAGTTAGGGAAAATATTTGATGTTAAACATTGTGAAACATCTTTTGTTGAACCCAAAAACTCAAAACCTTTGCATGAGTTGGAGAAATATATTTTACCAACTCCACTCCATATTTCTATTGAAGGGGATAAAAACATGCATAATACCATGCCAAGGGCAAGATCCCCACTTCTTGAAGAACCCTCTTCTATAGATGAAGACATGGATATTCCTCCTTCAAGGGAAGACCAAGATCTAGGGTCTCTCATTGATGATGAGGCATTCTCAAATACTGATGAAGAGGATGAGCAAAGAAGAGCGAACAACATTGTACCATCAGGATAATGTCCATCACCACATGGATGTGGAAAGGGAGCCATTGCTTCCATTAGATGAGCCTTTGTTTCTTTGCAAGGAGTTCCAAATGATCTAACTTGTGGGGACCAAAACACAATTCCAGAGCAACATGTATCAGTTTTTTTGGATTGTGAGATGGGAGGAGAAGAAGGAAAGAAGGATTATCTCAAAGGATGATGAGCATTCACCCTTATCTATTTCAGGAGGTTTCTGCACAGAATAAGGGGACTATATTGCGCAGTGAAAGGAGGGACAAATCAGTCCACTCATATATACAGTCTGCTTTAGATCTTGATGTCTCACTACATGGGGGAATTCCACTTGGGAGGAAAATGGATCTAGAGTTGGTGAGATACATCTTACCATTTGGTTCACCACTCTTAGATCCCGGAGGGGTGGATACTTTGGAGGAGTCTAGTACAATGCAGAGATTCTGGGATAGAATTAAGGAGGAGGGATACACTCTCCCATTTTCAGCATTACCCACTCTCACTACATATTCTGCGCTGACAAAATTTGTTGTAGTGATAGAGGATGGCACCATCATGGTGCAAGGAGAATACTCCATGGTGTTAGCCAGCTATAAAAAATTTTATATCAGATGCTGGCTAAATCGTTTTTGAGCCTTCAAGAAACAAGTTTTATTGCTAAAAATGTTATCTCTGGAAGACTCTTCAAAACCTCATACCTTTGTCCAAATTCTTCATTGCTATTTCCATTTTATACTCAGAAATTCTACTGATTTCATGAGAAGAAACTGCTTCAAATCATCATTTTTCCCCTTCCTCCACTCAAAACTAACCTACATTTTGCTTCCCTTTTTCTCCATAAAAACTCCTCTATTTTCATGATTCCTCTTCTTCCATTCCTGAAAATCATTTTCCATTGTTTAAAACTCATTTTTAAACTATTCTGAAACCCCCAAATCCATTGAAAACTCTGAAAAAATTCATAAAAAACAAGTTTTTATTACTAAGGACTTAAGCCCCCTTGGGCTAAGTCTTAAACCACTTCCCCAAAATGCCCATGCCCTACAAACCAGGTGCTATGCCCACCAGGCACTTATCACATCGAAAGTAATCCACAATGGGTAGATTGAAAAGCCCGAAGGCCCGATTGCTATTGGCCCTTTGTTATATAATTCCCCGGGCCTATTATTGTTCCATATAACTAAAGGCCCCGTAGACGGGTGCCTAACCATATTATATATATACCCCGCCCATACCATAAAACCTTTGTTTAATTTAAAACTTTGGATTTTTCAAAATATTATGAAGGTTTTCCGCTGGTTCGCTTTAAAAGAAATCCCCGCCGTTGATCGTAAGCCGGTCATATGACCCATGCAACATCGCAAAATTTTCATTGAGTGCATTTAACATAATGCCCCCTCCGATCACTGATTCCCAATTCACTCTCCGCTGTCGAACTGATCTGCAGATTGACGGTCAGTGCTCAATCGCATCGCCCACCCCAATCGCACAATCGCATCGAAAATTTTTGTTACACCCTCCCTCTTTCCCTGCCAATTACGATACTTCGATTGGATCTGGGCCGTCCACGTGTCCAGATCGGACGGTCCCAGATCGTTCCCACATTATTTCATCGCCTTCCACCAAGAGGATTCCAACGCGTAATCCCCGCCGTTGATCTCTGCGCGATAAACGATTTTGATATATTCTCTTCCTCCACTGTCCTTTTATCACCCCTAATGAATCCCAACTGTTGGATGATGCCATCCGATGGCCTTGTTCTTTTCCCATGTACTCTGAAGCAGTTTTTTCCAAAAAACGCAGGATTTTATTAATATTTTTGTATTTTGCAGGTGTTTGATGGGTTTTCCATTATATAAAAGCCAAAGGGCTGGGAATGACGATTCCCATACCTTTGATTCATCAAAGGGAAGCTACTCACGGGTTCAACATTCCGCGTCTCGTCAATGCTTCATGAGGCATTGAGGTAGTACGAGCCCTGCGCGACCTGCACATCAACAAGACACTGTGATTTTAAATCACAATTAAAAGAGTATCAATGTTGAAGACAAAACACAGCAGAACAGAAGATTGAAGACAAATTTGGGGATTATGGCTAAGATTGATTATCAAAATCCTAATCCTCCAAATCAAATTAGAATTAAAGGAAATCATAGAGATCTACAGATAGAAAGGCCTCCACCGCCACATCTGAGGCAAATTGATTCCTCTCATCTACCATAGAGCCAACTGTGCCTCAAAGCATTCAAATAGAGGCCGAAGTTATTGATCAAACAAAGATATTTGCCTCAACGCAGCCGAACAGTTAATTCTGCTAAAATAATTTAATGCAAAAAATATCAGCAGAGTTATTACAATATGACATAGAGCCTCAAAAGTAAAAAAAAATCTCCTACCGAGCTTAATCTTAAGTGTAAAATAGTTAATAAAGACAGAACGTTTGTACGCTTCTCCATCGAGCCCCTCAAAGGCCGAGAAGTCATTACTTTGTATTAATTGCCTTGGGAGATCTTTTATCAGATCTCACCTCCTCTTTCTTCTATAAATACTTCTGTAGAAGAAGAGAAGTTGTTGGTTGGTTGGTTGGTTGGTTAGTTTATCACTAGTTGTAATATTGAAACTCTTTGAAATAATGCATAGTCTGTTGAAGTTGAAGAACGAATTGAAGTCTTGGAAGCCTTGATGATGTTTTTGCATGCTTGTTCTTGAGAAGGCTCTATCATTGGATCCATGAGCTTGGCTGTTGGTGAAGTATTCTGAATTATTTAATGTTTTCTCTTGTTTTCATTCTGTTTCATAATTTCTTACTATAGTAGGTTGAAAGTTTTAGGCTAAGAAATGACACCTGGAAGCACCTTAGACCTGTTCATCCTTCACTGTTTAATGTTTTATTCTGCTTGAGGTATTTTAGAGTCTTTAATCTCTCTCTTTAGTCCTCATGCTTGTTTATTTCTATGATATTTCGAATAACATGGTTTCAACATGATTTATGGTTCTCCCTGCTTGTCTGCTGCCACTTAAAGGTTGTTATTGAAGTCTCCCTTTGAAGTATTTCTGTTCATAGTAAGCCAAGGAGGTATGTTCTGATCTTGCCCTTTGACCTTGCTTAAACAGTTGTCTTAAAGGTATTTGTAGTTGTAATCATAGATGTCTTCCCTATTCTATGACTGCAATTATCAGTGAAACTTTTATGTTTTCAAAGTCATTTGAAATAAAATATTTGAGGAAATAGGGTGTTCCCTGAATCTTAGATTTCGTTTTAAAAGTTGTTTTGAAATCATTATTTTCTTAGAGGTGTGATTTGTATGATTCATGGTTTTCCTTGTCTATCAAATAGCTCTTTATTGTTCAAATTGCGTTTTCAAATTCCCGTTGTTGAGAATTAAACTTCTCTTTCCAAATCATTGATGTCCATCTCATTCCAAAAACCAAAGGATCCTATGGCCAACTTAGATTTTCCCTCTGATATCCCATATCCATTGATAAGTTTGTCATGACCTCTTTTTGACTCCATTTCCCAATGAAGCTACTACTTCCTCTTTCTACCTACCTTTCCTAGATCTTTCATATTCTGCTATATCAATCCAACCAAACAAACAAACAAACACCTGCACTTAATAACTAGTCTAAAATCAATACTCCAAGCACACAAGACAAAAATTTGCAAAAAAAATAATTTGAGAGATCCCTCTCTAAGAACAGGAGGACTAGATCCTGGAACTCTAAAGATTGGTTCTGATGTTGCCTTGTATTTTGATTTGCCAAACTATCAAAACACAGGACACCAACATAATGGTGATCATGGTGGGACCACTGAGTTCATAGTTGCCTAGAAAGCTCTTATAAACTCATTAGTCTTTCAAACAACCATAGAAACTCAGAAAAACCCAAAATATTTAGTTTGGCTTCACAACAAACATGGTGGTGGAACCATAAAACATTTTACCTTTACAAAAGCTAAAAATTTTCCACCTGGTGACTCCACGGGCCTCCAAAAGGCCTATTACCCTTCCATTCCTTGTAGAATCCCTTGGGAATGCATTGAGAAAACCCAATCATGCTGTTGGTGGACAAAAAATTTCAAAATCTTCCACCTGGCGACTCCACAATCCCAAAAGACCTAATAACTCCACTGGTAAAGGACTCTGAACTGGTTAGAAAGATACAGTGACCTCTTATTACAAACATGGATCCAAGTATGGACAGAGAAGCTAAAATAAACACATTATTGGACCTAATTGGGAAAATAGTGTACATACTTGATAAAATATTGGGAAAGCATGAGGATGATATAGATGTTGATTATCCAGAGCAACCTATGTTTTTCCCAGATCAAACACAAACTCAACCATTACAAGACCTAGATAATGAGAAATATATAGATGATGATCAAGACTTTATAAAAGAAGGTGAGCAAGATTATAGAGAAAACAATAAAGAAAAATTGCTAGTCATGATGGAAAAGATGGTGTATATACTTGGGAAAAGATTTGAAAGGTATGAGGCCAATTTAAAAATTGATAATCTAGAGCAGCCCATGCTCCTTTCAAATCAAGAACAAACAAAAAAACTATCAGATATGTATGATGAAAAACATTACAAAGAAAGCAATAAAGAAGGTTGTCAGGAAATTCCTGATTACCTACCTATATCTTGTACAAGGCTATTAAGAGAACTTCATGATCAAATTACAAATACTAATAGTGAGCAGTACCTTGAGGAAAACATAAGCCATTTTGAACCCACAAAATCTGAAACAGGAGAAGAGACAACACAACCAGAGTCTCTGCCTTTATGTCATAACTCATTTCAAATGATTAAAGAAGAATGGCATCCTGATATTCTATTAGAAACAACTCCCAAATCCCATATTTTGAATAACTGTAACAAAAATCATGAGGAGTTGTTCAGAACTAAGATAGACCAGGAAAAACAAGAGAAACCTCAAAGTTCCCCTGCAAACTCAAATGGATATCCATTAGAAGAGGCTCAAGAAGACCGTTGTACATTTGTCCTAAGAAAAAAGGCAATTCCTTCTCTCTTAACAGAAGAGAGATTGATCTAATATTAAACAAACAACCAACCTCCAAACCTCCATTTGAACAAAACACTTCTATTCATCTACTTACTAAACCTTGTTGTCTTGAATCAGACAACATAGTTATAGAAAAGCTCAAAGAGGAACAAACTAATAACCCAATATGTTTGATTGGTGAAATTGTGTATACTAATGATTTTTCAACTTCTGATCAATTTGATGATGATGATGAGCTTCAAACAGAAACTAATCATGCAGGGCAATCAGCAGTGGATTGGTGTCACGAATTTCATTATCATCAACTTGAGAGCCGTAATAAGCCAATCCAATCCATCAGAAATAGCTTTCACATAATTGGGAATCAGCAATCTATTAGTTTTAAGGTTGAGATTAGAAAGGAAGAGGAATTTCTTGAGAAAGATGAAGATAAGGGGCCTTCTCCTGAGAGGATTAAGGTAATAAAAGATACCCCTGCACAAGAACATGATGATATATTCACAAAGTATATTCCACTGAATCAGAGCATACCAGGACTACAAGAAGACAAAACTGCAATATATGATCAGTCCTCCAGTTCAGATAATAATGAAGATGAAGAAAAGGTTCTTTCCGAAAAGAATCTTTACCTTGATCCAGTGAAGAAAGAAGAAATGATCCTGGTAGAACCATGTCTTCCAAATTCTCTTCACCAGGCATTATTTAAATATCCCTATGCTCACTTCTTGAAGACACTTAAAGAAGGGATTAAGGTTGTTAGGAGCAGTGTATTACCGAAAGCAAGAAGATTATTTAGCATTGCTGCCAAAAAACAAAAGGAATGGGAGTGGCCCTGTTTGACCAGCCTGCCTAAGGAGATGAAGAAGGACCAATCATGGAATCATTTGCTGGATTGGTTGTACTAGAAAAGAGAGTTCATTAGCTAAAACATGTTTATATTTCAAGTTAGAGTAGGTTAGATAGGAATGTCAATAAAGCTCAGCTTTGAGCATTTAGTTAGTTGTTGATTTTTTTTGTTTTGAAAGAAAAAGAAAAATCTAAAAACAATAGAAAAGAGAAAAGAGGGTAGATTGTAAAACAAGAAAGGTACAACCCCATACCAAAAAGAGAAATAAAATCTGAAAGTGTGCAAGCTCAAATGCCACTCCTAAAAACACACTCCTAGTCAGTCATACAGCTTAATCATGACTAATTAGTTTTAAATTTTTGCTGATAGGTTATTGAATTCGATTTGCCAAACAGTTTAATATTGGCTTATCAATAGATAGATTAGGCTAAGAGAAAAACTAGTTCTAATCAGCTCAAAATCTGAACCAGAGAACAAGGAAAGAACAACTCAAACAGAAATAAAATCAGAGCTGAAAAAAGATGAAGGAAGTGCTTTAACTTTCAGATCTTAAGCCTTCCATTTTGGTTTAATTTTTTTCAAAATAACATCTATGTGCAACTTTTTTTTTATGTCATAGATCAGCTACAAGTTGGACTGCTTAATCCTAACTTGTATGCTTTTAAATTTATGTTGTAGAATTTAGAGCATAAAAAATCTGTTATACTGTTTAATCCTAATAGATTAGTAGATTAGGTAGAGAATTATATGAACTCAAGTGTTCAATTTGAGTTCATGGAGGCATTAGAGGTAGAATTAGATTAGTTTCTTGCTTTCAAAAGAATAAAATGTTGTAAGAGAGTTTTCCAATCCAAGTGCACTCTAATGAAGAAAAAATGTTAGATCAGTAGGATTGGGTAGGTAGAAAGCTTGTGTTGATGAAATATCCATTGTTTTTCATGGCTGCTAATATGTTGCAGAGCAAGGAAGATCATTCCAATGGATGAGGCACTGATCTGCCTCCTAGAGAATGCAAGTCTGAAATTCTTGATGCCTTCAAGAAGGCACCATCCCCAAGTGGATCCACTGTTAGCCAGCTATAAAATTTGTTATATCAAATGCTGGCTAAATCATTTTTGAGCCTTCAAGAAACAAGTTTTATTGCTAAAAAATGTTATCTCTGGAAGACTCTTGAAAACCTCATACCTCTGTCCAAAATCTTCATTGTTGTTTCCATTTTATACTCAGAAATTCTACTGATTTCATGAGAAGAAACTGCTTCAAATCATCATTTTTCCCCTTCCTCCACTCAAAATTAACTTGCATTTTTCTCCTCTTTTTCTCCATAAAAAATTCTCTATTTTCACGATTCCTCTTCTTCCATTCATGAAAATCATTTTCCATAGTTTAAAACTCATTTTTAAACTATTCTGAAACCCCCAAATCCATTGAAAACTCTAAAAAAAATCATAGAAAACAAGTTTTTATTACTAAGGACTTAAGCCCCCTTGTGCTAAGTCTTAAACCACTTCCCCCACATACCCACTCCCTACAAATGAGGCGCTATGCCCACCAGGCACTTATCACATCGGAAGTAATCCACAATGGGTAGATTGAAAAGCCCGAAGGCCCGATTGCGATTGGGCCTATTATTTTTCCATATAACTAAAGGCCCTGCAAACGGGCGCCTAACCATATTATATATATACCCCACCAATACCATAAAACCTTTGTTTAATTTAAAACTTTGGGTTTTTCAAAATATTATGAAGGTTTTTTGCCGGTTCGCTTTAAAATCAATCCCCGCCGTTGATCGTAAGCTTATCAAATGGCCCGTGCAACATCGCAACATTTTCATTGAGCGCATTTAACACAATGTCCCCTCCGATCGCCGATTCCTGATTCACTCTCTGCCGTCGATCTGATCTGCAGATTGATGGTCAGCGCTCAATCACATTGCAAGTTTCATCGGGCGCATTTGTTTGTTCCCCCCGATCGGCCATCCCTCCAATTCATTCCCCACCATTGATCTGATCCTCATATCAATGGTCATCGCTCAATCACATCGCCCACCCCGATCACACAATCGCATCGACAATTTTCATTACACCCTCCCTCTTTCCTCGCTGATTGCGATCCTCCGATTGGATCTGGGCCATCCACGTGTCCCGTTCAGACGGTCCTAGATCATTCCCGCATTATTTCATAACCTTCCGCCAAGAGGATTCCAACGCATAATCCCCGTCGTTGATCTCCGCGTGATAAATGGTTTTGATATATTCTCTTCCTCCACTCTCCTTTGATCGTCCCTAATGAATCCCAACCATTGGATGATGCCATCTGACGGCCCTGCTCTTTTCCCACATCCTCTGAAGCAGTTTTTCCCAAAAAACGTAGGATTTTATTAATATTTTTGTAGTTTTTAGGTGTTTGATGGGTTTTCCATTATATAAAAGCCAAAGGGATATGAATGACAATTCCCATACCTTTGATTCATCAAAGGGAAGCTATTCACAAGTTCAACATTCCACATCTCGTCAATGCTTCATGAGGCATTGATGCCATACGAGCCCTGCATAGCCTACACATCAACAAGACACTATGATTTTAAATCACAATTAAAAGAGTATCAGTGTTGAAGACACAACACAACACAACAGAAGATTGAAGACAAATTTGGGGATTACGGCTAAGATTGATTATCAAAATCCTAATCCTCCAAATTAAATCAGAATTAAAGGAAATCATAAAGATCTACAGACAGAAAGGCCTCCACTGCCACATCTAAGGAAAATTTATTCATCTCATCTACCATAGAGCCACCTGTGCCTCAAAGCATTCAAATAGAGGCAGAAGTTATTGATCAAACGAAGATATTTTCCTCAACGCAGCTGAACAGTTAATTCTGCTAAAAGAATTTAATGCAAAAATATCAGCAGAGTTATTACAATATGACACGGAGCCTCAAAAGTCAAACAAAAGCTCCTACCGAGCTTAATCTTAAGTGTAAAACAATTAATACAGACAGAACGTTTGTATGCTTCTCCATCGAGCCCCTCAAAGGCCGAGAAGTCATTACTCTATATTAATTGCCTTGGGAGATCTTTTATTAGATCTCACCTCCTTTTTCTTCTATAAATACTTCTGTAGAAGAAGAGAAGTTGTTGGTTGGTTGGTTGGTTGGTTGGTTGATCACTAGTTGTAATATTGAAACTCTTTGAAATAATACATAGTCTGTTGAAGTTGAAGAACAAATTGAAGTCTTGGAAGCCATGATGATGTTGTTTCATGCTTGTTCCTGAGAAGGCTCTATCATTGGATCCATGAGCTTGGCTGTTGGTGAAGTATTTTGAACTGTTTAATGTTTTCTCCTATTTTCATTCTACTCCATAATTTCTTACTACAGTAGGTTGAAATTTTTAGGCTAAGAAATGACTCCTGGAAGCACCTTAGACCTGTTCATCCTTCATTGTTTCATGTTTTCTTCTGCTTGAGGTATTTTAGAGTCTTTAATCTCTCTCTTTAGTCCTCATGCTTGTTTATTTCTATGATAGTTCGAATAACATGGTTTCAGCATGATTTATGGTTCTCCCTGCTTGTCTGCTTCCACTTAAAGGTTTTTATTGATGTCTCCCTTTGAATTATTTCTGTTCATAGTAAGCCAAGGAGGTATGTTCTGATCTTTCCCTTTGACCTTGCTTAAATAGTTGTCTTAAAGGTATTTTTAGTTGTAATCATAGATGTGTTAGGTGTTCCCTCTTCTATGACCGCAATTATCAGTGAAAATTTTATGTTTTCTAAGTCATTTGAAATAAAATCTTTGAGGAAATAGGGTGTTCCCCGAATCTTAGATTTCGTTTTAAAATTTTCTTTGAAATCATTATTTTCTTAGAGGTGTGATTTGTAGAATTCATGGTTTGCCTTGTCTATCAAATATCTCTTTATTGTTCAAATTGTGTTTTCAAATTCCCGTTGTTGAGAATTAAATTTCTCTTTCCAAATCATTGATGTCCATCTCATTCCAAAAACCAAAGAATCCTGTGGCCAACTAGATTTGACCTTTGATATCCCATATCCATTGATAAGTTTGTCATGACCAATTTTTGACTCCATTGCCCAATGAAGCTACTACTTCCTCTTTCTACCTACCTTTCCTAGATCTTTCATATTCTGCTATATCAATCCAACCAAACAAACAAACAAACACCTGCACTTAATAACTAGTATAAAATCAATACTCTAAGCACACAAGACAAACCTTTGAAAAACAAATAATTTGAGAGATCCCTCTCTGAGAACAGGAGGACTAGATCCTAGAACTCTAAAGATTGGTTCTGATGTTGCCTTGTCTTTTGATTTTCCGAACTATCAAAACACGGGACACCAACACATGGATTTGGAGAAACAGAGGGTACTTCCTTTCAGGAAGGAATCCTCCATATATTGGAGTAGAGGGAGGCCACTCATGTTGTAATATTCCAAAATTTTAGCCTCCAAGCTAAATATAATATTAGAGTTGTTTTATCACTAGGTAGACGAATAAATGGGTAGGGAGGCCCATTAACCTCTTTATAGTGATCAATGACACTCCTAATTTGAAAGGAGTAAGAATAAGCAGCTAATTTGAGCATCCTTGGGTGTGAACATAGATGGGATCATCTTGATTCAGTCAAATTTGACCAAGTCAACTAAGTTGTCTAGATACATTGAATCTCCTTTGGACAACACAGTTTTGGTGGAGGACAACTTGCATGAGCTTGATGGCACATGTGGATGGGACAAAATGAGGAGAGCTTCACTTGCTATATATGGAGAGGATGGGAGCCTTTTTTATGCATGCTTTTTATTTCGATATTTTTATCTTTTTTGTTTAGACTTGGCTTCCTCTTGCTGTTTAGTAGGGTAGCAGTGTTGTTTAGCACCGGGTGTTCCTGAGCGGGAATCCCACCTCTTCCCTTGAGAGGCCTCTTAGGAGAGATTTTATTGTATTTCTCCACATCTAGGCTTAAGGCCAAGCACCATTCTTCAGTCCCAATGTTATTTCTGTAGCATAATATTGCTGAGTTGCAGGGTGTTGCAGTGGAGGTTTGTTACACCACTTCTGGGTTTGTTTCTCAGTAGAGGGTGCCTTCCTTCTCTTGAGAGATCAGCAAGGAAGATTTATGAGCACATTTCATATCTTGGCAGTATTCCAAAGTATTTCTCATCTCCTAAAGTGCAGTCCCTTGTAGGAACTGCGTCATTTTGCACAGAGTTGCTGCAACAAGGTTAAGACCCTTGTTTATGAGCTAGTTTCCTAGGGAAAGGGCCAACACTTCTCCCAGTAAGCTAGAGGAAGGGATTCTCATCCCTCTTTTGTATTATTCAGCTATATTTCTATAATTTTTCATTAATACTGCATTTTATGAGCTTAATATTTAGATCTGCTCTTTTTGTACTCATGCTTTCAAGAAACCCTTGCCGGGTTACCTTTATAATACAATAAGGAGGCCAGATCTTCATTTTCTGGGCATCTTGTTCTATAAAGTTCTAGATCCATGTTATTTTATCATTATACTGTGGAAACCCTCATAAAATAACGCTGTACATGCTTCAGTATTTTTTTGCATAACATAAGTCATGGGATTTGGCTATTTTTAAGATGATATGAAGCCGAGAGGTCTGTTTAACATATCAAAAGGGATTTATTTCTGATCCCCTTTTGTATGTGAGGGCCTAAAATTATATTCTAAGGGAACCAAGCATTATTTCACCCAGTAAAAACAGAGATATTCAGAAATAGCATTTTAAGGGTCTATTTGCTGCATTTTCCCCACTTGGGAATGTGTAGGAGTTCTTCTTTTGTAGTTGTTTCACTCATTTTATGGATATGTGTTTTTGAACACATCATATGAGTATATTTGTTACTGAACATCCATCATTATGTTCATGGGTTGTTGTAGCTCCAACTTTAGAATATCTTAATATATTCTCATTGTTGTAGGAATTCCCTGGTTTGGGATATTACAATGGTATCGAAGCTTCAATCTTGGCTCAGCCTGTGGAACTCAGCCATGTAGCTATCAAAACAAGGATATATGAATATAAAGGAGACTTCATTATGTGGAGGAAAAATGGAATATAGGCTTACAAAGCTTCTTCCAAAATCTGTGCAATACATCAATGAAGATCTTAAGAAGATGAGAAGAGAGATGGAATCTCCTGAGGAGTTTGGATCTAGAGCCATATCTAGATTGGCACATGATAGGTGTAGGCATGCAGCTACACCCTATTATGCACAGTGCATTCAAATGCCCAGATCTGCTATGAAAGAGATGAAAGAAGAGGAAATGTCGGGAAGGAAAACTCTTAGTAATTTTCTGCAAGAGTATGATTCTCAAATTGAAAAGTTTAGAGATCATATTACTTTCAAAGAGTTTTGCAAGATTCATGTGGAGAGGAGCAAGCTGCATAACATGAATATATTTTCTCTATCTACCTTTGATGGATCCCCAACTTAGTCAGCCAAAGCTTGGGTAGAGGAGTTGTGTGCTTATTTGCAGCAACACCAAGTTTCTAAAGAAGAAGCCATCAGATTTGCAGCGCTGAATTTTGAAGGTAAGGCCTATGCTTGGTGGATGTTTGAGTCATTTTCATTGAGAAATTTTAATACTTCTTCTTTTGCAAATTTCACTAAAATATTGGTAGAAATATTTGATAAAAAACATGAGACAATCAAACCAATGAAACTTTTGCATAAGTTGGGAGGACCTGCAAACTCAAAACCACTTCAGAAACCTATTGGAAGAGATCACATCTTGCATGATACCTTGCTAGAGGCAAGATCCTTGTTTCATAACCTTGGACAGGAGGGCATGAAGGTTCCTTTTGCAAAGGAGGATCCTCTTATTGAGCAGTTACCTCCTATTCATATTGAATATGAAGAGAAGGATGGGGGTTACAACGTTGTCACATCTATAGCATATCTAGTGCCTCATGCAGAGGAAGGTGGACCACATGCTCCAACCAGAGGATTTCTTGTATCATTTCAAGAATTTCCCCAGGATATCACATATGGAATGCAAAGTAAAATCATTGAGAAACATGATTGTGAGATGATATTGGTGAAAGGAGAAGGTAAGGAGGAAGGACATCATCATTTGATGAGGAGCACACACCCTTATATATTTCAGAGAGCTGGTGCAAGGAGGAGGAAGACTATTTTGCGCTGTGAGGGCAAGGGCAAGGTTTCCAAACCATATGAACAGTATTCTCTTGCCATGGATGTCTCACTACATGGAGGCATTCCACCGGGGAGGCCACCAGATTTGGAGTTGGTAAGAGAAATCTTGCCAGTTGGTTCACCCCTCTTGGATTTTAGAGAGGTGAAGAGTTTTGAGGGAGACATTGGCATTGGGGATGTCAAAGTAGCAGGTTGCAGCATGAGGAGATCTTCACATGCCATCTCATTAGTGTTGTCTCTTGGGAGGATTGATCCATATTGGAGGTCTCAACTCTTGGTAGAGTACTCCAAGGATCTTGGTGCTTGCATGATTATTGATGACCCTGATAGAGATGACAGATATATGGTGGATGATATGGTCATCTATTCTTATGGAAAATTCTTCTTGACTAGAGCTTCTAAGCTCAAGGAGAAGTTGCTACATGCAACACATGAGGACTTATTTTCCATGCATTTTGATGCATATCTTTCCTTGGTAGAAGAGTTCATTTGGGAGGGAATTCAGCATGACATATTTTAGCATATGGAGAGATGCATAGCCCAGATGGTTATAGAGAGGATTTCACAACCACTTACCTACTCTTTGGAGGTGAGGGAGAATTTCCAGTTGAGCCATTTCAACTCAAGACCTCAAGTACATGGTGGAGAATGTACAATTTCACTTTATGTTTTGTACTTCTTGTCTTTATATGAGCAGCATATTGTACCAAGGGGGACTATTCCTTCTTTCATATTGTATAATGATATACTTGAAGACATTTGTAGCATTTATATTGGCTATCTAATTGGTGGTTTATGGGGCAAGCCACATGATTTTTGGTGTGCACCATTGACACCATTTTGTACTTTCATGTTTATATCTTGTAAGACGATTGTTGCAGCAAACAAGTGGCTGAAAAATCACTTGTTCTTGTTTGATTTGATGTAGGCAAAAGATGCACTGTGATGGTTCCTTGTGTGGGACCTTAATCCACTTTCCGGTTGTCATGTGACAACTTGTTTCTATTGGTTTTTGCTTCCAGTATTGCTGATATTTCTATGTTCATGGGAAGATTTGTTTGGAAAGTGGGATATGAGTTGAAGATGCCCAGTTTTTGGTGAGGTGAATCCCCTCTATGGACAGAGGCGATCCCACTAGCCCTAGAGTGGGTCTAGCCACAAATGAGACACGTTATAACATCAATTCCTAGTTAAGAATGGACAAAGAATTGGTAGATCAATTACCATAGGTCCTGCGTTGTTGTGTCATCTGGGAGAATGGCTGCCTCTCACTCCTGATTCAACAGATCACGATCCACTCGTTCTCACGCCCGGATACCTGCACATACACAAGAAATGAAGACAATACGCAACATACTATTTCTCATTCCTAACTATCATTCAGTCGAAGAAGACTAAATCAAACACGTCAAATAAACATAACACAGAGATGGAATCAATACCATAGTCGAGTATATTGATTTAAAGAAGGAAGAGTACAACCAGGCTTTGACATTGCGATCTCCTCTAGTAGGATTCTAGTGGAGCACATCTCACAAATCTCGTCGAGAATTCAGAAAGGGCTCTCTCTACGGGATCCTCCTTGGTTCAACCTTCTCTATAACAATTACTCAGCTATAATATCTTGTAATGTTCCAAAATTTTAGCCTAGAAGCTAAATGGAACATTAGAATTAGCAACAGCTCTAGTCGGTGAATAAATGGGTAGAAAATCCCATAAGTCTCCTAAGGAGGATAAAAACACTCCAAGTGTGAAAGGAGAAACTCTTTCTAGCTTAATAAAATACCTCCATGTGTGAACAAGGATAAAATCAAGCTACTTTGACTAAGTCAACAGCGCAGTTATGGAGGAGGAGAAATAACGCAGTTTTGGAGGGAGATGTATCTTTGGATAGAGATGACCTAATTGAGTGGGGCCAAGGGAAATAAAAATCATATTTTATATAAGGAAGAGGATGGAAGCATTATTCTTCATGTCTTAGATTATTTTTCATGTCTTCTCAGACTTTTTCTTCCTCTTGCTATTCAGCAGAGTAGCAGTGTTGTTTAGCACAGGATGTTTCCGAGCAGGAATCCCACCTCTTTCTTTTGAGGAGCCTCATTGGGAGAGTTTTTATTCATCATTCCGTATCATTTTTTCAAGCCAAGCTTCAGCCAACTTCATCAGCACATTTTTTTCCAGAGATTGTGCAATGTTGCTGGGTGTAGCAGTGGAAGGGATTGGAATCCCAGTTCTTGAGCTAGTTTCTCATTGGAGGAAGGTTTCCTTCACTTGAGGGACCTGTTTGGAGAGCTCCAGAGCTGATTTCATATCTGTGGTATCATACCACACATTTCCCATACATTCCCAGCGTTGTTCCAGCTAGGTAATGCGTTATTTTGGAGGCAGTGCTCAATGCATGGTTTGGTGGCTCCATTGATGAGTTTCATTGTGATTGAGAGGTCCATAATTTCATGGGAGGAATCCCTTGAGGGATATACATAAGATCAGAAATATTTCAGCCTTCTACACTCATGTGCTTCAGTGTTGCATTAATGATTCAATAATTTTCTGAATATCACATTTTGTATGTAGAGTGTTTGACAAGAAACCCTTGTCGGGTTATCTTGTATTTTGTATAAGGAGACTAGATCTCAATTCTTCATGAATATTTTATTAATATATGAGTAGATCTATTGTTATCCTATTTTCTGAGTGTAAACCCTCTTTTAGACTGCGCAGTCCCTTATGCAGCAACTCCGGTATTTTGCAGTCTTTGGGTTTTAGCACATTTTTACAATCCTAAGTGTGGGAGATCTATTTAACCCACCTAGTTTGATCTGTTTCAACTTTAATCTTGGATTTAGGTTGTATATTGATTAATTAATGGGATCCAAGGGTCCATTTCAGTGTTTCATTGAAAATTTTGCTAGAAATGCGTTAGTGCATGATTCATGAGTTGTTCCAGATTTGGAATATTACAGTGGTATCAAAGCATGATCTCCAGCTCAGCCTATGAGATCCAGCTATTAGAGGAAGGAAAGATGGAAAGAAGCCAGAAATATTTAGTATGTGAAAGGAAAAATGAGGACAAGCTCACAAATATTCTTCCAAAATCTATGCAGAGCTTTCAAGGAGAGCTGAGAAAATGAGATTGGAGATGGGATCTCCAAAGGAGGTTGAATCTAGAGCTGAATCTATATTTTCACATGGTGAGTGTGAGCATGCAGCTACACACCATGATGCACAGCACAGTCAAGTGCCCAGATCTATCTTGAGATGGATGGGAGTAGGAAAAATGCCTAAGAGGAGAACTCTTAGTGATTTATTGTAGGAGTATGAATCTCAAACTGAGAGGTTTAGAGATCATACTAGTTTCCAGGAGTTTTGCAAGATCTAGGTGGAGAAGAGAAAGCAACAGGATGCAGATAGATTTATTCTATCTACTTTTTCCAGATCACCTACATGTTCAGCTGGAGCTTGTGTGAAGGAGTTAGATTCCTATTTGCAGTTGCACCATATTTATAAAGATGAAGCCATCAGAGTTGCAGCGCTGCATTTCAGAGGTAAGGCTCATGCATGGTGGATTTTTTAATCTTGTTATTTAAAGAATGCAAACACTTCCTCTTATGCAAGATTCATAGAGACATTGGTGGGAATATTTGGTGAAAAACTTCCTAAGACACATGAGTAAGGGAAACTTGAGAAAACAAAACCCTTGCATGTCATAGAGTAAACCCCACTTCAGAAAACCATGGGAAAAGCTGACATATTGCATTACACATTGCCAGAAGCAAGACCTCCAGTTCATATTCTTGAACAAGAGGGCATGGGGATCTACTTTTCACAAGAGTATCAAACTATTGAGATGTTGCCCATACACATTGATGAAGATGAGGGCAACAACATTGTCACATCTAGAGCACATCCAGTACCTCATGTAGAGGAAGGGGGAGCACATGCTCCAATAGGAGGGATTCTTTAATCCTTGCAAGAATTTCCCTAGGATCTCATACATGGAGGTCCAAGCACAATCAACGAGCATCATGATTGTGCAACATTGCAGCGAGAAGGAGGAGGTAGAGAGGAAGAGCGGCATCACTTGATGAGAGGAACACACTCTTTTCTATTTCAGAAAGCTAATTCAAGGAAGAGGCAGATAGATTTTCACTGTAAGAGCAGGGTAAGGTTTCCCAACCATATGAGCAGTCTAATCTTGACATTTATGTCTCACTATATGGAGGCATTACACCTGGGAGGCCCCTTGATCTAGAGTTGATGGAAGACATCTTGTCTTTGGATTCACCACTCTTGGATTTTGGAGGGGTGACGAGTCTGGAGGAAGACTTTGGCATGGGGGATGTTAGAGTAGCAGGCAGCAGCATGAGGATAGCTTCACATGCCAGATCACTAGCGCTGTCTCTTAGGAGGATTGATCCTTATTGGAGATCTCAGCTCCTGGTAGAGTACTCCAAGGATCTTGGTGCATGCATGATTCTTGATGACCCAGATGGAGATGATAGATACATGGTGGATGATGTGGTCATCTATTCCTATGGAAGGATATTCTTGACCAGATCTTCTAGTCTTAAGGAGAAGTTGCTACATGCAGCACATGAGGACTTCTCTTTTATGCACTTTGATGCATATTTCTAGTTGATGGAAGAGTTCACTTGGGAGGGCATTCAGCATGACATATTTTAGTATATGGAGAGATGCAGAGCCTAGATGGTGATAGAGAGGATGTCACGGCCACCTTCCTACTCATTGGGAGTAAGGGAGAATTTCCAGTTGAGCCATTTCAGCTCAAGACTTCAAGTACATGGTGGAGGAGGTATAATTCCATATTTTGTATTGTACTTCTTTTCCTTGTTTGAGCAGCATGACGTAACAAGGAGAAATACCTCTTCTTGCATATTGTATGATGATGTACTTGCAGCTACTTGTAGCACTGATTTTGGCTATCCTTTGGATGGTCTGTGGGGGAATCCACATGATTTTTGGTGTGCACCATTGACACCATATTGCAACTTCATGTTTTCATCTTATGAGATGACTGTGGAGGAAAACAAGTGGTTTGAAAAGAACTTGTTATTTCTTATGTTGATGCAGGCCAAGGATGCACTATGCTGGTTCCATGAGAGGGACCATGATTCACTCTCTGGTTTTCATTTGGAAACTTGTTCTCATTGTACTTTTCTTCCATATATTTTTGATATGTATATGTTCATGGGAAGATTTTTTTGGAGAGTGGGCTTGAGATTGGAGGTGCCCATTGGGAGCATGATTCTCCCCACTTTATATGTTGTAGATTTCGGGAGGCCTTTGGAAGTGAGCTTGTTTGTTGGGATATCATACAAGTTGAATTTCATGATATTACTTCATGGCTTGCCATGAGGGAGATATGAAGCTGACAACAAAAGAATTTTTCTTTGTGGTTACACTGGAGAGAGTATGGAAAAATTCTTCCCACACTTTTCATGAGATTTCTAAAAGAGAAGGGCACATTCATGGTGCAAGGAGGCTACCCTTCAGCATTGGAGGATTATGAGAGACTTCCATGTCAGTAGAAGATCTTCTCACTTAGCAGCATGATGGTGGATGGCTTTGGCATGAGGAATGTCAAAGGGATAAGTCATGGAGTGACAAGAGCCTTGTTACTAATCCCACAGTGTTGTCACTTGAGAGCATGTTTCTATTGATGGAGTGTTCCAAAGGGAGTATGAACCCTCTCCTCTTGCATATTTTTATGAGGGGATTCTCATGGGAAGACTCACTCATGGACCTCACCTTCAGCTCACACATGATGCATGGTAATAAATAAATTTATGTTCTTGCTGATTACTCTATTGAGTATTTGTAATTTCTCACCAGATGTAAACAGTGCATTGCTCCACATAAGAGCAAGATTATTTATGGGTTTCATGGTCACTTTAGGGCCAAATATTGTAATGTTGATAACCCATCTCTTCATGACTTTGGGCAAGTGTTGTATTGCTTTGATTGTACACATCTGGTATATATGGTAGCTTACTACTTTATAGTAGGTGAGCTAACATGCATAGTTGCACATTCTTTGAAGAACAACTTGCCACTTGATGCTTTGAATCAGCAGTTGAAAGGATTGCGCTGCATCTACCAGAGAGACCATATGTATCATCCAAACTTGCACATAACCTCCGACCATTTTCTGATTTGGATTCCATGTGGTGATGATGTGCCATTCATCTTTTATGGAATGGTTTGGGTTGACATGACTCATGAATTTGGAGGAAGGGTCTTTGGAGACTCAATATTATTCTTGCCATTGGAGGGAAATCATGTTGCAGCTCGAGATCAGCATACCCTCTACACTTATCATTAGTGGAGAGGAGGATAGCATGGGATAGGCCCTCTTTCCTATCATGTTCATTTATTCATCCCACCTACATTTCTGGAGCACAAGGTGGAGGAGATTTTTCATGAGTTGCCATGTTGGAGGGTGACTCACTTCATTTGGATGATAGCATGGGTGGGGGAAGCACTCATTCACCATGATGATCATCATCCCTACTTTTTGGAGGCCATGAGATAGCAAGCAAGTTTCCATTCACACTTTCTACCTTTGATTGATGTAGACCATTTGGTTTCGCACACTTGGGAGGAAAGATTGGACTACAGTTTATTTGCAGATTCTCATGATGCAATGATGGAGGCTATTGATGGGAGGCCACATGAGGAGGAGGGGAGGAATTTTGATCTCCTTATACATTTTCTTGAGGACAAGCAAATATTTTGGAGGGGAGGACTATAATGTTCCAAAATTTTAGCCTCAAATCTAAATGGAACATTAGAGTTAGCAGTAGCTCTAGTCGGTGAATAAATGGGTAGAAAAGCCCATAAGTCTCCTAAGGAGGATAAAAACACTCCAAGTGTGAAAGGAGACACCCTTTCTAGCTTAATAAAACACCTCCATGTGTGAATAGGGATAAAATCAAGCTTCTTTGACTAAGTCAACAGCGCAGTTGTGGAGGAGGAGGAATCCAAGGAGGAATAACGCAATTTTGGAGGGAGATGTATCTTTGGATAGAGATGACCTAATTTAGTGGGGCCAAGGGAATAAAACTCATATTTTATATAAGGAAGAGGATGGAAGCATTATTATTCATGTCTTATATTATTTTTCATGTCTGCTCAGACTTTTACTTCGTCTTGCTGTTCAGTAGAGTAGCAGTGTTGTTTAGCACAGGGTGTTCCCCAACGGGAATCCCACCTTTTTCCTTTGAGGAGCCTCATTGGGAGAGTTTGTATTCATAATTACACATCAGGTTTTTATTCCAAGCTTCATCCAACTTCATCAGCATATTTTTTTCCTTAGATTGTGCAGTGTTGCTGGGTGTAGCAGTGGAAGGGATTGGAATCCCAGTTCCTGAGCTAGTTTCTCATTGGAGGAAGGTTTCCTTTGCTTGAGGGACCTGTTTGGAGAGCTCCAGAGCTGATTTCATATCTTTGGTATCATACCACACATTTCCCATACATTCCCAGCGTTGTTCTAGCTAGGGAATGCGTTATTATGGAGGCAGCGCTCAGTGCATGGTTTGGTGGCTCCGTTGATGAGTTTACTTGTGATTAAGAGGTCCATCCTTTCATGGGAGGAATCCATTGAGGGATATACATTAGATAAGAATTATTTCAGCCTTATAGACTCATGTCCTTCAGTGTTGCAGTGATGATTCAGTAATTTTTTGAATATCACATTTTGTATGCAGAGTGTTTGACAGTAAACCCTTGTCGGGTTATCTTGTATTTTGTATAAGGATACTAGATCTCAGTTATTCATGCATATTTGATTAATATATGAGTAGATATTTTTTTCTCCTATTTCCTGGGTGTAAACCCTCTCTTATACTGTGCAGTCCCTTATGCAACAACTCCAATATTTTGCAGTCTTAGGGTTTTAGCACATTTTTGCAATCCTATGTGTGGGAGATATGTTTAACCCACCTAGTTTGATTTGTTTTGGCTCTAATATTGGATTTATATTTTATATTGATTAATTTATGGGATCCAAGGGTCCATTTCAGTTTTTTATTGCAAATGTTGCTGGAAATGCATTTTTAGTGCATGATTAATGAGTTGTTGCAGATTTGGAATATTACATATCTCTTCTCCAAGTTCAGCTTCTTGGCTATATGTTTAGCTCTATCCTTTGTAAAGGGAGAAGGATGGTTTATATAGAGGTAGAAGGAGAGGTTAGGATTCCTATAATCATGGGGGGAGTCCTATCCTCCAAGAATGTTCCATCAACCATTTCCTAAAGGAAGAGATCTGTGGCTTATCAGGTTTAACCACTTGCAATGAGTCATTTATGAGGTGGTTAAAGGAAACTTCTGCCTCCAATTTGTTAAAAAACATTCCCAAAAAGGTTGGCACGGGTACATGAAAGAGAGAGAGTGCCAGCTGGCACGGGCTCTAGTGCTAATCTTCCCCATTGGTGCAAGGAATGAACTGGATACCCACACCAATGCCAAAACATAGGTTTTTGGGTGATTTCTGAGGAGATGTTAAACAGGAGAAATAATGTCCTTATGCAAAAGGATGCAATGAAGGTATTTGTAGAGTACGACACTGCTCACAGGTCACGAGAAAGACCCTCCAATATGTGGGGCGAGGGATTGCAGGGACAGTGAAAAAATGCTATGTAACACCATTGGGAGTATGATTCTCCCTAATTTTCATGATGTGTGTTTTAGGAGAGGCAATGGGTAGCCCATGATTGCCAAATTACATCTCTCTTCTTCAAGTGGGAGGAGCCATTTGGAGAACTTGAGTTTTTGGAGGAGGCACTTCATGGTTTATTTGTTTTTATGGGGTAGCTTTGGCCACTCTTGTAGGTCATGATATTTCAGCCCAAGATCAGCAACAACCCCATGATTATCATAAATGGAGAGAGAAACCACTTGGTTGGGAGGATCCAATCTCTCCATGCAGCTCCAATACATTGTATGAATCAGGGGTTGAGGATCTTTTTGAGCTAACTATATTGGCTCATTTGATTTGGATGATAGCATGGGTGTGGAAGTCACTCATTGGGAATAATATTCCCCATATTCATCATCACTCATACCTTGAGGAGGCCATTGAACAACATGGAGGTTTCCACTTACATCTTCCACCTTTCTATGATGTAAGCTATATGGTTTTGCATGCTTGGGAGGAAACATTGGAGGACAAATTTATAGAAGATCCTTTTGAGCAGTGGTGGAGACTTTTGATGTGGAGGCCACAAGAAGAGGAGGAAGGATTTTTCTCTCCTTATGCAGTTTCTTGACGAAAAGTAACATTTTGGAGGGGAGGATTGTAATATTCCAAAATTTCAGCCTCCAAGCTAAATGGAATATTAGAGTTGTTTTATCACTAGGTAGGTGAATAAATGGGTAGGGAGGCCCATTAACCTCTTTATAGGGACCAATAACACTTCTAATGTGAAAGGAGTAAGAATAAGCAACTAATTTGATCACCCTTGGGTGTGAACAGAGATGGGATCATGTTGATTCAATCAAATTTGACCAAGTCAACTAAGCTGTCTAGATACATTGAATCTCCTTTGGACAGTGCAGTTTTGGTGGAGGACAACTTGCATGAGCTTGATGGCACATGTGGATAGGACCAAATGAGGAGAGCTTCACTTGCTATATATGGAGAAGATGGGAGCCTTTGTTACGCATGCTTTGTATTTCAATCTTTTGATCTTGTCTGTATAGACTTGGCTTCCTCTTGTTGTTTAGCAGGGTAGCAGTGTTGTTTAGCATCGGGTGTTCCCGAGCGGGAATCCCACCTCTTCCCTTGAGAGGCCTCTTCGGAAAGCTTGTCATTTATTTCTCCACATCCAGGCTTAAGGCCAAGCACCATCCTTCAGTTCCAACATTATTTCTGTAGCAGAATATTGCTGAGTTGCAGGGTGTTGCAATGGAGGTTTGTTACACCACTTCCGGGTTTGTTTCTCAGTAGAGGGTTCCTTCCTTCTCTTAAGAGATCATCAAGGAATATTTTTGAGCACATTTCATATCTTGGCAGTATTCCAAAGTATTTATCATCTCCTATAGTGAATTCCCTTGCAGGAATTACGTCATTTTGCACAGAGTTGCTGCGGCAGGGTTAAGACCCTTGTTTATGAGCTAGTTTCCTAAGGAAAGGGCCAACCCTTCACCTGGTAAGCTAGAGGAAGGGATTATCATCCCTATTTTGTATTATTCAGCTATATTTCTGTAATTTTGTAGTAAGACTGCATTTTTTGAGCTGAATATTCAGATCTTCTCTTTTGTACTCATGCTTTCAAGAAACCCTTGCCAGGTTACCTTTATAATACAATAAGGATGCCAGATCTTCATTTTCTTGGCATATTGTTCTATAAAGTTCCAGATCCATGTTATTTAATCATTATACTATAGAAAAACTCATAAAATAATGTTGTACATGCTTCAGTATTTTTCTGCATAACATAAGTCATGGGATTTGGCTATTTTTAAGTTGATATGAAGCTGGGAGGTCTGTTTAACATATCAAAAGCGATTTATTTTTTATCCCCTTTTGTATTTGAGGGACTAACATCACATTATAAGGTAACCAAGAATTATTTCACCCAGTAAAAATGCAGATATTCAGAAATAACGTTTTTAGGGTCTATTTGCTGCATTTTCCCCACTTGGGAATTTGTAGGAGTTCTTATTTTTCTGTTGTTTCACTAATTTTATGGCTATTTATTTTGAACACATAATATGAGTATATTTATAACTGAA
>CM076574.1:1161762096-1162032085 GCA_034641835.2 Pinus albicaulis
AGGATTATTATTGACTTAGATACTTTTATATTGTGACAATTTTGGATTGAGGAGTTAATTTGAAGACTTGTGCTGTTATCATTTTGCTGTTCAATGTTATGGATGTGTGACTGAAGCTAAGCTTCTGATATCATTTATCAAGTTTGCAAGGCAAGGGTGGAAGGGCCCCCATTCCAAGCTAAGTACACTTTCTTGTTAACTAGTTTTATTTCATTGTAATTTGATGATTGTAGAACTGGTTTTTCAAAGCTTTATTTCAGATTGCTTCATGGTTTATGCATAATGATTGATGTCATTAGTTGATAGCTTATTCATCACTTTATCAAGTTGGAAAAACAGATGTATCAAGTTGAGCATCCCTTCTATGAAAATGATCAATTAATATTGGTTTCTTTTGTTTGTGTGCAAGCAGTTTCTTGTTGAGATTTTTGATATTAAGATGAATGAATTATAATGGAACACTTTACATGTCTCTTAAGTTAAGAGCTTCTTTCATTCATAATTTATCCATCTTAAGTTCTTGGTTTTCATCTCTGATTCATTAAGTGGTAATTGAGGTGAAAATGAATTTCTTGAGTCAAGAACCATTTCAATATTATTCCTCTTTTTAAACTAATTGAGTTAGAGTTGTAGAATGTATTACTTTTAGCATATCTTTCAAGGTTGATTATATCTGATCTTCACATATAGTGATCTTTCCTCAAAGCATAAACAACCCGGATTGATAATAAATATTGTGTTAGTTTAGGAACATAAATTAGCTCAACATTTTGGCGCCGTTGCCGGGGAGGCAAATATCGGCATAGTCAATAGAGAGAAAAAATAAAAAATAAAAAAACAGTAGTTACACTTTTTAGTTATGTTTCTTTATGCCTAGACATAGAGGTCCTCATGGTAGATTTATTAAAAACCCCCCACAAATAGAGATAGGATCATCAAACACCCCAGTTACTGGTAATCCAATCATTGAGGAATTGGCAGAAAAACAAAGAAGTGGACAAAGATTGACTTTGATTGAGAGACAAACTTTGTTAGCTTGGGAAGCAAAGCAAAAACAATCTTCAACTTCTGGAAAACAAAAAGAAATTATCAAAGGAAAACAAACTTTATTTCCATCCATAAATCCTCCTATCTTTGACCAACCTGAAACTCCACTTAAAATTGAAACAAATCAACCAACGGCAGAAGAAGGACATGGATCTGTTATTCTCACTCCTGAACAACGAGCTCAATATGAAAGACAACAAGCAGAATGGAGAAGAAAAAGAGAAGAGGATGCAAAACAAGAAAATGATAGAAAAATTGAAAATGATCAGAAAAGACAAGAAGATGAAACTACCTTTGGCTTTCCAATAATTGACACAAGTGCAATATTAGGAGAAGAAGTGAAAATGAAAAATATTCCACCTTCTGTATTGCCAAATTTTTATGGAATGTCAGCAGAAGATCCTGATTCATTTATGTTTGAATTTGATATTCTATGTAGAACATATGGATATACTGATGACATCCATAAACTTCGTCTTTTCCCTGCAACATGAAAAGCAGCAGCCTTGAAATGGTTTATGGGTTTAGGAGAACATACAATAGCTTCTTGGGATGATATGAGATCAGTCTTCCTTAAAAAATATCAAGCTTATTCCAGATCTAGAGATTCAAAGGAAGATATTTTTAGAATGACACAACAAGAAGATGAAAGTCTAGAAGAATATTTGGAAAGGTTTTTGTATAATCTACAGAAATCTAAACAACATTCTCTAAATCAAGAAACCATTCGAACAATCTTTCTCAAGGGTATAAGGGATGAATATCTTGACATTTTGAATGTGATGGGTAAAGGAGATATCTCAAACCTACCATTCGAAGAAATTGTCGACTTATGTCAAAAATATTCTAGAGGAAGAGCAAAAACAGGAAGAAGAGAAGTAAGTTCAAAAGCAGCAAAGTCAGCTGCAGGAGGGATAACAAGAGCTGAAATAGGAAGTTTATTGGAAAATTTCAAAACAGATCTTTTAAGTACATTAGGGACACAAGTAGATGTGCTAAAGACAAATAAGAGGAAAGAAGAACAAGACCAAGCTTTAGCAATCTTTTGTCCCAAATGTAGAAACAAACATCCATTAAGAGAATGTCCTTTGGATAGTGTTAAGAATGTTCAGGTTTGTGGTCTTTGTACAGAAAAGCATTCCATAGAAAATTGTCTAAAATTGAAAGAATTACAAATGAATTCAATGGAAGAAGTGCCAGGAATGGAAGGTTTTTATTATGTAGCACCACGAAGACCATGGCAACCTAGAATGCCCCAACAAAATCAGCAACAATTCCCTCAACAAACTTACTTTTATCCATCTCAAAATCCTTGGACAACTCCAATGCCATGGCAAGCTTGGTCTCCACAACAATATCCACAACAACCTGCACAAGGTTGGAGAGGATATGGTTATGGAAACCAGCCACCTCAACAATACCAGCAACAATATCAACAGCCATTCACATATCCGCAATATCCTCAATCCATACCATTTCAAAAACAACATTCTGCATATCCACAATCCATTCCATATCCGCAGCAGAATCCCCCACCGTTGTTGACCCAACCACAACAGTTGCAGCTACCCACAAATCAACCCAGACCAACTCAATTACCAGCACAACCAATTGCAAATCCAAATAATAAGGTGGAAAAAGCTGCATATACTGTAGAGGAAACAACATGTTTTCCCACATATTCAATTCTTCCTCTTAATGAAGTCCATCTAAGGTCTGGAAAAGTGCTTAAAAAGGATTCTCCTCCAATCATAGAAGAACCAACCGAACAAGGAGAATCACCTGAAACATCACAAACTAAGATACAAATTCAGAAAGAAACAAACATTATAACTCAAACACCACCTTATCCTGAAAGGTTAGTGGAACAACAAAAAGAAATAACCCTTCCTGAATTTGATATTTTAGATGAGTTAAAAAATGCTTATGTGAAAATTCCTTTGTTAAAGGCAATTAAAGAAATACCAATATATGCTAAAACAATAAAGGAAATGTGCATTAAGAAAAATCAGAGAAAGAAGAAGGATCCTACTACAATCCAAGTCATTGGTAAACTAGCAAGTCTCATGTCTACAGAAAACAAAATAGAAAAATATATTGATCCTGGTATCCCTATGGTTACTATATCAATAAATAATTTTTCAGTGCCAAACACATTAATAGACTTGGGAGCAGCTATAAATTTAATGACAATGGAGACCATGAAAACTTTGCATTTGAACAACATTAGATCAACCTCTACAATCTTAGAATTGGCAGACAGATCTAAAGTTGTTCCTGAAGGAATATTGGAATATATAATAGTCTCTTTGGATTCATGGGAGTATCCTGTTGACTTCCTTATTCTGCAACCAAAATCAAATTTGGGAGGACATCCTCTAATTTTAGGCAGACCATGGTTAGCTACCGCTGATGCCTTTATAGGATGCAGATCAGGAAGCATGATTATTTCACATGGAGAAGAAAGGAAACATATTGCTCTTTATTCACCTACACAGTCAACTTCTTTAGAATCAGTACTTGAAGCTCAAGAAAAACAGCAAACTAAATCAATTTTAAGTATAAATAAATTCTTTGATCTAAGAGAAGAAGAAGGGAATGAAGACTTAATGGATCTTTTCATTTCAGAACCAAGTATTTCAGAGCAGCTTAGAGAAATGCAATATGAAGCTGCAAATAACCTTTTGAATCAATGTTTTCAGGAAACCTGTACTATTCAAACTTTGCGAAATTCTTTTATAGACATCTTTCCTGTAAACACAATGTCCAATCCAACAATAAAAACAATTGAGGTAAGTCCTGAAAAACATTTAAACATTGGAAATGAGTTGCAATCAGAACAAGAACAAGAGGTAATTGCATTATTACAGAAATATTCAAAAGCTTTTGCCTGGGATTATACTGATATGCAAGGAATCCATCCTAACACATGTGTCCACCACATCTATACAGATGAAAAAATTAAACCTGTAAGACAACCTCAAAGACGAATGAATCCTATGATGAAAGAAATAGTGAAAGATGAATTGCAAAAATTGTTAAATGTTGGATTCATCTATCCTATTTCAGATAGTCAATGGGTTTCTCCACTGGTTATTGTTCCAAAGAAAAATGGAAAGTGGAGGATATGTGTGGATTATCGAGAACTAAACAAAGCTACACTCAAAGATCATTTTCCTCTACCATTTATTGATCAAGTGTTAGACTCATTGGCCGGAAAGAAATTCTTCTCTTTCTTAGATGGGTTTAGCGGGTACAACCAGATTAGAATAGCAACAGAAGACCAAGACAAGACAACATTCACTTGCCCATGGGGAACTTATGCATATAATGTTTTTCCATTCGGTTTATGTAATGCACCTGCAACTTTTCAACGAGCAGTGCTTGCAATTTTTGCTGATCTAATCCATGAATGTGTAGAGGTTTACATGGATGACTTTACAGTTTATGGAAACACATATAATGATTTCTTAAATAATCTTGAGAAAGTGTTGAAACGATGCATTGAAACAAATTTGTCATTAAGCAATGAGAAATGCTATATAATGTTGACAGAAGGAATAGTTCTGGGACACCATATTTCTTCTTCAAGAATAAAAGTGGATCCAGCAAAAATCCAAGTCCTAGTAACCTTAATGCCTCCTACAACACAGAAAGAGGTAAGAAGTTTCTTAGGCTATGCAGGCTATTATAGACGATTCATTGAAAACTTCAGTAAAATAGCCCAACCTCTGTTCAAATTATTAGCAAAAGATATTGAATTTCACTGGACAAATGACTGTCAAAATGCATTTCAAATTCTAAAAGAAAAATTATCAGTTGCACCCATTCTCCGTGGACCAAATTGGTCTTTGCCATTTCATATATCAACCGATGCATCTGATACCGCAATAGGTGCCTCCCTTGGACAGAAAGAGAACTTGTTCAATTATGCAATATACTTTATAAGCAAGAATCTAACACCTGCAGAATTGAACTATATAGTCACCGAGAAAGAAATGTTAGCCGTTATACATGCAGTAAACAAATTCAGACATTATATAACAGGATATCAAGTTTTCATTCATACAGATCATTCAGCAATCAAATACTTGATGAATAAACCTATAACCAATGGAAGAGTAACAAGATGGTTACTATTACTGCAAGAGTTTAATATCACAATACAAGATCGGCCAGGCAAGGAAAATCAAGTAGCTGACTTTCTGTCCCGCATACATTCACCCAATGATCCAAATCCAGTTGCAGATAACTTTCCCGATGAACATTTGTTTGCTATCACGGTAAAAACACCATGGTTTGCAGACATGGCAAACTATTTATCTTCTGGAAAGTTACCAAACCAATTCACTAAAAAGCAAAGACACAAAATTATTAAAGAAAGTTCCAGATATAGTTGGGTAAATGGTGATTTATTTTATACTGGTTCAGATTTGATAATTAGAAAATGTGTGCGAGAAGATGAAATATTAGATATTCTAAAGGCATGTCACGATGAACCATGTGGTGGCCATTTTGCAGATAAACGAACAACATATAAGGTGCTGCAACTGGGCTACTACTGGCCATCCATCTTCCAAGACTCTAAGAAATATGTCAAGCAATGTGACAGTTGCCAAAGAACAGGGAGACCAATAACAAGAGATGAGATGCCGCTGAAGCCACAAGTCCTCATAGAACCATTTGAGCAATGGGCGCTTGACTTTGTTGGACCCATCAATCCATCATCAAATGGAAACAAGTACATCTTAGTATGTACAGATTATGTAACCAAGTGGGCAGAGGCGAAAGCAGTGCATAGAGCAACAGAAGATATAGTGGTCAACTTTCTTTTTAAAGAAATCTTTGTCAGATATGGAGTACCTAGAAAAATTGTAACAGATCAAGGAACACAATTTACATCAAAACTGGTACAAGATCTAACAGAGAAGTACAAGATCAAACACAGAACATCTACACCATATCATCCTCAAGCAAATGGGCAGGTTGAATCAACAAATAAAGTCCTAGAGAATATCATGACAAAAACAGTAAAGCTGAACAGAAAAGATTGGTCTGAAAAATTACAAGATGCACTATGGGCCTATATAATTACATGGAAGAATACAACTGGTTTTAGTCCATACCAGTTAGTATATGGAAAAGAGGCCTTATTGCCTATAGAGTTTCAGATACAAACATACAGACTAGCAGCTGAATTAGGACTAGACCTGACAGAAAGCACAACAGCAGCGGATCATGGAACTGAATCAGTTAGATGAGCATCGTCAACAAGCCATAAAACATACTACATTGGTGCAACAACAAAGAATGAAGTGGCACGACAGATATATCAAGACAAAGACATTTCGCAAGGGAGATTGGGCATTACTTTTTGACTCCAAGTTCAAAGATTTCAAAGCAAAGTTCACAACACACTGGCTAGGCCCATATGAAATTGATGAAATCTTCGACAATGGAGCAGTAAAAATCAAGACAATTGACCAGGATTCCACCTCCTTTATAGTGAATGGACATAGGCTCAAAGTTTATAATAAGCCTATCAGTAAAGAAGCATTTATGAAACAACTGACAGAAGATACAGAACTGGAAGTCATGGCACACCAAGTTCAGCCATCTTCCAGTCCTGTAGTTGAATAAAAATAAAAAATAAAATATAATAAAAAAAAAATAATAAAAAAAAAATAATAAAAAAAAAAACATAAAAAAATAATAATTTGTTTGCTAGTGAAAACCAGGCAACTGGCACTATGCAAACACGAATTCATAGGGGAAAATCAAGGCAACTTGGACTCTATGAATTCCTTTTCTTGTTCTATTGTTCTCACATAACTTCAATACAGGTACTCTCAATCAACAAATGACTTGAGGACAAGTCATATCTTAAGCAAGGGGGAGACTTGTATTAGATCTTTAGCTGAAAAGCTGAAGTATAGAAGAAACTTGTATTGTCAACAGAGGGACCTGAAAGAAGAAATCAATACAGAGGGACCTGAGAGACCTGCCAAAACAACATGTGCATATTATGTAAGCAGTGTATAGGGACCTGAAACAAAGAATCAGTATAAAGGGACCTGATTTTCAATTCAAGAACCAGAGCATGAAGGACAAGGAGCAGCAATAAAATTCACTTTTTGATTCATCTAACAACATCTGACTTCGTTCCACCTGTACAAACATCATTCAGGGAAGTATATGAATAGTCATTTTGTGCTTGAAATTCAAATTTTTCTTAGGAATTTTTAGTTTTTGTTAAGTTAAAGTTAGTACCTGAAGATATTCAATATTCCTATACATATCCTATATTCATAATTACCTATACATATCCTATCTTCATAATATCCTATACATATTCCATTTCATTCATATACACATTTCTCATACATATTCCCTATAAACCTAAATATTTTTCTTGAGCAAAAGACCAAGCTAGGACAACTCTTTCCACCTGCATACATAAATCAAGCATTAGTATGGTGATGATTTTAAAAAATGACCTAAGATGGTCATTTTAAAAATCATAAAGATATGCATAAAAAGCAAAACAAATAATGCGCTATACAAAGACTATATACCATAAGTATAAATGAGGAATGCGAATTGAACGCAAAAGACATAAGGTTAATACGCATAAGAGGTAAGGTCAATGGCATATAATCAATGCGCATATGGTATAATCATAGGCAAAGGTATAAGGCGCATAATTGGAACATAATGGTTATGACATAGTTGACAGGTTTGACAGAATGATAATGGCATATACAACGTAGGAGAATCATTGCACGGAAGGACACGGTGGAAGTAATCAGTTCATGTAGAAGGTATTGATGATACGGGTGTATCATTCAAAGTGAAATGCGTTGGTGCATATTATAGCACACGACGATGGGAAATCAACGTGCACGGTGGTGACAATACAGCGTGATAATTCAAACATAGCGTGCACGATGGTGTGATAAAACAACCATGTCATTCAAACATAACGTGCGCAGGTGGTGGTGTACGTATATAGTTTAAACATTAAACAAGGCAGTGGTATCCTCATGACACAGTCTGTCGACTGGTCAAAGAGGACAACCATACCAACCTCACATAATAACGCCATCAGACACGGTACAACCATGAACTCGGTCCATTCATGACTTTCAACCTCATTCCTCATTGGCAGAGCTCAGAAGGAAGGCGTTTTGAAACAAAACATTGATCTGAAGAAAAGAGAAGGCGGTTGATTAATCTGGAGAGAAGAGAAGGCGGTTGAAGCAGCGGAATAGTGAAATCGCTCCGGGGAAAGCAAGAAGGCGAATTTAAGGTAAGAAATTGCTCTGGATTCGACGATCAGAGATCACAGATTTCCAGGATTGAGTCAGGTAACAGTGGAGTTCATTAACACTCAGCGATTATGGAATATTTTTTTGACATTAATTTGTGATCCTGTGTTTTGACACCAGCTCAGTTAACCGAAATAGTAGGGATTTGGAGCGCCGATTACATTCCACGCGTTTTGTTGACAGTCAGGTAATTTCAAAACCCGTGATTATCTCCAGATCGACAGCACTTAAGGTTTGATGATAGAGTGTGATGCGCAGCATCGTGAGGAAAATCCGTTGCATGAGTAACAAGTTTTAAGTGAAGTATTATGGCGGAGGGTTGTTGAATTGCGCACTAAGCCGTGATCTATGCGCACCAATGTTTTCACAAACAGTTAGCGTGTAAACTAAAAAACGCCATAAAACATTTTGTTGCCACTGCGTTTTGTTTTGTTTTGACAGTCAGGGATCAAATGCTTAAAGGTCACATTGAATAATGGATGAAAAATAGAGTCGAGTTCGATGAAGACGTGTTGAGGCCGAAAGCTTGTTGCATAATTGCATTTTCATGATAAGTCTGCATGCAATTTTGTTTAACACCTTTGCTTAAACCCAAACAGTGCGAAAATTTCATATTAGGCCGAGAGCACTCTTTGATTTTTCTTATTTTTTTATATATATACACAAGTAAATCATGATTGTGTGGTTTGTGATACTGTGTGTATTTAATAAAAAAAACAGAGATCAGTGTATTAACAGAGTATACAGGTGTTGCTTGTATTCGACAGGGAATTCAGAAGAGTACTATTGAAAGGAAATATATCAGAGGTTAAAAGTGCAGAGTTGAGTTGAGTCAGAAGAAGAAGGTAAGCTTCCTTGCTTACTGAATTTCATTTTAAAAAAAATAGTCATAATTTTTATTAAAATGAAGTTAGTAACAGCAGAAGCCTACATTGATTGGTTTACAGAAACAATGGCAAACAGGGTAGAGCCAAAATTTCAAATAGAAAGCTGGGGAAAAGAGACCATAGAAAAACTCTATCAGGCAGGAATGATAGGCTTTCTACATAAATTTAATGGCCATTCTGAGGAGATAACCAAAGATTTTATAAAGAATTTCAATCAAGACCAAACTCGAATAGGAGAAATCATTGTTCCAGTAACCCAAGAATACTTGTCCAAAGCCTTAGATTTGCCAATGTTAGGAGAGAAGTATTACAAAGGGCTACACTTCAAGGAGAAAGCATGGACTTTCTTCCTTGAGAAACACCGGAAGGGAACATTTGATAGGACAAAAGGTATACCCAGGGAATGGTTTAATGAGCCATGGAGAGAATTGGTCTTGATTATTCAAAAGTTTTTAACTTGTGACCGAGGATATAGTGTTGCCCATTTATATCATGTTAAACTTCTACAACACATCAAGGGGGAAGATAGGATTAATTTACCTTATTTCCTATATAAAAGCCTCTTAAAAATGATTGAAACAACAAGACATGAAAACAGGCTTAAGGCAGGACAAATGTATCATCAAGGATTGATTAAAATCCTAGTTGAATATCAAGTAAGATTGCAGGGCATAGTGTGGAGAGAATTCATGGTTAAAAATCATTTTACTGAACAGATTACAGAGGTGTAAGAGAAAACAGAGCAGGAAAGTAGGGGAGTGATGAATTCACCCGTGTATCCTAGAACAAGAGCCAAACAGCAAAATAATATGGCTATGGATTATGAAATATCTGTGATGTCTATTCCCAAAAGATTTACAAACAAAAGTCCCATCAATTTAGACAGGGAAGAAGAAACATATTTTCCAAGACCACAAGAAGAAAATAATATTCCACAAGAAGAATTTGATAGGGATTCTGCCTATGATGATGAAGCAGCTGCATCATTAATGAAAACAACTCAGGATTTTGAAAAAGATGGGAAAATCAAGGATTTGATTGATCAATTAGAAATTAGTAAAATTTTTGAAAAACAGTTAGAAGAGGAGAACAAAGCAAACAGGAAAGAAAATGCTAAATTGATCAAAACAAATGAAAAATTGAAAGAAGACTTGGGGAAATTGAAAAGGAAGAATGATCTAATTTCTAAACAAGCATTTAAATGGTTGAAGGAAAAGAACATGTGGCAGGCCAAGTATGAGAAGCAGAAGGTTAAAGCAACTTTGTTTAAAGAACAACATGACACAGGTTTAGATTGTTTGGCAAGGGCAGCACAACAGGAAGCATCAACAGGTACAACATCTACTTCAGGAAGAAGAAGGTCAAAGAGGAACAAGCAAGCATGGGGACATGCTTGATGATAAGCAAGGGAGAGATGTTGGGCCTTAGTTTTGGTCTTATTTTGCTCAAAGAAACTTATTTATCCATCTATTTTCCATCCATTTTCCATTCATTTATTCCATTTTGACATATATTTGATATCTATTCAGGTATTTAATTTTAATTTTTCAAATTCTAAAGTTTTTATGAAAGTTTGATTTTTTAGTGCAAAATTGGCTGATTCAGAAATTCCCGTAATAGCTATATGGTTGATATGGTTGCAGGACACTTGGGCACGAGTTGAATGCATGGATGGATAGCTTGGCAACTAGGACTAAGCCACCTATGCTTAGTTCGAACAGAACAAGTTTTATTAGGCCCATTTAGTTCTAGTCAATCATGACTAGTCATTCAGAAATCCCATAGAAATAGGGCAGTTTTGAGATTCTATGGGATTGACCATATTTCTTGGGATAAGAACAATGAATTCGACTTAGATAGGTGGATGAGAAGTAGATGGGTTTGTTTGAGTAAAAATAGATCAGTTTTTTCATGAGACTTCTTATTTAAAGCCAAAGCTTTGATGGCTTATGTATTAGGATTATTATCGACTTATATACTTTTATATTGTGACAATTTTGGATTGAGAAGTTAATTTGAAGACTTGTGCTGTTATCAATTTGCTGTTCAATGTTATGGATGTGTGACTAAAGTTAAGCTTCTGAGATCATTTATCAAGTGTGCAAGGCAAGGGTGGAAGGGCCCCCATTCCAAGCTAAGTACACTTTCTTGTTAACTAGTTTTATTTCCTTGTAATTTGATGATTGTAGAACTGGTTTTCAAAGCTTTATTTCAGATTGTTTCATGGTTCATGCATAGTGATTGATGTCATTAGTTTATAACTTATTCATCACTTTATCAAGTTGGAAAAACCGATGTATCAAGTTGAGCATCCCTTCTATGAAAATGATGAATTAAAGTTGGTTTCTTTTGTTGTGTGCAAGCAATTTCTTGTTGAGATTTTTGATATTAAGATGAATAAATTATAATGGAACACTTTACATGTCTCTTAAGTTAAGAGCTTCTTTCATTTCATAATTTATCCATCTTAAATTTCTTGGTTTTTAATCTCTGATTCATTTAGTGGTAATTGAGGTTGAAATGAATTTCTTGAGTCAAGAACCATTTCAATATTATTCCTCCTTTTAAACTAATTGAGTTGGAGTTGTAAAATGTATTACTTTTAGCATATCTTTCAAGGTTGATTATATCTGATCTTCACATATAGTGATCTTGCCTCAAAGCATAAACAACCCGGATTGATAATAAATATTGTGTTAGTTTAGGAACATAAATTAGCTCAACAAACATCCATCATTATTTTCATGGGTTGTTGTAGCTCCAACTTTAGAATATCTTAAGATATTCTCATTGCTGTAGGAATTCCCTATTTTGGGATATTACAGTGGTATCGAAGCTTCAATATTGGCTCAGCCTATGGAACTCATTCATGCAGATATCAAGAGAAGGAGATACGAATAGAAAGGAGACTCCATTATGTGGAGGAAAAAGGGAAGATAGGCTTACAAAGCTTCTTCCAAAATTTGTGCAGTACATCAATGAAGATCTTAAGAAGATGAGAGGAGAGATGGAATCTCCCGAGGAGTTTGGATCTAAAGCCAGATCTATATTGGCACATGATAGATGTAGGCATGCAGCTACACTGTATTATGCACACCGCAGTCAAATGCCAAAAACTGCTATGAAAGAGATGAAAAAAGAGGATATGTCGGGAAGGGAAACTCTTAGTAATTTTCTGCAAGAGTATGAGTTTCAAACTAAAAAGTTTAGAGATCATATTACTTCCAAAGATTTTTGCAAGATTCAAGTGGAGAGGAGCAAGCTACATAACATGGATAGATTTTCTCTATCTACCTTTGATGAATCCCCAACTTAGTCAGCCAAAGCTTGGGTAGAGGAGTTGTGTGCTTATTTGCAGCAACACCAAGTTTCTGAAGAAGAAGCCATCATATTTGCAGTGCTACACTTTGAAGGTAAGGCCTATGCTTGGTGGATGTTTGAGTCATTTTCATTGAGAAATGTTAATACTTCTTCTTTTGCAAATTTCACTAAAAGATTGGTAGAAATATTTGATAAAAAACATGGGACAATCAAACCATTGAAACTTTTTCATAAGTTGGGAGGACCTGCAAACTAAAAACCACTTCAGAAACCTATTGGAAAAGATCACATCTTGCATGATACCTTGCTAGAGGCAAGATCCTTGTTTCATAACCTTGGACAAGAGGGCATGAAGGTTTCTTTTGCAAAGGAGGATCCTCTTATTGCGCAGTTACCTCCTATTCATATTGAAGATGAAGAGAAGGATGGGGGTTACAACGCTGTGACATCTAGAGCATATCTAGTGCCTCATGCAGAGGAAGGAAGAGCACATGCTCCAACTGGAGGATTTCTTGTATCATTGCAAGAAGTTCCCTAGGATCTCACATATGGAAGGCAAAGTAAAATCAATGAGCATCATGATTGTGAGATGATATTGGTGAAAGGAGAAGGTAGGGAGGAAGGACATCATCATTTGACGAGGGCACACACCCCTATCTATTTCAGAGAGCTCGTGTAAGGAGGAGGAAGACTGGTTTGCCTTGTGAGGGCAAGGGCAAGGTTTCCCAACCATATGAATAGTATTCTCTTGCCATGGATGTCTCACTAGATGGAGGCATTCCACCGAGGAGGACACCATATTTGGAGTTGGTAAGAGAAATCTTTCCAGTTGATTCACCCCTCTTGGATTTTGGAGAGGTGAATAGTTTTGAGGGAGACTTTGGCATGGGGGATGTCAAAGTAGCAGGCAGCAGCATGAGGAGAGCTTCGCATGCCAGCTCATCAGCATTGTCTCTTGGGAGGATTGATCGATATTGGAGGTCTCAACTCTTGGTAGAGTACTCCAAGGATCTTGGTGCTTCCATGATTATTTTTGACCTTGATAGAGATGACAGATATATGGTGGATGATATGGTCATCTATTCTTATGGTAGAGTCTTCTTGACTAGAGCTTCTAAACTCAAGGAGAAGCTGCTACGTGTAGCACATGAGGACTTATTTTCCATGCATTTTGATGCATATATTTCCTTGGCAGAGGAGTTCATTTGGGAGGGCATTTAGCATGGCATATTTTAGCATATGGAGAGATGCATAGCCTAGATGGTGATAGAGAGAATGTCACAACCACTTCCCTACTCTTTGGAGGTGAGGGAGAATTTCCAGTTGAGCCATTTCAACTCAAGACCTCAAGTACATGGTGGAGAATGTACAATTTCACTTTATGTTTTGTACTTCTTGTCTTTATATGATCAGCATATTGTACCAAGGGGGATTATTCCTTCTTGCATATTGTATAATGATGTACTTGAAGCCATTTTTAGCATTGAGATTGGCTATCTCATTGGTGTTTTGTGGGGGAAGCCACATGATTTTTGGTGTGCACCATTGACACCCTTTTGTACTTTCATGTTTATATCTTGTAAGATGATTGTGGCAGCCAAAAATTGGCTGGAAAATCACTTTTTCTTGTTTGATTTGATGCAGGAAAAATATGCACTACGGTGGTTCCTTGTGTTGGACCTTGATCCACTTTCTGGTTGTCATGTGACAACTTGTTTCTATTGGTTTTTGCTTCCATGTATTGCTGATATTTATATGTTCATGGGAAGATTTGTTTCGAAAGTGGGATATGAGTTGAAGATGCCCATTGGGAGTATGATTCTCCCTACTTTGCATGATGCATTTTTTAGGAGAGGCAATGGGCAGCCCATGATTGCCAAATTACATCTCTCTTCTTCATGTGGGAGGAGCCATTTGGAGAACTTGAGTTTTTGGAGGAGGCACTTCATGGTTTATTTGTTTGATGGGGTAGCTTGGGCCACTCTTGTAGGTCATGATATTTCAGCCCAAGATCAGCAACAGCCCCATGCTTATCATAAATGGAGAGAGAAACCACTTGGTTGGGAGGATCCAATCTCTCCATGCAGCCCCAACACATTGTATGAATCAGGGGTTGAGGATCTTTTTTAGCTAACTAGATTGGCTCATTTAATTTGGATGATAGCATGGGTGTGGAAGTCACTCATTGGGAATAATATTACCCATATTCATCATCACTCCTACCTTGAAGATGCCATTGAACAGTAGAGAGGTTTCCACTTACATCTTCCACCTTTCTATGATGTAAGCTATATGGTTTTGCATGCTTGGGAGGAAACATTGGAGGACATATTTATAATAGATCCTTTTGAGCAGTGGTGGAGAATTTTGATGAGGAGGCCACAAGAAGAGGAGGAAGGATTTTTCTCTCCTTATGCAGTTTCTTGAGGACAAGCAACATTTTGGAGGGGAGGAATGTAATATTCCATAATTTTAGCCTCCAAGCTAAATGGAATATTAGAGTTGTTTTATCACTAGGTAGGTGAATAAATGGGTAGGGAGGCCCATTAACCTCTTTATAGGGACCACTAACACTCCTAATGTGAAAGGAGTAAAAATAAGCAGCTAATTTGAGCACCCTTGGGTGTGAACAGAGATGGGATCATGTTGATTCAGTCAACTTTGACCAAGTCAACTAAGTTGTCTAGATACATTGAATCTCCTTTGGATAACGCAGTTTTGGTGGAGGACAACTTGCATGAGCTTGATAGCACATGTGGATGGGACCCAATGAGGAGAGATTCACTTGATATATATGGAGAGGATGGGAGCCTTTGTTATGAATTCTTTGTATTTCGGTCTTTTGATCTTGTCTGTTTAGACTTGGCTTCCTATTGCTGTTTAGCAAGGTAGCAATGATGTTTAGCACCGGGTGTTCCCGAGCGAGAATCCCACCTCTTCCCTTGAGAGGCCTCTTGGGAGAGCTTGTCCTATATTTCTCCACATCCAGGCTTAAGTCCAAGCACCATTCTTCAAACCCAGCGTTATTTCTGTAGCAGAATATTACTGAGTTGCAAGGTGTTGCAATGGAGGTTTGTTACACCACTTCCGGGTTTGTTTCTCAGTAGAGGGTGCCTTCCTTCTCTTGAGAGATCAGAAAGGAATATTTCTGAGCACATTTCATATCTTGGAAGCAGGCCAAATTATTTCTCATCTCCTACAACATAATCCCTCGCTGGAACTGCGTCATTTTGCACAGAGTTGCTACAGCAGGGTTAAGACCCTTGTTTCTGAGCTAGTTTCCTAGGGAAAGGGCCAGCCCTTCTCCCGGTAAGCTAGAGGAAGGGATTCTCATCCCTATTTTGTATTATTCAGCTATATTTCTGTAATTTTTTAGTAAGACTACATTTTCTGAGTTGAATATTCAAATCTTCTCTTTTTGTACTCATGCTTTCAAGAAACCCTTGTCGGGTTACCTTTATAATACAATAAGGAGGAAAGAACTTCATTTTCTTGGCATATTGTTCTATAAAGTTCAAGATACATGTTATTTTATCATTATACTATAGAAAACCTCATAAAATATTGTTTTACATGCTTCATTCTTTTTCTTCATAACATAAGTCATGGGATTTGGTTATTTTTAAGCTGATATGAAGCCGGGAGGTCTGTTTAACATATCAAAAGGGATTTATTTATGATCCCATTTTGTGTGTGAGGGAATAAAATCATATTCTAAGGGAACCAAGCATTATTTCACCCAGTAAAAATTCAGATATTCAGAAATAATGTTTTTAGGGTCTATTTGCTACATTTTCCCCACTTGGGAATGTGTAGGAGTTCTTCTTTTGCTGTTGTTTCACTAATTTGATTGCTATGCATTTTTGAACACATCATATGAGTATATTTGTCATTGAACATCCATCATTATGTTCATGGGTTTTTGTAGATTTTATAATATCTTAAGATATTCTCGTTGTTGTAGGAATTCCCTATTTTGGGATATTACACATGCTTACATTGTCCAAGATCAGGAGGTTCTTTTTGGATGGTAGCTTCTCATGGGAGGCCAACTTCCAAATGTCACCACTTCTACTTGAGCATGAGCAGCTGCATGATGGGCATGGCAACACTTTGGAGGATGACTTTGGCATTAGGATGTCAAAGGAAAGGACAACAGCATGGGGGGAGCTTCACATTTCAGATCTTCAACGCTTTCTCTTAGGAGGATTGATCAATATTGGAGATCTCAACCTTTGGGAGAGTACTCCAAGGATCTTGGTGCTTGCATTATTCTTGATGACCCATAGGGAGATGATAGATACATGGTGGATGATGGGGTCATCTATTCTTATGGCAGAGTCTTCCTGACTAGAGATTTTGAGCTCAAGGAAAATTTATTACATGCAACACTAGTGGAATTTCTTTCCATGCACCTTGATGCATATCATTCCTTGATAGAGGAGTTCACATGGGAGGGCATCCAACAGGATGTATATCAAAAAATTGAGAGATGCATAACCCAGATGATGATGGAGAGGTTTTCACAACCACTTCCCTACTCATTGAGAGTGAGGGAGAACTTTCACTTGAGCCATTTTAGCTCAATGACCAAGGTACATAGTAGAGGATGTACATTTATGCATTATGATTTGTACTCTTTTACTTTTTGTGAGTATCATATTGTACGAAGGACCATTCCTTCTTGTATATTGTATTGTGATGTATTTGAGGCCATTTGCAGTGTTGATGTACGCCATTCTATTGGTGGTTTGTGGGAGAGGCCACAATATTCTTGGTGTGCACCATTGGCACCATAATTTACTTCTATGATCTCATCTTGTATGATGATTGTGGTAGCAAACAAGTGGCTGAAGAGACACTATTATACTTTGTTCTAAGGCAGGTAGGGGATGCACTATGCTGGTTCCACAAGTGGGACTATGATCTGTTAGCCACCTATAAATTTTGTTATACCCAATGGTGGCTAATTTTGTTTTTCAAACCTTCAAAGAGATAGTTCATCTGAATAACTTATCATATTTTGAAGTTTTTATGATGATTTTTTACCCTTTGAGATAATCTTCACTACCGTTCCACTGTTAGTCCTAAAAGTACCTGCTGATTTACCAAGAGAAAACTGCTTAAAAACTCCATTTTTTCCATCATTTTCATTCTCCATTTTCACCCTTCTTCCCTTTCACAAAATCCCTTCATAAGCCTTCATTTAACCTTCAAAATCACTCTAAACCTCTTCAAGACATTATATCCCACCTTATTTGGTTTTAAATACCCTTTCTTTCACCTATCGGAACCCCCATTTCCTCTGAAAAAACCTTCTAAAATCCTAAAAAACCTTCATTTCTTTTATTAAGGCCTTAAGCCCCTTTCGGCCTTAACCCCCGCTCCTTTTCTCTGCACAAGACTCGGAGCCATAACCCAGAGTTAACCCCCGTCACGCAATCGCAATTAGGGTTTTCTATTTTCCTTATTTTCCTTTTACTTTGAGAACTCCGATTGCGATAGGCCTTTTCTTTTAAACCCCCGATCTCTTCGTCCATTTCATACGACCTAAAAGCCCCACAATCGAGCGCTAAAAGTCTAAAAAAATCTATCCCGAACCCCTTTTCCTTTGTTTTTTCATAAACCTGATGGTATGATTTGAAATAAATCTGGGTCGTTGATCTCTACAGATAAATGACCATCAGCTCATCGCATCACGCCCATCCATCATATTGCTTTCTGCCGATGCTGGTCCCTGATTTAATATGGACTGTCGATCATCCCTTTCATCCGACGGTCGGTACATCATCGCATCGAAAAATTGCATTGTTCCTCTTCCTCTTCCGATGTCAATCCACCGATTTAATCTCAGTTGTCGAGTCCACAAGAACCGACGGCCCAGATTCAATCGTTCTTCGCTCACAACCCTCCACCATTGCACTTGCCTATTTAATCCTGACCGTTGATCTCTCTTAGATCGAACGGTCTGCGCTCAATCACATCGGCATATTTCATCACCGCTTTGCCCTTTTCCTCCCGCCGAGGCTATCCTGCGATCAAATCTCCGCCGTTGATATTTTTAGATCAGATGGTCCACATTACGTTAGCTCTTCACACCCCACCCTTTTCATTTCTCCCCCATCGATAGATCTCCGTCGTCCATTCCCATAATCCAACGATTCACATTTAAAACCACTGTTTGACCCCACCTACCTTTCCGCCCATGCATCTTTCCCTCCATCGCGTGCGATCCGCACCGTTGTATCTGTCGCTCATCATCCAACGATTGACACTCCATATCGCGTATTTTTTGTGCCCAAAGGTTAATGTTTAAAAATTATGTGATATAGGTGGTTTTAAAAATCCACGTGTCAAACGCTAACATATATCGCATTTTTTGGGCAAAAATATTAAACCACCCAAACGCCGCGCAAATACCACTAATGGTTTTCCACTATACCGCTCCCCCCTCCGCAATGTAGCTCCTAATTTGATCCTGGCCTTTGATCTCTGAGATCGGACGGTCCTAACTTAATCTCGCCCCCATTCAATTTTCACCCAACCTTCTCCCAAACATCTTGATCAAGCAATATCCACCGTTCATTATTCTAATCGAACGCCCTTCATTATATCGTGACCCCAGTTCATTTGCCTTCATCCATTCTCCCCAGCAAATGCATCGGACGATCTCCACCGTGGATTATTCTAATCCAACGGTCCATAGCTCAAACTCCATTTACAACTAGTTAGCTACTCTGCCAGGGTTTTTCTCCCTTTTTCTGCTGCATCCATTCATCCTCATGGCTCTGAAACATTTCCACGAACCTCCTAAGAAGTTCTAAACCAACTTCGCAAGATTTAAATAACGTTTTTTCGTCTTTTTTGTAGGTTTAATAAAGTTAGAGTTAAACCCTCCCACAGATGATTACACTGTTATTGGCCAAGGACGATGATCCTTCTAGCCTTTCACACATATTAAATGGTTTCAAAGGGATAATTAAACGTTTTTAGGGAATCGATAAGTCATGATTATCGGTTTTCTGAGCAAAAAACTCCAATAAACCCTCTGCGCACCTGCAAACAGCAACACACATTCAGCATCAATTATGAAAGCGTATCAACGTCAAAGATGAAGATTATGGCTTAATCAAGCCTAAACACATATCCGAAGATAAATCATTGTGTTTATGAAACAAAGAAATATTAGTCGAAGGACACTTCAGAGCCACATCAAAGGGGCTAATTGATTCCCTAGCTACTATATTGCCACCTTGCATCTTTTTGCCTCAAAGGGCATGCCCAGATCAAATCTCAGTCCAAAACATTAAGACTAAAGGCAGCTGAACAATTATTACAAGCAAAAAAAATATCCCAACTGTCAGTAGAAGTTATTTTAAAGATAAGAAAGTGCCTTAAAGTCAATCTTTTTGCCCACTAAGCCTAAAAGCAGAAAATAGAGTTAATGAAACAGAATGGTAAATTGAATGCTTTCCTGCCTTATGCCTTGCATGGTTTTGAGGCTAGAAGTTGCATTTAGTATGAAATTAATGATACTCAACCCTAGAACTCTTCCACCTCCTCATTTCTTCTATAAATACTTCTGAAGAAGATGAGAAATTGTTGGTTGATTTTTCACTAGTTGTAATACTGAAACTCTCTAAAATAATACATAGTCTGTCTGAAGTTGAGGAAGAAATTGAAGTCTTGGAAGCCTGATGATGCTGTTGCATGCTTGTTCTTGAGAAGGCTCTATCATTGGATCCATGAGCTTGGATTTTGGTGAAGTATTATGAACTATTTGATGTTTTCTCATGTTTTCATTTTGTTCCATAAATGCTTACTACAGTAGGATGAAATTTTTAGGCTAAGAAATGACTCCTAGAAGCACCTTAGGCCTGTTCATCCTTCACTGATTTATGTTTTCTTCTGTTGAGGTATTTTAGAGTCTTCAATATCTCTCGTTAGTCCTCATGCTTGTTTATTTCTCTAATAGTTCAAATAGTTGGTTTCAACATGATTTATGGTTTTCCCTGCTTGTCTTCTGCCACTTGAAAGCTGTTATTGAAGTCTCCCTTTGAAACACCATTGTTTTAAGTTAGCTAACGAGGTCTGTTCTGATCATGCCCTTTTTCCTTGCTTGAAAAATCATTTCGAAGGTCTTTTTAGTTGTGATCATAGATTTTTTTTAGGTGTTACCTCTTCTATGACTGCAATTATCAGTGAATATTTTATGTTTTCTAAGTCATTTGAAATAAAATCTTTGAGGAAATAGGATGTGCTCCCGAATCTTAAATTTCATTTTAAAATTTGTTTTGAAGTCATTATTTTCTTAAAGTGTGGTTTATAGAATTCATGGTTAGCCCTATCTATCAAATACCTCTTTATTGTTCAAGTCATGTTTTCAAATTCCCTTTGTTGAGAATTCAAACTCTCTTTCCAAATCATTGATGTCCATCTCATTCACAAAACCAAAGGATCCTATGGCCAAGTTATATTTGCCCTATGATATCCCATATCCATTGATAATTTTGTTATCAGCCTCTTTTTGACTCCATTTCCCAATGAATCTAGCATTTCCCCTTTCTATCTATCTTTCCTAGACCTTCATGTTCTGCTATGTCATTCAACCAAACAAACAAACAAACACCTGCACTTAATAACTTGTCTAAAATCCAATACTCAAAGAAAACAAGATAAACCTTTGCAAAACAAATACATTTGAGAGAGACCTCTCTGAGAACAGGAGGACTAGATCCTGGAACTCTAAATATTGGTTTGATGTTTCCTTGTCTTTTGATTTTCCAATCTATCAAAACACAGGACCCCAACATAATGGCGATCACGATGGGACGACTGAGTTCATAGTTGCCTAGAAAGCTCTTATAGACTCACTAGTCTTTCAAACAACCATAGAAACTCATAAAACCCCAAAAATATTTCAGATTTGCTTCATAATAAACATGGTGGTTGAACCATAAAACATTTTACCTTCACAAAAAGCTAAAAATTTTCCACCTGGCGACTCCACTAGCCTCCAGTAGGCCTATTACTTCACTAGTCCTTGTAAACTCTCCTGGGAATGCATTGAGAAAACCCAATCATGCTGTTGGTGGACAGCAAAGTTCAAAATCTTCCACCTGGCGACTCCACAATCCCAAAATACTCAATGAATCCACTGGTAGAAGACTCTGAATTGGTTGATAAGATACAGTGACCTCTTTATTACAAACATGGATCCAAGTATAGACAGAGAAGCTAAACCAAACACATTATTGGACCTAATTGGAAAAATAGTGTACATACTTGATAAAATATTGAATAGGCATAAGATTGATACAGATGTTGATGATCTAGAGCAACCTATGCCTTTCCCTGATCAAACAAAAAATCTACCACTACAAGACTTAGATAATGAGCAAGATTACAAGGAGAACAATGAGGAAGATTGTCAAGAAAGGATTGATTGCCTCCCTTTATCTTGTATTGCACTATTAAGAGAAATTTACAACCAAAATGAAAATATAAAAAGTGAGCAGTGCCCTAAGGAAAACATAAGCCATCTTGAACTCACGAAATCTGAAATAGGAGAAGAGACAACACAACCAAAGTCTCTGCCTTTATATCATGACTCATTTTAGATTATTAAAGAAGAATGGCATCCTGAAAATATACTAGAAACAACTCATGAACCTTATATTCAAAGTGACTTCCATGAAAATCATGAGGAGTTGTTTGAAACTGAGATAGATCAATAAAAAGAAGAGAATCCTCAAAGTTTCCCTGCAAGCACAAATAATGTTTCCATAGAAGAGGCTCAAGAAGACATCCAGCCTCAAAATCATTCAATACAAGAGAAAGAGGATTGTTGTACTTCTGTCCAAAGCAAAATAAAAATTCCTACTCTTTTGACAGAAGAAGAAATTGACCAAATATTAAACAAACAGCCAGCCCTGGAATCTTCATCAGAAAAAAACACTTCTACTTATGTACCTACTAAACCTTGTTGTCTTGAAACAAAAAATAAACTTGTTGATCAGCTAAAAGAAAAACAAATTGATAGCCCAATATATTTGATTGGTGAAATTCTGTATATTAATGATTTTTCAACTTCTGATCAGTATGATGATGATGATGAGTTCCAAACAAAAACTAATCATGCAGGGCAACCAGAAGTTGATTAGTGTCATGAGTTTCACTATCATCAGCTTGAAAGTAGCAATTAGCCAATCCAATCCATCAGAAATAGCTTTCACAAAATTGCGAATCAGCAATCTATTAGTTGTAATGTTGAGGTTGAGAAGAAGGAGGAATTTCTTGAGCAGGATGAAGATAAGGAGCGTTCTCCTGAAAAGGTTGAGGTAATAAGAGATACCCCTGCTCAAGAACATGATGATCTCTTCACAAAGCATATTCCACTGAATCAGAGCATACCTGGACTACAAGAGGACAACACTGCAAAATATGATGAGTCCTCCAATTTAGATAATAATGAAGATGAAGAAGAGGTTCTTTCTCAAGAGAATATTTGCCTTGATCCAGTGGAGAAAGAAGAGATGATCCTGGTAGAACCATGTCTTCCAAATACTCTTAGCCAGAAATTATTTCAAGATCCCTATTCTCACTTCTTGAAGGCATTTGAAGAAGGGATAAAGGTTATTAGGAGTAGTGTATTACCAAAATCAAGAAGATTATATAGCACTGCTGCTAAAAAACAAAAAGAATGGGAGTGGCCCTGTTTGTCCAGCCTGCCTAAAGAGATGAAGAAGGACCAATCATGGAATCATTTACTGGATTGGTTGTATTGGAAAAGCAAGTTCATTAGCTAAACATGTAAATATTCCAAGTTAGATTAGGTTAGATAGGAATGTCAATAAAGGTCAGCTTTGAGCATTTAGTTAGTTGTTGATTTTTGTTTTGAAAGAAAAAAAAAATACAAAAAACAATAGAAAAGAGAAAAGAGGGCAGATTGTAAAAACAAGAAAGGTACAACCCCATACCAAAAGGAGAGACAAAGTCTGAAAGTGTGCAAGCTCAAATGCCACTCCTAAAAACACACTTCTATTTAGTCATACAGCCTAATTATGACTAATTAGTTTTTCAATTTACTGCTAATAGGTTAGTGAATCAGATTAGCCAAACAACATAATCTTGGCTTATCAGTAAGGTAGATTAGGATAGAAAAAAAAAGGTTCAAACAAGCTCAAAATCTGAACCTATGAGATTGATGAAGAACTAGTTCTAATAAACTTAAAACTTGAACCAGGGAAGAAATAAAGACATCTCAAACAAATTCAAAATCAGAGCTAAATAAAAGGAGAAGGATGTTCTTAAACTTTCAGATCTTAAGCCTTCATAATTTTGTTTAAGTTTCTGCAAATTTTAGTCTATGTTCAGCTTGTTTTTATGCCATAGATCATAAACAAGTTAGACTATTCAATCCTGGCTTGTTTTCTTTTAAATTTCTTGTCTTAGAATTTAGAGAATAAAATCTGTTAGACAATCCAATCCTGACAGATAGTAGTTAGGTAGAGAAGCTTATGAACTCAATTGTTTAAACTGAGTTCATGGAGTAATAATATTAGACTTAGATTAGTTTCCTATTCCTCAAAAAGAATAAAATGTTGTTGAAGAGAGTTTGCTAGTCCAAATGCACTCTAAAAGAAGAAAAAATGTTAGGATCATTAGGAATGGGTAGGTAGAGATTTTGTTTTTATAAGAATTCCACTGTTACAGATTTCTACAGAGATCACTAAATCTAAAGAAGGTCAACCAAAAGAAAAGAAAGGTTATTGCCCAATGGATAAGGCACTAGTTTACTGAAAAGCCAGAGATAAATAGCTGAGGTTCTAGACACCGAAAGAACTAGTTTTCTTCTCCAAGTGGAGCCAATGTTAGCCACCTATAAATTTTGTTATACCCAATGGTGGCTAATTTTGTTTTTCAAACCTTCAAAGAGATAATTCCTCTGAATAACTTACCATATTTTGAAGTTTTTATGATGATTTTTTACCCTTTGAGATAATCTTCACTACCGTTCCACCATTAGTCCTAAAAGTACCTGTTGATTTACCAAGAGAAAACTGCATAAAAACTCCATTTTTTCCATCATTTTCATTCTCCATTTTCACCCTTCTTCCCTTTCACAAAATCCCTTCATAAGCCTTCATTTAACCTTAAAAATCACTCTAAACCTCTTCAAGACCTTATATCCCACGTTATTTGGTTTTAAATACCCTTTCTTTCACCTATTGGAACCCCTATTTCCTCTTAAAAAACCTTCTAAGATCCTAAGAAACCTTCATTTTTTTTATTAAGGCCTTAAGCCCCTCTCGGCCTTAGCCCCAGCTCCTTTTCTTTTCATAAGACCTGGAGCCATAACTCGGAGTTAACCCCCATCGCACAATCGTAATCGGGGTTTTCTATTTTCCTTATTTTCCTTTTACTTTGAAAACTTTGATTGCGATAGGCCTTTTCTTTTAAACCCATGATCTCTTCGTTTGTTTCATATGACCTAAAATCCTCGCAATCGGGCACTAAAAGTCTAAAAAAATCTATCCCGAACCCATTTTCCTTTGTTTTTTCATAAACCCGATGGTATGATTTGAAATAAATCTGGGCTGTTTATCTCTACAGATCAACGGTCATCGTCTCATCGCATCGTGCCCATCCATCGTATTGCTTTCCGCCGATGCTAGTCCCTGATTTAATCTGGACCTTCGATCATCCCTTTGATCCGACAGTCGGTACATCATCGCATCACAAAAATTCATCGCATCGAAAAATCACATTGTTCCTTTTCCTCTTCCGATGTCGATCCACTGATTTAATCTCAGCCGTCAAATCCACAAGAACTGATGGCCCAGATTCAATCACGCTCTGCTCACAGCCCTCCACGATCGCACCCACCGATCTAATCCTGACCGTTGATCTCTCTTAGATCTAATGGTCCGCGCTCAATCACATCGACACATTTCATCGCTAATTTTCCCTTTTCCTCCCGCCGATGCGATCTTGCGATCAAATCTCCACCGTTGATATTTTTAGATCGGACAGTCCACATCACGTCCGCTCTTCACACCCCGCCCTTTTCATTTCTCCCCTATCGATAGATCTCTGCCGTCCATTCCCCTGATCCAACGGTTCACATTTAAAACCATCGTTTGACCCCACCTACCTTTCCGCTCGTGTATCTTTCCCTCCATCGTGTGCGATCCGCACCGTTGGATCTGTCGCTCATCATCCAACGACTGAAACTCCATATCGCGTAATTTTTGCGCCCAAAGGTTAACATTTCAAAATTACGCGATATAGGTGGTTTTAAAAATCCACGTGTCAAACGCTAACATATATCACGTGTTTTGGGAAAAAATATTAAACCGCCAAAACGCCGCGTAAAGACCACTAATGGTTTTCCGCTATACCGCTCCCCCCTCCGCAATGTAACTCCTGATTTGATCCTGGCCATCGATCTCTGAGATTGGATGGTCCTAACTTAATCTCACCCCCATTCACTTTTCACCCAACCTTATCCCAAATGTCTTGATCGAGTAATCTCCACCATTCATTATTCTAATCGAACGGCCTTCATTATATCGCGACCTAGTTCATTTGCCTTCATCCATTCTCCCTAGCAAATGCATCAGACGATATCCATCGTGGATTTTTCTAATCCAACGATCCACAGCTCTCGTTGTTCCCAAACTCCATTACACGTGGTTAGCTACTCTGCTAGGGTTTTTATCCCTTTTTCTGCTGCATCCATTCATCCTCATGGCTTTGAAACATTTCCACGAACCTCCTAAGCAGTTCTAAACCAACTTCACAGGATTTAAATAACGTTTGTTCATCTTTTTTGTAGGTTTAATAAAGTTAAAGTTAAACCCTCCCACAGATGATTACACTTTTATTGGCCAAGGACGACGATCCTTCCGGCCTTTGACACATATTAAAGAGTTTCAAAGGGATAATTAAACTTTTTTAGGGAATCGATAAGTCATGATTATCGGTTTTCTGAGCAAAAAACTCCAATAAACCCTCTGCGCACCTGCAAATAGAAACACATAGTCAGCATTAATTATGAAAGCGTATCAACGTCAAAGATGAAGATTATGGCTTAATCAAGCCTAAACACAGATCCAAAGATTAATCATTATGTTTATGAAACAAAGAAATATCAGTCGAAGGACACTTCAGAGCCACATCAAAGGGGCTAATTGATTCCCCAACTACTATATTGCCACCTTGTAGCTTTTTGCCTCAAAGGGCATGCCCAGATCAAATCTCAGTCCAAAACATTAAGACTAAAGGAAATTCAACAATTATTACAAGCAAAACAAATATCCCAACTTTCAGTAGAAGTTATTTTAAAGATAAGAAAGTGCCTTAAAGTCAATCTTTTTTCCCACTAGGCCTAAAAGCAGAAAACAGAGTTAATGAAACATAATGGTAAATTGAATGCTTTCCTGCTTTATGCCTTGCATGGTTTTTTAGGCTAGAAGTTGCATTGAGTATGAAATTAATGATACTCAACCCTAGAATTCTTCCACCTCCTCATTTATTCTATAAATACTTCTAAAGAAGATGAGAAATTGTTGGTTGATTGTTCACTAGTTGTAATACTGAAACTCTCTGAAATAATACATAGTCTGTCTGAAGTTGAGGAAGAAATTGAAGTCTTGGAAGCCTGGTGATGTTGTTGCATGCTTGTTCTTGAGAAGGCTCTATCATTGGATCCATGAGCTTGGCTATTGGTGAAGTATTCTAAATTGTTTGATGTTTTCTCCTATTTTCATTTTGTTCCATAAATGCTTACTACAGTAGCATGAAATTTTTAGGCTAAGAATGGACTCCTAGAAGCACCTTAGACCTGTTCATGCTTCACTGATTTATGTTTTCTTCTACTGAGGTATTTTATAGTCTTCAATCTCTCTCTTTAGTCCTCATGCTTTTTTATTTCTCTAATAGTTCAAGTAGTTGGTTTCAACATGATTTATGGTTTTCCCTGCTTATCTGCTGCCACTTGAAAGTTGTTATTGAAGTCTCCCTTTGAAACACCATTGTTTTAAGTTAGCCAAGGAGGCCCGTTCTGATCATGCCCTTTGTCCTTGCTTGAAAAATTGTTTTGAAGGTATTTTTAATTGTGATCATAGATGCTTTTTAGGTGTTCCCTCTTCTATGACTGCAATTATCAGTGAATATTTTATGTTTTCTAAGTCATTTGAAATAAAATCTTTGAGGAAATAGGATGTGCTCCCGAATCTTAGATTTCATTTTAAATTTTTTTTTGAAGAAGTGTGGTTTGTAGAATTCATGGTTAGCCCTGTCTATCAAATACCTCTTTATTTTTCAAGTCATTTTCAAATTCGCTTTGTTGAGAATTCAAACTCTCTTTCCAAATCATTGATTTCCATCTCATTCACAAAACCAAAGGATCCTGTGGCCAAGTTATATTTTCCCTTTGATATCCCATATCCATTGATAAGTTTGTTATCAGCCTCTTTTTCACTCCATTGCCAAATGAATCTAGAATTTCCCCTTTCTATCTATATTTCCTAGACCTTCATGTTCTGCTATGTCATTCAACCAAACAAACAAACAAACACCTGCACTTAATAACTAGTCTAAAATCCAATAATCAAAGAAAACAAGATAAACCTTTGCAAAACAAATAAATTTGAGAGAGCCCTCTCTGAGAACGGGAGGACTAGATCCTGGAACTCTAAATATTGGTCTGATGTTTCCTTGTCTTTTGATTTTCCAATCTAACAAAACACAGGACCGCAACATGATCCACCTCCTAGTTGTCATATGCAAACTTGTTTTTATTTTCTTTTGCTTCCATATATTGATGATATTCTTGTTCTTATGGGAAGCTTTGTTGGGAGGATGGAACGAGAGTTGGAGGTGCCCATTGGGATTATGATTCTCCATACTTCATATGTTGCATGTTTCAAGAGAAACAATGGGCATACCATGATTGCCACACTAAATCTCTTGTCTTCATGTGGGAGGAGCCATTTGGATAACTCGAGTTCTTGGGAGAGGCACTTCATGGATGTTTTGATTGGTGGGGTAACTTGGGTCATTCTTGGAGACCATAATATTTCATCCCAAGATCAGCAGCAGCCCCATACATATCATAAATGGAGAGAGAAACAACAAGAGTGGAAAAATCTAATCTCTCGATGCAGCCCCAATACATTGCATGAACTGGGGGTTGAGGATTTATTTGATGAGCTACCTAGAATGGCTCATTTAATTTGGATGATAGCATGGGTACGAGAGTCTCTCATTGGGAATGAGATCCCCTATGGTTGTCATCACTCCCACCTTGAGGAGGCCATTGGACAACAATAAGGTTTCCACTTACACCTTCCACTTTCTCATGATGTGAGCCATGTGGGGTTGCATACTTGGGAGGAACCATTGGAGGGTAGATTTATTGCAGATTATTTTGAGCAGTGGTGGGGACTATTGATGAGGAGGCAAAAAGAGGAGGAGGGGAGGAATTTTTCTCCACCTTTACAGTTTCTTGAGGACAAGCAACATTTTGGATAGGAGGACTATAATATTCCAAAAATTTAGCTTTTAGCTAAATGGAATATTATAGTTTGTTTCATCACTAGGTAGGCGAATAAGTGGGTAGGGAGGCCCATAAATATCCTTAGAATGAAAAATAACACTCCTAATGTGGAAGGAGGAAGAATAAGCAGCTCGATTAAGCACTTTTAGGTGTGAATTGGAGGGGATACATGTTGAATAGGTCAACTTTGACCAAATCAACAACATTGTCATGGAAGAGTGGCATTTATGATGAGACATCGCAGTTTTAGTGGAGGACAACTTGCATGAGCTTAGTGGCAAGTATGGATGGGACCCAATGTGAGAAGTCTCACATACTATATATGGATGGGGATGGAAGCCATTTTGATTCATGTTTGAGATTATTATTTGATATTGGTATGTTCATACTTTGCATCCTTTAGCTATTTAGCGGGGTTTGTTGTGTTGTTTAGAACAAGGGTGTTCCTGATCAGGAATCCCTACCTCATCCTCAAGGAAGGAGAGGTTCATTGGGCTACATTTTTTCATTCTGGAATTCTGGCCACGCTACCTCCTTCAGCTACAGCGTAGTTTCTGTTTAGAGCTGGGTTGTGTTGTAGGGTGCAGAAAAGGAGGAACACATAGAGCCAATTCCGAGCTTGTTTTTTAGTGGAGAGGAAGCCTATCCATTTGAGGGTTATAAAGGAGGGCTCTTGGGCATATTTCTATATTTTTGGCATCATACAACCATCTACCATCCCTCACAGTGCAGTGACAAACCAGATCTGCATTATTTTTAGAGGCAGTTGCTGGGAGGGTTCATTGAGCTCATCAGGAGGTTTTATTTCTAAATGGAGGGATCAAAATTATATTGATAAATAACATTGGAGGAGGACATTATCATTTCAGATATTTCATAGCCTCATTCTATTCAGTTCCATTTTGTAGTGACATATTAACCCCGGGCTTATTTGTCACATTGTATATTTCTTGGTATTTCTAGCAATCTTTCCCGGGTTGGCTAGAAATCATGTATTAGAGCCCCTATCTTCTTTTCTGGGAATTTATTTTGTATCTATCAGCCATATTTCATTAATGTATATTTACAACATCAGCTACACTAATATATATAGTTTTTTCACTGCTTTCAGGCATTCTATACAGTAGCAGCAACTCATGTGCTTATTGTTCTGACCATTGGAAGCTTGTTCTTATTGCTTGAGTGGCTTGACCCTCAAGATATTTTTGTATATTGTTGCTCATATATGAATAAAATGATGGCTGCATATTGATCCCTCTTATGAAATGTTCATAATTGTTGTGTTATACATTATTATGTCTTGTATTGTTGCTATTTCCATTTTGGAATATTACACGCATCCATGGAGTATGTCCCGAGTCCCTTTTGTCTCCAGCCACTTTTTTCTCCAGCCATAGTCTTCCATCCTTCATTGATTTTTACCTTCCTCATGTCACAAAATTTGGCCTTCATTCATACTGTCCTCTATCCCCTCCAGAGTCGAGTCAGTAGCTGCCAGGTCATCCATGCCCTTTATGCTCTAACAAGGGAAGTCGTCAACCCGCCACTCAGTACCCCCCATTCCACCATCATCACTGGTTTCATTCTATCAGTCTCTCTAATATTATCCCTCATGCCTTGGTTTAGGATTCCTTATTGCCTCACCTATGGTGGACCTCCTTCTATCGACATCAGCTTATTCATTCCATAATACAGGTATAGAGGGCGGCGTACCTTGATTCCAACTTCCACTCTTTTTCGATGCCTCAGATTAGGAAAAGGGACCCTTTATTTCCTGTTGACGTGATTCTTTCTCAATTCCAGCTCCTTATGGCATGATTGAGATGTGTATACTTGATGGTTCAGTGATGCAACAGATTGTACCAATGATTCCCGGGTGTGTGTGAGACGTTTCAGACATCATGAGGGGGTGGCCCTTCAGGTAGCCCCTCACATACCCAGATGACCTATTTACTATAGCCTTAGATGAAACTCTACAGATTTGACATTTTTAGCCTCAGCTGCTTGCAACACCTTTTTAGTTTGCATGTATCATTCATATTTTCAGAGCCCTTTCCTATTTTATAGGGCCTCTTTGGTTGTTACTATATCTCATGTACTCATATATTATTGTATAAGTCTTGGATGTTGTCCCAGGCATAGTATGTATATGGGATCCATTATGTTTTTTATCTGGCCGGCATGTACTTTATAGCTCAGTCCCATGTTTGTTGGGAGCACCATTATTCTTTGTACTTTTTCATCTCGGCAGGCATAAGTATGCCTCCCCTGCCTCATTCAGATAAGGTACTCACTCATAAAAGAGACTTTTCGCACCTGTAAGTCTCACCTCCTCAGAGTCTTTTCCTCTCTCACTTCAGTCCATCTTATATTTCTCTTTCTCTAACTCCCCTTCAATGTCTATTGATTGTGTTCTTACAACATGCTTCGGTCATACGATTAGCTCCTAACGCTCGCACGCTGGGGGGAAATCTGTTACACCAATTTTTAGTCATCTAACCTATTACTATTAGATGGACTAAAGTACACCACGTAAGACCAATTTTACCATAGTAAATTTCTTTCACTATGAGAAATAATTTAATAACCCATAGTTTATTAAGTTATTTATGGTCTAAACAGGAAACCCCTTGAGGAATAATTAAATAAATCCTTATTTTTTTATTTTCCTATAGGGATAATTAACTGAACCACTGTTTAGTTAATATTCCTAGTCATATTTAACCCAAAACAGGAAAATTAATTAGATAAATCATTATTTATCTTATTTTTTTCTAGGAATAATTACTTAAATCATTATTTAATAATATTCATTTTTAAATTTGACTAAATAATTTATAAATAATTGAATAAATCATTATTTATTTAATTATTCCTTAACCACATTCTTGAAATAATAAATAAATCATTTATTTATTTATTATTTCTAAATAAAGGGATTTGACCAAATTTAAATTCCTTTTCCCTCCACCAAAAATAATAAAATATTCCATGTAAGTTGGTTCTAGATTTGGTTAATAATATTTTAACTATGCACCAATATCTAGACTAACTCAATATTTTGTTATAAATATAAGGGTTTTCCATTCATTCACTACCATTTGTCACCTTTTGACACCTCTTGATCTATGCTTTTGGTCTGACTTTAATCCTCCATCATTGCCATATTTTTTTCTACTTTTTCTTGTGAGCTCCCTTTGAGTTCCATTTTGTCTGGGTTTTTTGCACCATCAAGAGAGAGAGGCCTTGGATCTGAAGCACTGAGGACATACAAGAACCCATCCCATTGAGGGGGACTGGTAACACCTTTCTAGGTTCCCTTCCCAAGTGTCATAATATAAAAATTCTTTATAAATTATTGTCGTATCTATTGTATGTATGGAGAAACTCTTGTTTATTTTTGTTGTTTAATGTCTTTAATTGCATAGATCTGGATTTTTGTAGCATTTATTTTGATCACCTACTGTAGATCTAAGGAAATTGACAACCACATTTGTTGTTAGGGTTACTTGTTATGCACAGCCAAAGTGATCTTTTTTCATATGCTTGCGATTAGAATTCACACTAACACCCATCAATATCACCAAAAACATACTATAACCAACAAAAATAGCAACAATCATGTGATGACCATCACCAAAAATAACATAAAATCTTTGTATCATAAGGTATCAGCAGCAAAAATAACTAGAAGGTATATCTACATCAACATTATTCTCAACCAAAGCAGCAACACCATGCTACCAAGAAATAATAAACTCAACCATCAGTTTCATCTATACTAATATCAATCTCAAACTAAAACCAAAAATTCCATGAATATCATCATCCTCTAACTCAATGGAGAATAACAGACCGTCTATTTCATCTATACTAAGATCAATCTCAAACTAAAACAAAAAATTCCATGACTATCATCATCCTCTAACTCGGAGAATCGTAGACCAATACACATAGACCTCCCCAAAATTATAGTTGAAATACATACATAATGTTGAAGTTTGCAACAAGAAACAGTGAAATTGGCATCCGGAAACAACATCCTTGATCCTAGTGAAAATTAAGCACCTACACTAGGTGGGACCCACACAAGCTATTTTTAGGTGTATGTCTATTTTTAGAATGTTGAGAAAATTCTATTTGTAGCGGGAGTCTATAATAGATGGTTGAGAAAATTATATTTATGGATGGGCATCTATTTTGGAATGCATGTGCGAAGTCAGTTCGTGGATTGCATGTCTAAAAATAGAATGCCTATCGATTATTATTATCTCTTAATAATAATTAGACAATAAATAATAATCTATTCTCTTGAAGCACTTGATTTCAGTTAATTGATGTGGAAAACCAGTTAACTGAAGGAATTTTGAGTTCTAAGGTTGGTTGGTGGGACATGCAAGTGGAATTCGTTGTAACTGAGTGATACAAAGTTGTAACAGAGTTGGATGTGTAGTTATGTGAGTTGTAAAGTAGTTTAACTCAATTAAGTGAGTTAAACTCAGTTGTGCTAGTTGTAAATAGTTGTAAATAAAGATACACTAGTGAGATATGTAGAAATTTGCTGAATAATGAAGATTTATCCACTAATATTATCCTGGTCACACATTAATTCGAATTCATGCATAACACATAACCTCTTCTACAATCAATCATCAATTTTCAGAAATAGAAACAGTTGCATGCGCACATAAACACAATATGTAATGGGGAAATCTTATAGCTGAAAACCCCCAGCTATTTGTATATTATAATAGAAGAGAAACATGTAACAATCTCAGTACAATACTCCTCATAGGTACTCAGTACTGTCTCCAAAAGTTACACACAAACTAGCTTAGTTTTGAACAAGTCACAGGTTCAAAACTCATCCACTAATTGCCTGCCTCTATTGCACAATCCAAGTTGGTTCAATGAGAGATCCAAGTTCAAATATCCTTGGCTTCAACTGCGCAATCATCATTGGCAAACTCCTCCAATGCTTGTGCAAATCTCATGCACAACTGCTGTCGCAACTAATAGCAAACTCACCCTTTCATCTACCTCTTCCACTGGTCTCCACTGAACTGTCCATGCACTGTAGTGAACTGATGTGTTCTTGAGTTGAATAATGAGTTAATAATTAGTGAATTAAATAATATTTAATTCACTCCACTCATCACTAGTTTATTATCTAGTTAAACTAATCACAACTAGTTCAACTAATTTAAACCGAACACAACTCCACCAACTGTCTCATCAACTCCACCAAACTCTGCCACTGAAGTCCTAACTGAAGTCAACCATGCATGAGCTCACCAAACCCCAAGGAATAGCATAATTCCTTCTGTCAGATGCATGGGCCACATCCGTAGCTCCAACTGAAGTGTTGTAATAGAATAAATTGAAGTTTAGAGTCCAAATATTATTAAGGGCTAATAATATTTGACTGACCTATTTTTAGACAGGCAGTCTAAAAATAGACTTTGACCTGTATGTATAAAAATAGAGGTCCATCTATTTTTACCAACTCTACCAATCATCCAAGAATAGCATACTGCAACTCCTAGACCATGCTCCATATGTCTAAAAATAGACATAGTCTAAAAATAGACTTTGCGCCAAAAATAACCTGCAGGCCCACTTAGTGAAGGCGACTTCATTTCACTAAGCTCCATCATCTTGTTGCATTTTCAACACTCCCTCTCAACAAGATATGGGTTATCTACAACCCCTATCCTGCCTCTGTGGAATTCAAACTTGCTCCGGGTGAGCGCCTTCGTCAAGATGTCAGCATCCTAATCCTCCGTGGGAACATATGAAAGTAACATGATTCTCCGTTGAACAAAATCTCTGACATGATGGTACCTGATGTCAATGTGTTTGGATCTATCATGAAATACTGGATTTGCCGAGAGTTTAATGCAACTTTGGTTATCACAATAAATCATAGTAGGCTCCAAATGCGACCTGAACAATCCGACGAGGATCTTCCTCATCCAAATAGCCTCGCATGCAGCCAAGCTTGCTGCCATGTACTCGGCCTCTGCTGAACTGAGTGCCACGGATCTCTGCTTCCTGCTGTACCAGGAAACTGCTGTCGACCCAATGCTGAAAACTCCTCTAGATGTGCTCTTTCGGTCCGTTGGGCTCCCTGCCCAATCTGCATCAGTGAAGCCGGAAAGCTTCGCTCCATCCTCCTGTCTGTACCATAGACCATATCCCGATGTGCCACTAAGATAACGCAATACATGCTTGCCTGCCTTCTAGAAGAGCTTGGTAGGCTTAACCATAGCTTGCGAAAGCTGGTTAATAGCATAGCATATATCGGGTCATGTATTGACCAGATACATAAGCGACCCCACCAACTGTCGATAGACAGTGGCATCCACTACCTCCGCTGAAGTAGCATCCTCCTTCCTCCAACCACCAGGAAGAGGAGTGTCAACAAGCTTGCAGCCTTGCATGTTGAACCTCTCCAGAATCTCCCGGGCATACTTGCCTTGAGAAACAAACAGTCCTCCACTGCGCTGCCAAATCTCCAATCCCAGGAAATAATGAAGGAGGCCCAAGTCCTTCATCTTGAACTCTCTAGCAAGGTCCTCCTTGCATGAAAGTATCAACAGCTCATCACCCGTCAAAATCAGATCATCTACATACAGTACAATGATCAGCAACTTCCCCTCCACCACAATCTGGTACAGGTTAGGATCCGCCTCACTCTTGGAGAATCCAAGCCCGGTGAAATAACTTTCTATCCGTGTGTACCAAGCACGAGGTGCTTGCTTCAGCCCGTACAGTGCTCTCTTGAGTCGGCAAACATGCGACTCACTACTGAAGATCTCGAAACCTTCAGGCTGCTCTATGTACACCTCCTCCTCAATGACTCCGTTGAGGAACGCAGTCTTCACATCCATTTGATGGATGTGCCATCCCATCTGCGCTGAGAGAGCAAGGATCGTCCGTATGGAAGAGTACCTTGCGACAGGTGCAAAGGTCTCCTCATAATCGATCCCCTCGATCTGTGAGAAGCCACGGGCGATAAATCTCGCCTTGTACTTCTCCACACTCCCGTCAGCCGCCTGCTTCACTTTGTAGATCCATCGCGAACCCACCACTGATTTCCCCTTCGGTCTTGGGACAATCTCCCATGCACTGTTTCTGACGATCGAATCATATTCTTCGATCATGGCATCAACCCATGCGGGTTCCTCCACAGCTTCCTCAAAAGAGGATGGCTCTATCACGACACATTGACTCACAAGAGCCATGTATCCAGTGTACCGATCCGGTGACTGCCTCTGTCTGCGCTGTGATGTAGGTGGTCCTACAACCTTCTCTGCATCTCGAGCCAGTCGCTCAGCTTCTGTAGTGCGCATGCGCCCTCTGATGGTTGGCGCTGCATGGGTGGTTTCTTCCACCTCATGAACTTCCTCTTGTGGCTGATCCACATCCGGAAGCTCCTCCTTAGGAACTAACAGCTCCTCATCTGCATGCAAGTGTAGCTCCCTCTCAAGCGAACACTGCATGGCTTTCTCCTCCTGAAATTTTATATCCCGTCGCACAACAGTCTTGTGACTGTCTGACAAATACACCTGACAGTTGTGAGGTGTATCGGTGTACCCCACAAATATTCCAACCTCAGCAGTTGGATCCAGCTTCCTTCTCGCATCCTTCGTCACATGCATGTAGACAGGAGAACCAAAAATCCGCAAATGGGAAATATCAGGCCTCTTGCCAGAATAAGCCTCCTCCCGTGTACTCATGCCAAGAACCTTGTGAGGACAACGGTTCTGCACATACATTGCTGTATTGCATGCCTCGGCCCACAAGTGAAGGGGTAGGCCCTGATCATGCAACATCGCTCGTGCAGCACCCACGATCGTTCTGTTCTTCCGCTCAGCCACCCCGTTCTGCTGTGGGTTATGGAGTGCGATGAGCTCTCTTTGAATCCCTTCTGCGCTGCAGAACTCCTTGAATTCAGCCGAGATGAATTCACCACCGTTATCACTCCTTAGAGCAATCACCTTCTTCCCCGACTCCTTCTCGACCAGTGCTTTAAACTCACAGAACTTCGCGAATGTATCGCTCTTCTTGTGCATGAAGAAGATCCAGCACTTTCGAGAGAAATCATCAACAAAGATCACATAATACCTGTGCTTTGCTGTCGAAGCAACTGAGAAAGGACCACACACGTCTGTGTGAACTCTCTCAAGGATCGTCGTGGCGCGACTATCCTTCTCGTGAAAAGTGGCTTTCACATACTTCCCCAAGGTACACCCCTTGCACTGATCTGACTGCGCAAGAGTGCCCTTAGGAAGCCCAGTAGAAATCTGCTGCAGGATCTTCAAAGCTCCATGGTGAAGGTGGCCCAATCTCCTGTGCCACAGTTCGCCCTCATCATCCCGGCTCACCACTTCTCCCGCCTTGCATGCCATTGTTGCGCAGCCATCTACTTGCAACTGATAAAGGTTCTTGACTCGAACCCCTATCTTCCGGGTCTCTCCAGTTGTCTTACTGCGCAGGAAAGCCTTTCCTTCGCTGAAGACCACATCATACCCCTTGTCTTCCAACATCACCACAGAGATCGGATTCTTCATCAATCCTGGAACATGCAATACTTCCTTCAATACGAAGGGTTTACCAGACTCCCTCTCAAAGGAAATGGTACCGATACCGGTCGCACTGTATCTGCCATCATCGCCCATCTCGATGTGCACTCCAAGATCTTTTTCCTCCAGATCTGAAAACAGATCTCGATCTCCTGTCATGTGAAATGACGCACCACTGTCCAAGAACCATACTGATCCCATCACACTTGAGACCAAGCATGCGATCAGTGAAAAATCTAGTTCAAACTGGGAGGCCAATGCCTCTCCCGCTGCAGATCCAGCAGCCTTCTTATTTTTCTTCTTCTACGGACAATTTGTGGCATAGTGTCCATGCTGGTGACAGTGAAAACACTTCACCTTGGACATGTCTTGCTTCTTGCCTTTCGCACCAGACTGAGAAGCCTTCTTGCTCTTCCCCTTCTTTGCTTTGGCAGCCAAAGTGCAATTTTCTTCATGGGATACCTTTGATGAAAATCCGTCCTTGGTAGTCCTCCTTATCTTCTCTTGCATGAGATCCGCCCAAAGGCGCTCCCATCCCGGCAACTTCTCCCGACCATTGTGAGGAGTCGATACAGATGCCAGAAGCCTTGGGGAAGAACAAGACGAGGTCTACCATGTCTCATCTTCGGCAGTCACCCCACACTTCCACTCATCTACGCATTGAGGTAACCGTGAAGATACTTGGCGTCTGGTCATTCTTCTCCATCTTTATGTTCCTGAGTTTATCCTTGAGCGCCAACTTCCTCTGGTCGCTCTTGCTTTGGAATAAATCTGTCAACGCTTTCCACATCAAGTATGGAAAAGCTTTTCCATGCAGGCTGGATACAATGTGATCCTTCACGCCCTCCAACAGAATCCTTCGACATTTCGCCATCTTCTTTTGCCAAGCCTCGACTTCAGCAGGATCAGTGGGCTTTTGGACATCCGTATCTACGAAATCCTTCAGTCCATTATCTTCTAATACTGCCTCCATGCGATCTTTCCATGCAACATAATTCGAACTGCCTTCAAGAGCATATTCGAGTCGCAAACCATTGAAAGACATTTTCAACTCCGGCACCAAGAAAACAAACTGCTGCAAAATTCGAATTCCAAACTCAAAAACTCAACTGCTTCTGGATCTGTGAGAACAAATTATTTCTAGCACAGAGATCGACTGTAAGGGCATTTACTGGATATATCACCTTTTAGAGAAAGGATGGATCCAGAGGCTCATTGGCAATATCCTCCAATGCTTGTGCAAATCTCATGCACAACTACTGTCGCAACTAATAGCAAACTCACCCTTTCATCTACCTCCACTGGTCTCCACTGAACTGTCCATGCATTGTAGTGAACTGATGTGTTCTTGCGTTGAACAATGAGTTAATAATTAGTGAATTAAATAATATTTAATTCACTCCACTCATCACTAGTTTATTAGCTAGTTAAACTAATCACAGCTAGTTCAACTAAGTTAAACTGAACACAACTCCACCAACTGTCTCATCAACTCCACCAAACTCTGCCACTGAAGTCATAACTGAAGTCAACCATGCATGAGCTCACCAAACCCCAAGGAATAGCGTAATTCCTTCTGTCAGATGCATGGGCCACATCCATAGCTCCAACTGAAGTGTTGTAAGAGAATAAACTAAAGTTTAGAGTCCAAATATTATTAAGGGCTAATATGTTGGTAGCCTATTTTTAGACAAATGAGTCCACAAAAATAGACTTCGACTTTGTGTATTTCAGAAACAAAGTTATCTATTTTCTACCAACTCGACCGATCATCCAAGAATGGAGAATAGCATCACCACAAACTCCTAGACCATGCTCCATATGTCTAAAAATAGACATAGTCTAAAAATAGACTTTGCGCCAAAAATAGCCTGCCGGCCCACTTAGTGAAGGCGACTTCATTTCACTAAGCTCCATCATCTTGTTGCATTTTCAACAAGATATTAGTGAATTAATTATTAAATTAATTCACATGGAGTGATCTCACATGCAACTGAAGATTTACTACTATTAACTACATGCATGCCAGATCTAATGGAGACCCAGTTAAGAGATAGGTGAAAGGGATAGTTTGACTATCTGTTGTGAAATTAGTGGGTGCTCTCATGAAACCACACACATTGGAGATTCCTATGAGTATTGCGCAGTCAAGGTAGGCTAGAATGAATCATTCATAGGTTATTGACCATCAAGGATTGCGCAGTGGAGGCAGGTTGTCTGGAGGCAGTAAATTGGTGGATGTATTTGGCAATTTTTGTATGATAGTGTGAGATGATTGTATATTGTACTGAAAGCTCTTGGTTTAGAGTTTTTTCTGAGATTTTTTCATGATCTATGATATATACATAATATATGATAGTGTTGTTTTTAGCTTTATGCTTTCCCAACAAAAACATATGTGTTATGTGTGATTGATATTTCTTCATGTGTTTTCAATTGGTGATTAAATTTCCACAAAGATTTTAGTAGAAGGATTTTGTATTTAACAGTGGCATATAATTGTTAGATCAGGAGAATCCAGGCAATACACAATTGTATTATAATTTCTACACATAATGATAAGGGAAAAGAATCAACACACTCTAATATTAGACAAATATTTATTGAGACACTTAACTTCTAATCACGACCAAAATAATGTGGGTAACTTCAACAATAAGAAATAAACTTAGTAGTATGACAATTTACTTCGCAATACATTTATCTCTAGAAAAACCAATATGGAAACGCAAGGGATGAAATTCCATCAGCAAGGTGAAATCCTGGTGATACCCTAAAAAAGCTCTTAAGAAATGAGTTTGCATGTTAACTGGTTGCATGAATGAAACCCATAATGAATGAGATGACCATAGCAACTAGGCCACTGAAAAAAAAAAATTACTGTCAAAACCAGATTTTGGGAAAGAGAGTAATCAATAAAAAATAATGTAATACAATATGTTAGTACTGCTACTGCTGGCCCATATCCCAACAACATTAATAAAGTTGGTTAAAAAATATCCCTACCAATAAAATTATCTAGGCCAAAAACCATAAAAGATAAATATTAAAAGCAATGTCAAAAGTAAATAAGTGAAGAAATCCCATAGTACATAATAAGAAAGAACATAAACCCCACTAATAATTTTTTCTATTTTTGCTTTCACTTAAATTTCAATATAGTTTCCAAATCGTATTTTCAAATGTTGAGGACTTCCAAGACAATAGAGTCATCCCCCAACCATAATTCTAGTGCGTGTATAAAGGGCTGAAGAAATCCCATAGTACATAATAAGAAATAACAAAAACCCCACTAATAATTTTTTTTGTTTTTCTTTCACTTGAAGTTAAATATAGTCTCCAAAGAGATTTTTCAAATGTTGAGGACTTCCAAGACAACAGAGCCACCCCCCAAACATAATTCCAGTGTGCATATAAAGGGCGTGTGCTTCATTTGTGCTATGTGTGTTGGAAAATTAATCTCAATCATTGCGTTAATTTTTTTGACAACAACCATATCTCAAGTAAATGATTTTCAAGTTGTGGATTTATTTTTCAGGGAAGTACTTTTCTTAAATGAAGTTCTAAAGTTTTGAAGTTTTGAACATGAGGACAATTACCCATTCCACAACATATTGAACTATTAAAGTCAAATGAGAATTTAATGAAGGGTTGGAAGAAATTTATGGTTAAAAAATTATTCCTCAAGTGTTATTTACTTCGAAGTTCTGAAGTTCTGAACATGAGGACAATTACCCATTCCACAAAAGATTAAAATATTAAATTCAAATGAGCATTTAACGAAGGTTTGGAAGAAATGTATGGTTAAACATTTATTCCTTAAGTGTTATTTTCTTCAAAGTCACCGATCCTATGTTTTAAATGTTAGTCTTGTCATGTATTAATGTCTTAGAAATATATATTTTGATATAACAAGTTTGTATAGTGGTGGATGAAAGTCTAAAAAAAATCTAGGGAGAAAATCATGGAGAAAATTTTGGTGGATGCCTGAAAACAGTTTGTTACAGGTTTTACTATGTGTTACTCCGCAACCCCTCATGAATTTAAATCTCAGTAAGAACTATTGTTTTACTGGTGAAGGAGTCTTAGCCTCCATATGAATTACTTCTTGTGTTTTATAATATAAAAATTGGTTAGTGGCTATATGGTTATGGAAATTTCACGTATGTTTTTTACGCCACCACTTTGTTTTACTCTGTTCACCATGAGTAAATTTGTTTGATTTTGTTTTCTCCATTATATTTTCCAAATTCAACATATTTTAATCCACGCCACTCTATATATTAAAAGAGAGACTCATATGCCTGGATGCGGGTGCCAGCAATGAATGATGGGACCTTGGCCCCTTCGCGTCTCCCGAAGGAGTTCGCGTGGCATGGCCATATGGTCTCCTGTACGCGCATTTATGCGCTCATTAATCAGCCATATTGAGGAGTAATTAAACCTGTGCAGGAGCTCTCTCATCACGCTATGGGTATTAAATCGGTCATAGCGTTCATTCCAAATTATTCGGTTAATGGTGATAGCAGTGCAGCCTCTCCGCCTCCTTTAAACAGTGCATGCCCTCAAGGCTATGCAGAGCCCAGCATTCGAACCCACACTGGGCGTCACTTCACTCTCCTCGCTTGTTTTGAACTGTTGCCTGGGATTCACTTTTCTCAGAGCAAATTCTGTCGAACCAATCTAGCTCACCAAGATCGAACGAAGGATTTCTGGGGCAACGCCTCCTCTCTTGACGCTCAGACGACGAAATGCTCCTGCGGAATTTCCCATCACTGTGTTTTTGGATCACCTGCTTGCCCCTTGCATTGTATTTTCTCTTCGCAAGACTCAGCCACCATGCCGCGCATACGACATAGAATGCGAAGCAGGCGTGGCACAAGTAGAGGGAAAGTCTCACAACATCGACCTCCCTCCAGTTCCGTCTCAGGATCCTCTTCTACTGAAGAGACTCAGGAAATGATTCATGGTTGAAGACGAAGGTGTCATTGTGTCTCTATTACTCCGGCTCAACCTTTCCCTCTCCCACCTGCTGACCCCCCTAATGCTGTAATTCCTCCTGCCTCCCACAGTTCTGCTCACTTGCCCATCCGCCAATTGTCTCAGCGTGCTGAATTTCGTTTTGAATGTCTTCATGAAAATCCTATTGGCACTGCTTACATCATGGTTACGCTTAAAGAAGAGGCTCCTTACCCCTGTCCCTCCACTGAAGCTTCTCTTATTCCTCCTTCTACCTCCAGCCCTCCCAAAATCACGGCTTAGACGGCAAGCGCTGCCCACCACGCAGAAGAATCACCGCGGATGATGGCTGGAGTCTCGGACTAGGTAGGTGCCCTAAAAGGCATCATGAATGACTCTAAATAGGAATACGCTTGCAGGGTGGTGGAAGAGCCTCCGTCACCAACTCAAGATCAGTGATATGCTCAGCTCACAACTCTATCGGGTATTTTTGTTCAATTTCCGTTGGAATTTTTTGTCTCTTTGTCTCAATGTGCAGCTGGAAAAGCTGATCATTACTCTTAGTTTATTTATTTATATTAAAACATCATGTATAAATTGTAGGCCGGTTTCCCATCCCAGGGCGGCCAATATGATTTCTAAAGGACTTTTTTCCCATCTCAGGCAATCCAGACTCTCTCTGTTTAGCATGTTCTTCAAGCCCGGTGCTCAGGCTTCCTCAGATGACACTGCGGCAGTTTTGTAACATTAACCTTTATACATAATAGAATTAGTCTTATTTAGAAAAAAAAAGAGAGAGACTCATATGATTTAATTTCTGCAACTGTATTTTCTCAATTAAAACCTTTCTACAACACTTTGTGTTGAGGAAAATAATTCGCAGTTTCTCAATTTTTTTTAACAACTAATTTTTTTATAACTTTAGCAGATCATTTATATTTTCTATTAATAAAAAAGACAACATGTTACATCTAATCAAAACTATATGGCCTCAACCTACCCGTAGGAAACCAAGCCTGTAGGCCACCTTAAAGAGTTATAAGCCAACCAGTACTGAAAAAGTTTAAACCTTCTACTATCTTCTATGTCTAGTTTACTATCTTTTACATATAATAAATTCAAATAGTAAATTATATCCACAATATGCATGGGAAAAAACCAAAGAAAATACAATGTCAATCATCTGATGACTCAATTGGTGCCGGGTCCTTTACACTAGAACCGGGCATGTCCACCTGGTGCATGGTTTACAATTGGCTATCTATGTGGCCTAGATGAATGTTACCACGATGTTGAGCCACGCAAATTTCTTAGATATCACTCCTTATCTCATGTAAAATGGATGTGGCTTTTGGGTCTCCTCCAATTTCCTGGATGCTCATGATTTCCTTGGCCAGAACATATTTAAGTGTCCAGTAGGTATGGATAGATTGGTGGAATAGGGACAATATTGTTATTTTGTTACCAAGGTCCTTTAAGAATTTCATTGCCTCCTCCTATATTTCTCCTTCCTCCTTGGTATTATAGTCTGGCTCCCATCCAATGATAAGTGTTCAGACTTGCGGCAGAATGCCAGTAGAATAGGCATCAAAGAGGTTTTACATTACCTCTTTGCCTAACTTTCTCCCTCTCTTGCTAGGGCCCACTGTAGGCTTTATTTTTTTATGTTTCCCTTTGTCTTTATCCTCTTTCTTGGTTGCATGTCCTTTAACCATAATTTCATGCAGTAGTATTGACCGTTGAATAAACTGGCAGTGTTGTTGCAAGTCCTTGCCCAATGATAGTGTAACACCTCTATAGAATTTATAGAGACATGTATATTGCAGCATAAAGTCAATAACCGTTTTATAGAAGCAAGAATGAAAAGGACCCGTAGTTCTAGGAATGACATCTTGGCAAGTAGGAGAGCAAGAGACTTCAACATTCCTCCTTCTCAGCAGCAGACTATAAAGAAGGGTGGTAAGATTAAAAATATTATTCTGTCAGGACTGGAAATGGATGGCTAGACACATACTATTCAACTCCTGCATTTTAACCTTCTGAGGGCAAAGACTTGCAATATAAATATTGAAATTCCTTAGCACCTAGAGGTTATAGACCTACCAACAATAAAACCCCCCTCGAACCAAAAATTTGACAAGGCAGGGACAAAACTTCAACACAGTAAACCAAAGGCCCATTGAAACAAAATTACAACCTCTACAAACATAAATAAACCTTCTAAATACTGGTATAAAGCTTAGTAAGACATAAAGTACTCCCATGGAGACATGATAATCAACCCACATACTCGGCAGGAAACCACCCACATGACAAAAAAATGAGAGAGAAGAGGGCCAGAATGCCAATTTCATCGAGTAGGGTTGGCAGGATATTCATTCAATGCCATGCACTATAATTCATAAGTCTGGGACGACGAATGCATGGTGGAAAGGGGATCGATATGGTACAAGGGAACTCGAGAGCTGAATGCATGGGCTAGGGAGGGTCAAAATCTGAATGCATGGGGAAGAGAAACTCGAAAAAAAAATGCAAGATATTGTGGGGATAGAAAACAAAATGCATGATACGAAGGGACTCTAAAGAAAAATAACCAGAATCCACCTGTGTCGAAGCCATGCAAATAAATAAATAAGAGAAATTTGAACAGAGTTTGTATCTTCTAGAATCAAGCAGCTGACTTGCGAACAGGCCATGAAAACCCACAAAATTTATACAGCCCTCATCCCAAATAAGACAAATAACAGTGTAATTCAAATTATAGAACCTAGATGACAGAGGAAGCATCTCTTCGAAGATACATGTGTTGTAATAGACCAGATATATTGTTAGGTTGACCGTAGCATACATAGTGAGGAGATGAAGCACATACTAGATGACGGGGTGTAATCACAGCACTCTGACCTTCTCTTGCACAACAACGTTTGTTCCTCCTTCCTCCAAATTTTTCTGGAAAACAATACCACCTTTCCCCTCACCTGCCTTCATAACCCGCTTTATGTGCCGACGCTATTTCCCATACAAATCTGTCATGGTTATTTTTCCTCCACCATATTCCTCGCCAGTCATTATATTGTGCGAGTGGTAGTACTACCCCCCCTAATGCCTGTCTTCAACTGCCCTCAAGTGGCCATGTGGTACACGCCGCTACGTGCCACCTCACGCCTCCCATCTCCTGCGTGGTGGCCTAGTTGATATAAGTGAGATGACATCCCACATAAATCCCTTTTCCTAATCTAACTCCCTTGATTCATGCATGGAACTTGAGATGTTCTCAAATAGTAAGTAACTCTAGAAGGGCATCAAACTGAGGAAAATAACCTACATGTTGATGCAAATCATTTATATGTGCAAGAATATCTTTACCAACAATATATGTAGTTCCTCCCGTTGAATTCTCTTCACAAAATAGCATTGATGGTGTTGTATTTATTTTTTCATCGCCATTTTTTCCAAAAAATCCAAAACACTCTCCTTGTTGAACTGTAAAGATCAAAGAATGAACCCCAACCTTCTTTGGTTGATTTACGCTTCCTGGATATATATTTCTAAGATTCTGTAGGTAAATTTTATTGTCTTTTGCTGCACCATATAAAAATCTCACCCTCTGCAGTTATGTCTTCATTCTCATCATCAAAATTTGAAGAATGTGATTCAATCGAAGAAATAATGACAGGCTCCGCAAGACTCATAACATTTATTACCCACCAATCGTGTGTACCAAGACCTTATTGAAATCCAACAGATAGATGGACCGCAAAGGAGGTCAAATCCAAAAACAAATATGAAATATATAATACTCTCCAAAACTAGATAAAAATATAGATGCATCAGTTACATTCCAATATAGAGGTCCATCTCTCGATACCTTTCCTTCACTATAGATAAAAATATAGATGTTTCATACCTTTCCTTCACTAGATCACATTACCATCAACTTCTTCACGCCCAGAACTAAGTGCAACAATGTCCAAATCATGGGTTCATCTTTCAACTTGTTGCACCAAAGAAAGTCATTAATGGCCACTTTAATGCATTTCATTATTAAATTAAATTCCTTATCTAGCCTTGACCAAATCAATAACGATCAATACTCCATGCATTCACACTCATGAATGACTAAACCAAAGTTTCTTCATGCGCTGGCTTCAAAAATTTTCAATGCTAATCATAAATCAAATTGACCATGTCCAACAAACCGAATAATTTAGATCAAATTTACCTCATTTATCCAGTGCACTGGGAGTTACCTCGTTGGTCTTATTTCAATTTTTCAAGACACGTCTCTCAAAAATAACAGAAAATTTTGCATGGATATCAACTTACTTTAGATAAAGTTTCCCTCATCTATCCACTGCACTGGGAGTTACGTCGTTGTTATTATTTCAAATTTTCAAGCCACATCTCATAAAAATCACTGAAAATTTTGCATGGATATCAACTTAGGTTTTTGGTTACATCAAAACTTAGTAAACTTCCAAAAATTGTAACTAAACATGTAACTAAGATCTCTAGTGTGAGAATTATTGATCACCCTCCTCCAAAGCAGCTAGGGATATTGAACTTGGGTCTAGACTCTGATAGCAATGAAAAATTAAGTGGGCCTAATGGGTGAGAGAATGTGTTTCCTCTTAAGAGGTTACAGGTTCACAACCAGAGGGGGGTAGATTATGTATGCCTTCGTAGACTTAGCAGTCAAATCATTGCATGGAGGTAGATCCCTTGTCCCAAAAACAAGGGGGTCTCATACACCAATTTGGTGTCTATCTTGGCTGTGAACTTAAAATTAGATAATAATAATAATAAAAATAATAAACAGTCATAGCCCATACATAAATACCATATTCGTCAACCTCTATTTCACATTCTCAAACAACAATTTCTTGGACTAAATCATGATAGAGAAGACATTAATTGTATTACATCACAACCTCACTAGACCAGATCAACTCATTAATGAAATATGATAGCTCATAATCTCTAGAATATGAGATAAAGACAAAAACACACTTATCTTCCTTCAAAATCAATTAGACAACTATGAATGCAAATTTGACGAAATCACTGCAAATGTAAAATTTTTGGCCCACTATATACATTTTTATGCACCATGATTTCCAGATCCTTCATCATATACTCTCCTCCTTTTTAATTTTTCTACTCACATTCATGAGATGCACACCTTCTAACCTCGTTCCAACATACTGCTGCCACAATTCATTCTATAAATCATATATAATTTTTTTTTATGCCGAGGTAAGTACGATTTTTTCTTCAACAACACAGATGTCTACCAATCACGTTCAATGCACTTTTTCTCTGTATTCAATACAAATTATTATGTATTTATATTCTTCAATTACTGACTTTAATTTATTTTTACTATAGGTTCCCAAGGAGACAAGGTTCTACTTCAAAAATCATTTTGAGCCACATGAACATAAGATTACATCAAGAATCGTTCTATTAGAATAACTATCACAATAAATATTTACACTGAAAAGGTAAAGTGGTAAGAAATTTTCTCGGAGGAGCTCCCCTAAACTCATATGCACATCTACATCAAGCTCCCCTTAAGACTGGGCTAGCCTCAATTTTTAGTGGGAGTCTTTTTCTACTCCTTTCTCCTCCACACTTTTATTGGTTTAATTTTAACATGCGAATCAGCTTCCCTTTTCTCGTATGGTTGCCCTTACATGATTACACATGTAACAATAACCATAAAATGATTTTTTGCACCTAGAAAAAGGTGACCTTGCATGATATGTATTTTTCTTTGGTTGCTCCTTTTGCTGCATGCTTCTACAGCTTGCTGAAGTGGGTTTGAATTTTTCACAACTAAAACACCTTACATTTATCATATTTTTCTTTGGCATATTCTTCATCTTTTGATGTTGATGATGGCTCCTTCATTACTATTGGAAGTTTATGCTTTGATTTTCTCAACATCTGCCTGATTTTCTCTTTTTAGATTTAATCTTCTCTCTTATAATTATGTTTCAAGTTTCTTTCAATTGTTGATATGATTTTTAAGTAGATTTTCAGCCTCATATTCTGTCTTCCTTACCTTCTTGAACTGGGTTTTCAAATCAGAAATTTCTTTTTTGAAAGCATTCTCTCTCTCAAGAATCCAGAGTTATTTTTTCAGATCTCTATTCTCTAAAGTGATTTTCTCAATCAATATTCCTAGAGATTTATTTTCTACTTCAAGGATGACTATTCTCTTAAGCTCTTCATCCTCAGATTATTGCACTATAAATACACCTTCCTCGCCTCTTGAGGAGCGAACTTCAAAACAATGATCATCAACTTCTTCAAACACCCAAAAATCATCATTACTAGACTGGCAAGGAAAATGTCCATGACTGAAAATATTTTTTTCCATATCTTTTACCATCAGAAAAGGTTCTTTGAGTTTTGCATCATTGTTGGTTTGATTCCACCTCTTATTCTATTGAGATTGTTTCCTCTCATTCTTCTCCATGGAATACGATATTATCTCAAGTGACTAAGCTTCACTAAGATAACCTACATTTAATAGAATGGTTAGAAATGGCCTCACTACTAAGAGGGAGGGGGGGGGGGGGTGCAATCAATAGTGACTATATTTATATATATCTTCTCTTTTTTATCAAAACAATAACCCATAAAAAAAACTTGTGAAGCCAACAAAATATCAATAGATATGAGCATGTAAAATCAACATAAATCGCCATAAACAATATCAATCCATGCGCATAAGGTAACACAATTGTTTTTGGTGGAAAACCATCTCCAGAAAAGAAAAAAACACTCGTTGTTACTGCTACTCAAATATTCTATTAAGTGTTGAAATGTTTTTGCATAGAGTAGCTAGTACCCAATAGATGGAAGAATCGGCTCCTACAATAGTGTGCTATGTAATATTCCAAATTATCTTTCAACTAGTTGGAATATTAAATTTTTCTTTTTTCATTTAGGTAGATGAATAAGAGGGTAGGGAGACCCATAAATCTCATGAGTAGAAATTAAATCACGTCTAATGTGGATGGGAATCATTTTATTAGCTGGATAAAGCACCCTCATGTGTGAATAGAGGTTGAAGCATGTGGATGGAGTCAAGTTTGACCAAATCAATAGCGCTGGTATGGAGGGAGTGGATAGTAATGAGGTACAACGCAGTGCTAGTGGGAGGAAGTCTCCATGAGAGTAGTGGCTTTAATGAGTGGGGCACAAGGTGAGGAGGCTCACAAAGCATATAAGGAAGGGAATGGCATCCATAGAGGGAATTATGATTATTTCTTATGTTTTTGTCTCTTATGACTTCTTGTACACTTCAGCTGTTTAGTGGAGTCTATTGTGCTCTTTAGCACAAGGGTGTTCTCGAGTGGGAATCCCACCCTCATCCTTGGGGGACTTCAAGTTCCCACTCAAGAGAGGGTTATTTAGCTGAATTTTCACCATCTGGCATCAGGCCAAGCTTCAAACATCATCCATAGTGCAGTCTCCTCCAGGGTTGTGCTATTTTGCAGGGAAAAGGTAGTGGAGGGTTTATAGGGTTAGTTTTTGAGCTTGTTTTCCAGTGGAGGGAGCAACCTTTCCACCAAGAGGTTAGAAAGAGAGGTCCTTGAGAATTATTTGGTCATTTGGCATCATTCCAAGCTATCACCATCCCCTACAATGCAATTTCCCTCATAGATTATGTTATTCTGTTAAGCAGTTGCAGTGGAGGGCTCATTGCCCCATTTGGTGAGTTAGTTTTCTAGTGAAGCAGCCCTTCATCCGGGAAATCTATTGGACGAGTTTCCATCTATTTATACATCATTTCAGCCACCTCCTATCAACTATCCAGTTGTAGTGATTATTCATCCCTGGGGTTGTAGTTCATCATTTTTTATTTTGTGTATTTCCGGAAACCCTTTCTGGGTTGTCTTGGAAATGTGCTTGGGAGCCTAGATCTCAATTCCCAACACTTTTTGAGCCATATATCAGGAGATCTATATAATTGTATTTTCTAGCAGTAGTTATACTCACTCGGACTGTGTTGTATTGGTTCTCTATCATTTTGTATAGAAGAAACATCTCATGATTGAGGGTGTTTGTTCATTGGAGGCTTGTTTGCTTTGATTGTGTGATTTGTTCCTCAAGATATTGTACTTATTTGCTACTGATATGCATAATAGGATGGCTCTTTCATTGTCTCATGTTTGATGTGTTGATATTCACTTCTATTTCCAGTTTTATGTTCCATATTACTTCTTTACCTATTTTTGGATATTACAGTGTTATCGGAGCATAATATTGGCTCAACCTGTGTATTTCAGCCATTATGTCGTTAGAAGAAGGAGAGCCTCTCACAGAAAGGGATAAGAGGTATCTAAATAGAAACCAGAGATATGATTATACATACAACAAATAATACAAGGGAGAAACTCTCATGTTAGGAGAGGAAGATGAGAAGGAGTTTCCAAAGCTTCTTCTTCAAACCATGCAGGTTATTTCCCAACAAATAAAGGAGATGAGGATGGAGAGACACAAAGAATCCCCTAGAGAGTTTCTACATGGAGAAGGCTCTGGAATTTCACATCACTTATAAGATCAACCAGTGAGGCAGCAAGTTTCCCAATGCTCCTCTATGCCTACATTCTTAGCAGTGGGAAATGGAGGACCCCAAGAACAAGAAACTCTTGAAGATTATTTCGTAGAGTATGAGTCTCAATCTTAGAGGTTCAAAGATAATCTAAGCTTTCAGGAGTTTTTTCATATCAAGGGCAACCGGAGACTCTGACATCACAATAGAAGTGGAGGATTCACACAGAACAATGATCTACAACAGATCATGGGTAGATTCTTTTTGCCCGCTTTTGATGGATCATCCAAGTGCACATCTAAGTCTTGTGTGGAGAAACTAGACATCTACTTCCAGCTTAACTAAGTACCAGAGATGGAGGCCATCAAAATAGCAGCACTGCACCTTGAAGGTGAGGCACATGATTAGTGGTTTCATGGTCTTTCTACATCGGGGCATGCCAATGTAACTGCATATTCAAATTTCACCTAGAGGTTAGTAGAGAGTTTTGAACGAAGAGACCCAGAGGCACCTTTTATTTAGCTATCCAAGCTTAAGTAGTCAAGTAATCCAGAGACCTATATTTATGAGTTTTTAAAACATTCTGTCATGGTTTCTGATTTATCTATAGCTAGGAGGGTATATATGTTCATTGATGGGCTAGCATAGCCTCTGCATTGGTTGGTTAAATATACTAAACCAACTACCCTTCAAGATTTTTTTGAAAGGGCAAGAGATTTATAAGATGCTTTGCCAAGTGAAAGGGCTCCATTTCAGCCAAGGCCGCCCTTCCAGCAAAAGGAGAAAAATGTGAATGTCCCCCCTTCAAAGGAGAACAAAAACAAAGGAACTCTTAGTGATGATGTTCGAAAAGACTTGAGAAGAAGGAAGCTTTGCTTCAAACCATCCAATATTTGCTTCCATTTTATTTTTGGTTACTCTTTGTGAGAGAAACATTTGTTGCACTTGGTTTCCTAATTTTGATATATCATGTTGCACTTATTCTTCTTCATGCGTCATAGTAGAGCTTTATGAGGTCCTAATGGGTGTGAAATTATTTTTGGGAGGAATTTAGAACCCAATACTAATATCTAAGCTTCAATATTCCCTTGGAATCACTTCAAACTGATTTTTCAAACAAAATTTATGTAATTAAAAAAAAAAAGATACACACATTTTTCTTGCTTTTGACGAGCTTGATATTGAAATTGATGTATCTATGTGATTTCAGATCCCCAATATTTGAGATTCAGTCCTATAGTATCCCTATGATTCTTCTTTCCAATGCCATAGGTCAGACCTAATTTGGATTATTCAAGATAAAGTTATGTATTATCTCCCACAATAGCCTAATTATGGACTGGTTCAGTGGAGATAACTTGTACGACGTGCCACATGTCACTATTTCAACCTTTGGATATGAACTTGATAAATAATAAATTAAGGTTTTTTCACTTTCGTCCAGCTTTTACAAAATTTCAATCCGATTCCTAAAATGAAAGTTATGAAAATTATCCCTTGGTCACCTGTTTGAGATGAAATTCTGGAGCCCGCAAAAACCCTAACTTCCACAGGTCATATCTTCAAAAATGTAGATAACCAAGCTCTGAACATTTGACATGAAGTTCATCAATATTTTGGCTCCAAATGGTAAAACTTTTAGCTTCTGAAGCCTTGTATAAAAAACATTATAGCGAAAATTTTGAGATGACCTTTTTGATGAAACGAAACCCTAGAATTCCAAGCTCTGATACCAAATGTTATGCAACCAAATCACAAAATAGAAGAAAAGATAGATCAACGACATAGGAATAAGGCTCTTTGAGGGGGAAACCTCCTTTACATTACATAAATTAATAATTCTTGGATGATTCAAATGAAAAAAACCTACTTTCTATATATAGGAGTCTAAGGGGTCGCATTATAATCACAACCTAAATAACAATAATAATGTAAGGGAACAACAATACAAATAGTGGGATTATATGGGGCATAATAATAAGACTATGGGGAATACATGGGCACAACAATAAAAATAATGGGGCTACAATAATAATAAAAATAAGGGGCTACACTAGTATTATAGGGACCTAAGAAAGATGCATTTAAGCATCAATCAATTCTTGTGTGTTTGTTTTTATTTCATCAAGCAGATAGGTTTAATTTCCAATTGTAGAAGTTAGATGCACAAGGAAAGCCTCAGTGAGTCATTCACTAGACTTCCTTCGTAAGGAAGAACATAGAATAATATTCCTTCAGTGATTGTGTAAACCATTTTTTGCATATGTATTTATTTCTTCTCAACAATGGTGTTATACCAAGGATTTCATCCGAAATCAGAAGAATTATGCACCTTACTGAGAAAGAAAAAATTGGGGATAGTACCTCTACCAGAATTATACAAGAATCATAAAATATGGATGTGAACTTCCTCCCTACAAGTTGACATTATTTGTACCAATCCAGATCTTTGCATTGGAATACATCAAGAAAATGATGAACATGGGTGATTTCCATTTTTTATCCAAGAAGAAGAAAGACCAATTCAAGTTGAAGGCACATATTGGCCCTTTCATTGTCAATACCAGGGAAATAGAAAAGGAGGCAGATATTTTATTAAAAAAAATGAAATTCAAGTTGAACTTTACCTGGTCCTATGATCCCTTGGGAATTATTTCGAAATTGAGGGTTGAACAGAAAACAAATCCATATGTATATACAACCATACTAGATATAGAAAAATATGCAAACCAAGAAATAATGGCTTGAAAATACATTACATGAAGTTGAGGAACATATTTTTAGTCAAACATCTTCACAGACTCTAGTTCCTCAAGAAAAAGAAACCAAAATACCAAGAGAAATTCTATCTCCTACAGGCTCAAAGGTTCAAGCCACATGTTTCATTGTTTTTAAAAGGAGAAAGAAGACAAATACTAATCAGGAGTCCTGAGAGGACAAGAGTTCAGAAGAGAAATCCACGGTGGTTTTTTTAGGTTTTCCCACCATTTCTTTTCCATAGTTTGAAGAAATTACATATTCTCATGTATCTTCTATTTCTCATGATACAACACAACAAAATACTCAACAATTAGGAATTTATGAGAATGAGTCTTTAATTGCACAAACTATTTCTCAAGCCAAAGAGAATGTTTGGATTGATATTAATGAATAAATCACTGACTTATGGTATTCTATTGAGATCATATTTGAACAGAAAAATTCACTACAAAGATCAAAAGAAATAATGGTAGAAATAAAGAAAGACCTGGACCAAAAGCGAGGAGATTCTACAAGGATAATTAAAATTTTAAACTGCAAGAAAAAGGATGAGATTGAAGAATTCTACATTGAAGACATAATTGAATTTGTCTTGGAGGCAAGAAAAGTTCTCACAAAGAGAAATTTAATGCTATAACTTGAGAAAAAATGCCAGAATTTGGAGGTTCAGATCAAAAAATTTCACAGGGAATTTAATATTTTCTATCACAAAGGACTTCCATGTTTACAAGACATAGGTGTAAAATTGATTCCACTTGAAACTTATCAGCATAAGTTACATGAAATAGCAGTGGATAAAAGTAAATTTTCCAAAATCAGAGGCAACATAACTGGAAAAGCTTTTATTGAAGGTTTAAATTTTGATTTATTGATTCAGTATGAGGTTAAACATATATTCCTAACTCGACCTACATATGAAAAGTATACTCAAGTTGATGAGGTGTATAGAAAACTATTAAAATTCTCTATCCTGGATGAAAAAAGATTGTACAAATTGTGTGAACTCATCAAATAGGAAAAAAATGTAGAAGTTTAGGAGTAGATAGTATAATTTCAAGGGAAGTGAAAAAAAAAATAGGTTTCCAACTACAGTCATCAACAACATCCCTCAAATAAGTTCAGATCCTTTATTTTTTAGTTCTATTTTTGTGATATCCTGGTTGTTTTGGATGATATTATTTTTGTAATAAATTTAATTTCAAGTCTAGATATGCTTGAATCAAATTCTATAACTATTTTATAAATTTAAGAGAATGGGGTTGAACCCTTGTGATGAATTATTAGACATGCTTGTAACTTTCCAAAGTATTTCTGAAGTTAATAGAATGCTTTTGAACTTATTTTGAGCAACTCTTGTATCTTTGTGAGTTGTTCTAGTTATTCATTTATGTTTCATTTTAATTTTTGTTAGCACATGTTCAAATTTATATAGAAGTTTGGGTAAGACAAGATTGAATGCCAATCTCTCTTAAATCCCCTGCAAATTTATAATCATTTAAAGAGATTAATTAACTGGAACTTACTATTTTAGTTAATTCCTCTACATATTTAAATTATTTCCTTATGTTGTATATTGGATATGTTTGTTTGGCTGTAAAATATTTCTATACACAACTACTATATATGACAAATTAAATATTCAATCTAAATGTTTAAAGAATTATATATTTTCTTAAGTTATTCATTTCACATCATTTTAAAAGCTTATTTCAGTTAAGGGTGAAGAATCAATCCTTCTATTTTCTCAGAAGTAATTAGGACTTACATCTGTTTAAATATTTAATCATTGGTCTTCCACATAAAATGAAAAACTCATTTTAGATGCTTTTACCGAGTTCCTTAGCCTATAATTTTCTACAAAGGACAACATCATATTGGTGTCACTGTTGTTGAACGAAATTTTGAAGTTTATTTTCCCTGGGACATTGTTAAACTTTATTCTTAAAGGTGAATAAGAAGTTAGTTGGCTAATATCATTCACCTGGTGTCTCCATTTCATAAACTTGGCTTCACCCAGGCATAGTAGGTCCCATTCTAAATCAGACCTTTATTCCACATTAACAGATCCATAAGTGTTAGTAAGAACTGCCTCTTCAAGACACAGATTGTAAGCCTCTTCTTCCATTCCTTCTTCTCTTCCACCAGAAATTGTATCACAACTTGATCCTTTTAAGCCCATTCCAATTCTTGCTGAATTATCAGATCTACCACCTAAAGTGCTAGAAATTTTATCTAAAGGAGTTGACCTTTAGTCATATTTATTGGTTCATCAATTTGAATCATTCCAGTTTCCCATTTCTTCTTCAGGGGAAACTAACATAGAAGTTGAACTTGGACTTGAATTACCTGATTTTAAACCAAGTGATTTTATTTCTTCTGTGATACATACTTATCCATCCACTTCTGTTAAACCCGAGGAAGGTTTTACATTCTATACCACTCCCTTGTGTTTTGAAGAACAAGATAAATCCATACCAAAAGTTCAAAAATTGGTTATCCTTCCTCAATTCATACAACATCCTACCAACACATATCATTCATCCTCGTCTCAAGTAACTTATTCTCAAGAATATTATTCATATTCATATCCACCTTCATCACTAAATTCAATGGCCAGTTTTAGACCAATTATAGTAGCTTGTTATGCAGCACTAGTTCTTCCCCCAGCAGCTAGACTCCATCCTTTTCCTGATGGTTATTTGAAATTTTTACCCAGATTTAATTGAGAAACAAAGGCATTTGTTGAAGAACACTTAGATGCATTTTTAGATTTTAATGATAATCTGAATATTGAACATGAAGATGTTTATAATATAATCTTTGTGCAATCATTAGAGGTAAATGTTTGAATATGGTTCATACAATTACAAGCAAATTATACCAATTCATGGGTTGAACTAATAAATATTTTCAAAGATCAATGGGGAATTAATAAAGATGCTTTTTACTATTTAACATAGTTTGAAGAATTGAAAAGAAACCCTAATGAACTTGTTATTGATTTCATTAAGAGATTCAATAAAATTTATAACAAAATTCCCCCAGACTGCAAACCACTAGTAATTGATGCTAAAGTTGGATTCTCTAAATCATTTGAAGATCATTTTTCTATAATTCTAAGAGAAAGAAAATATGAAACTTTAGAAGATATGCAGACTAATTCAATAGAGGTTGAAGCCAATATGTCAACATCTAGTAAACTCAAAGTAAAAGCTAAAAAGGCTGAAAATATGATGAAATTTAGAGAATAAGGTGCATCATCAACAAAAACTAAATATGAAGAGAATAAAGTTGATGAAATAAATTCTCTAGTTAGAAACACTCTAATAGAATCTCTAGAATGGAAGATCAACCCAGAGTAAATCAACGAGTCGAAAATTAGCCAGAAGTTCAGTACATAAGACAATTTCAACCTCAAATTTTGCAAAGACCAAATAGTGACCAACAGATCCAACTTCCCTTATTGATTGATGATCAAGACCCTGAAGAAACCATTCATGTTGTTACAAATGATATCAGATATCATTTTTTTGGATTCAATTGCATTAAGAAAGTCATTCAACTATGACCATTTCCATGAGAGCTATTCGTACTAACTAATTTCTCATGATTTTAGAAATTCATCATCTCACAATGTTTTTTTTTGCAATAAGTCAAGATCAATCTTCAATCTAAAATCAAGAAAAATCAAATTTATAAATATCAAGATTTTTCTGAATTTCCCATTGCTGAGTTAAATATAAGATATGACTTAAGGCCAAGATCGGGACCTAGTAGAGTGATTAAAAAGGTCACTTTTGATAAACATCAAATAAAAACAACTGAAATACAAACATCACCAGTTGAAACACATAACTAGTCACCAAAATATAATAATCCTGAAAAAATTGCTCCAACAATTTTCTGCTGAGATTCAACAAGATGATGAGCTTAGTGAAAATGAGTCACCTTCATTAAGTGGGCCCACAGGCTATTTTTAGGTGCAAGTCTATTTTTAGACTATGTCTATTTTTATACATGGTGATCATATTTCAAAAGTTGCAGGATGCTATTTGTGGATGGTTGGTCAAGTTGGAAAAATAGATGAAATTCTATTTTTATAATATTGGGCGAAGTCTATTTATAGATCTTCGATCTAAAAATAGAAGTGTCAATTATTATTAGCTCTTAATAATAATCCGACAATAAACATCAACTTATTCTCTTGGAGCACTTAATTTTAGTGTACAGATTTGCAAAATCAATGGTCTAAAGGAATTATGCAATTCTTAGGGTTTACTGGTGGTTCATGCATGGAGGACTCAGTTAGAACTGAAGTGGAAAAGTTATGACAGAGTTGGAAGAGTAGTTCATGGAGTTGTTATTCAGTTTAACTCAGTTAATGGAGTTAAACTCAGTTGAGCTAGTTGTATCTAGTCGAACTGAATGATACACTAGCGAGAGTGGAGTGAATTAATTAGTTAATTAATTCACAAATAATAACTCATTAATCAACTGAAAAAATATAGCAGCTAAATACAGTGCATGTCAGTTCCAGTGGAGACCCAGTGGAGAGATAGGTGAAAGGGCAAGATGGACTATCAGTTGTGACTATAGTGATGCATTGATTGCACCATACACACATTGGAGATGCCAATGAGGATTGCATAGTCAAGGAAAGGGTAATTCGAATTCATTCAGAGCTATTCTTTAGCAAGGATTGTGCACTAGAGGCAGGATGTCAGGAGGCAAGAAATTGGTGCATAGAGATGCAAATTTATGCATGGCAGTGTGTAATGAATCTATATTGTACTGAGAGCTTGATGTACTAAGATTTGTATGAGATTGTTACATGATCTCCATGATACATAATATATGATAGTTTGGGTTTTCAGCTTCAGGCTTTCCTATTAAACAACTGTGTTATGTGCGATTGTTTTTATTGCTTCATGTGTTTGCAATTGATTTTAATTTCCACAAAAGATTAATAGTGGAAGGATTTTGTATTTAGAAAGAAGATAAAATATTGTTAGATCAGGAGAATATGGATATATACATGCTTCTTGTATATAATTTCTACATGGTATCAGAGCAGTGTTAAATCTTGAAGATTGCAATTGTGAAGAATTGCTGAGTTTGTGCTGGTAGACAATTTGAATTTGCTGTAGAGAATTCTTGGTTGTGACAGTTGAGTATACATTGAAATGTCTTTTAATGGGTTACGATTGGAGTATGCCCTTGATGGAAGCTCGAATTACATAGCTTGGAAGGATAGGATGGAGGCAGTGTTGGAGGATAATGGACTGAAGGAGTTCATCAATAGTGATGTTCCTAAGCCGAGATCTAGTGATGTTGCATTACTTGACGCATGGCAAAAGAAGGTAGCAAAGACAAGAATAATTCTGTTGGAAGGTGTGAAGGACCATATTTTGTCCAGCCTTCACGGGAAAGCCACTCCATTTGCAATGTGGAAGGCTTTGACAGATTTTTTCCAAAGCAGCAATGACCAGAGGAAGTTGGCATTGAAAGATAAGCTTAGAAAAATAAAAATGGAGAAGGGCGACAGTATTCCAAAATATCTCACGAATTTTTTCCACTGTAGGGATGAACTGGGAAGTGTGGGGATTACTGTTGATGATGAAGACTTGGTGAGCTTGTCTCTCCTTGGGCTTTCTAAGAGTTGGCATAGCTACGAAGACTTTGTCAATGGACGGGAGAAACTGCCGGGATGGGAGCAAATTTGGTTGGATCTTGTGAAAGAGGAGATAAGGAAAAGTACCAGGGATGGCTCTTCATTGAAGAATGATGATGAAGAGAATTTTTATTTGGCTTCCAAAGCAAGGAAAGGGAAGGGGAAGAAATTTCCTTCAAAATCTGAAGCTAAAGGCAAGAAGCAAGATTTGTCCAAGGTGAAGTGTTTTCACTGTCACGAACATGGGAATTTCGCCACTAACTGCCCATAGAAGAAGAAGAACAAGAAGGTTGCTGGAGCTGCAGATGGAGAGGCCTTAGCCTTGTAATTTGAACTTGATTTCTCTTTGATCGCATGCTTGGTTTCAAGCTATATGGGATCGGTGTGTTATCTTGATAGTGGTGTGTCTTTCCATATGACGGGAGACAAGGAGTTGTTTAGTGACTTGGAGGAGAAGGACCTTAAAATGCATATAGAGATGGGCGACGATGGTCGATACAGTGCGACCAGCATTGGGACCATTACCTTTGAGAGGGAGTCACTTAGTCTATTTCTATTGAAATATGTTATGCATGTTCCAGGTCTGAAGAAGAACTTGGTCTCGGTCGCAATGTTGGAAGACAAAGGTTATGACGTTGTTTTTAGCAATGGGAAAGATTTCCTGCAACACAAAAAAATGGGTCAAACCAAGAAGATAGGGATTCAAGTTAATAATATCTACAAGCTAGAGGTAGATGGTTGCGTTGCAATGGTGGGCAAAGTAGAAGAAGTGGTGAGCTAGGATGAGGGCAAATTATGGCACAGGAGATTGGGCCATCTTCACCATGGCGCTTTGAAGATTTTGCATTAGATTTCTACTGAAATTCCCAAGGGTACTCTTGTGCAGTCAAATCAGTGCAAGGGATGTACTATGGGTAAGTTTGTGAAGACCACCTTTCATGAGAAGGAGAACCATGCTTCGGTGATCCTGGAGAGAATTCACACAAATGTGTGTGGACCTTTCTTGGTTGCTTCAACAAAAAAACACAGGTATTATGTTATATTTGTTAATGACTATTCTCGTAGATGCTGGATCTTCTTCATGCAGAAGAAGAGAGAAACATTCTCAAAATTTTGTGAGTTTAAAGCATTGGTGGAGAAGGAGTCGGGGAAGCAAGTGAAATCTCTATGGAGCGATAATGGTGGTGAATATATCTCAGGAAAATTCAGAGACTTCTGTAGAAAAGAAGGAAGTTTAAGAGAAATCATAGCACCTCATAACCCACAACAGAATGGGGTTGTGGAGAGGAAGAACAGAATGATCATGGGTGTTGCATGATCTATGCTGCATGACCAGGGCCTACCGATGCAATTGTGGGTGGAAGCATGCAACACCGCGGTTTATGTGCAAAATTGTTGTCCTCATAGAGTACTTGGCATGAGTACACCTGAAGAAGCTTATACTGGTAAGAAGCCTGATATTTCTCATTTGAATATTTTTGGCTCATCTATTTACATTCATGTGACAAAGGACACAAGGAAGAAGCTGGAGCCGACTACAGAAGTTGGGATATTTGTGGGGTACACAAAAACACCCCATAATTATCGTGTGTATTTTCCAAACATTCGGATGACTATGGTGTGACGGGATATAAAATTCAATGAGGTGAAAGCCATGAAGTTGTCGCTTGAGAGGGAGCTACACTTGCATGCAGAGGAGGAACTTCTTATTCCCAAAGATGAGCCTCTAGATGTGGATCAGCCACAGGAGGAGATTCATGGAGTGGAGAAGTCCACTCATGCAGGACCAAACATCAGACAAGGTAGAAAGCATACCACAAAAGTTGAGAGACTGAAGCTTGATGCGGCACAGAATGTAGGAGTCCCTACATCATAGCGCAGACAGAGACAGTCACCTGACCAATATACTGGATACATGGCTCTTATAAGCAAGTGTTTCGTGATAGAGCCATATTTTTTTGAAGAAGTAGCGTAGGAGCCCACATGGGTAGATGCCATGGTGGAGGAGTATGACTCCATTGTTAGAAATAGTGCTTGGGAGACTGTTCCAAGGCTAGTGGGTAAATTAGTGGTAGATTCAAAATGGATCTAAAAGGTAAAGCAAGCAGCTGATGGGAGCGTTGAGAAGTATAAGGCAAGGTTTTTTTCCCAAGGCTTCTCACAGATTGAGGGGATTGATTATGAAGAAACCTTTTCACCTGTCGCACAATATTCTTCCATAAAGACCATCCTTGCTCTCTCAGCGCAGATGGGTTGGCACATTCATGAGATGGATGTGAATACTGCGTTCCTTAATGGGATCATTGAGGAAGAGGTGTACATTGAGCATCCTGAAGGATTTTAAATCTTCAACAGCGAGTCGCATGTGTGCAGGCTCAAAAGAGCGTTGTATGGGCTGAAGCAAGCATTGTAGAAATTTGAATAACTATTAAATTATTCATCGAGATTATCCTGATCACACACTATTTGAGCTTCATGCATAATACATAACCTCTTCTACTATTGATCATCAATTTGCGGAAATATAAACAATCGCATGCGCACATTAAAACCATAAACAATCACACATATAAACACAGTATTTATGGGAAAGCTTAAATCTGAAAACCCCCAACTATCTGTATATTATAATGATAGATATCATGTAACAATAATTGTACAAACTCCTCACAAGCTCTCAGTACAATCTCCAATTGTTACACACTACACAAGCTCAGATCATACAAAACACATGCTCCAATCTGCTCCACCTGTTAGCCAGCCTCTACTGCGCAATCCAATATGGATAATTACGAGATCAAGGTTCAAATCCCACTGGTATGTACTGTGCAATCCTCATTGGCTTCTCAATGAATGTGTGTGCAATTCTCATGCACCAGTATAGTCACAATTGATAGTCACACTTGCTCTTTCACCTACCTCTTCACTGGTCTCCACTGAAACTGTCCATGCACTGCAGTTAACTGATTTATTCTTTAGTTGATTTATAAGTTAATAATTAGTGAATTAATTAATAATTAATTCACACCACTCTCACTAATTGTATCAATCAGTTAGACTAGATACAACTAGCCCAACTAAGTTAAACTGAACACAACTCCATTAACTGTCTCATCAACTCCACCAAACTCTATCACATGAGTTCTAACTAAAGTCAACCATGCAATATCTCCACTAAACCCTAGGAATAGCGTAATTCCTTCTGTCAGCTGCATGTGCCACATCCAGGCATCAACTGAAGTGCTCCAAGAGGATAAGATAATGTTTAGAGTCCAAATACTATTAAGAGCTAATAATATTCGACATATCTATTGTTAGACTGGAAATCTAAAAATAGATTCCGCCCAGTATGTCTAAAAATAGAAGTCCATCTATTTTTCCCAACTTGACCAACCATCCACAAATAGCATCCTGCAACTCATAGAACATGATCCATATGTCTAAAAATAGACATAGTCTAAAAATAGACTTTGCGCCAAAAATAGCCTGCGGGCCCACTTAGTGAAGGCGACTCCTTTCCACTAAGCTCATCATCTTGTTGCAATCTCAACACTCCCTCTCAAAAAGATATGGATTATCTACAACCCCTATCCTGCCTCTGTGGTATTCGAATTTTCTCCTGGTGAGCGCCTTCGTCAAGATATCAGCATCCTGATCCTCCGTAGGAATGTATGAAAGTAACATGACCTTCCGCTGCACACAATCTCTGATATGATGATACTGGATGTCAATGTGTTTAGATCTATCATGAAATACTAGATTAACCGAGAGTTTGATGCAACTCTGATTATCACAATAAATCACAGTAGGCTCTAAGTGTGAACCGAACAACCCGACCAGGATCTTCCTCATCCATATAGCCTCGCATGCAGCCAAAATTGCTGCCATATACTCGGCCTCTGCTAAACTGAGTGCCACGGATCTCTGCTTCCTGCTGTACCAATAAACTATTGTCAACCCGATACTGAAAATCCCTCCAGATGTACTCTTTCTGTCCGTTGGACTCCCTGCCCAATCTGCATCCGTGAAGCCACATACCCTCACCTCATCCGACTGTCTGTACCACAATCCATATCCCAATGTGCCTCTGAGATATCTCAATACATGCTTGCCTGCCTTCCAAAAGAGCTTGGTAGGCTTAACCATAGTTTGTGAAAGCTGGTTAACAGCATAGCATATGTCGGGTTGTGTATTGACCAGATACATAAGCGACCCCACCAACTGTCGATAAACAGTGGCATCCACTACCTCCGCCGAAGTAGCATCCTCCTTCCTCCATCCACCAGGAAGAGGAGTATCAACAGGCTTGCAGCCATGCATGTTGAACTTCTCTAGTATCTCCTGGGCATACTTACCCTGAGAAACAAATAGTCCATCACTGCGCTGCCAAATTTCCAATCCCAAGAAATAATGAAGGAGGCCCAAGTCCTTCATCTCAAACTCTTTTGCAAGATCATCCTTGCATGAGAGTATCAACAGCTCATCACTTGTCAAAATCAAATCATCTACATAAAGTACAATGATCAGCAACTTACCCTCCACCACAATCTGGTATAGGTTAGGATCTGCCTCACTCTTGGAGAATCCAAGTCCGGTGAAATAACTGTCTATCCGTGTGTACCAAGCACGAGGTGCTTGTTTCAACCCATACAACACTCTCTTGAGCCTGCACACATGCGACTCGCTGCTGAAGATCTCGAAACCTTCGAGCTACTCTATGTACACCTCCTCCTCGATGACTCCGTTGAGGAACATAGTCTTCACATCCATCTAATGAATGTGCCACCCCATCTGCACTGAGAGAGAAAGAATCGTCCGTATGGAAGAATACCTTGTGACAGGTGCAAAGGTCTCATCATAATCGATCCCCTCTATCTGTGAAAAGCCTCGGGAAAAAAATCTTGCCTTGTACTTCTCCACACTCCCGTCAGCTACCTGCTTCACTTTGTAGATCCATCTCTAACCCACCACTGATTTCCCCTCCGGCCTCGGGACAATTTCCCATGCACTATTTCTGACAATCGAATCATACTCTTCCACCATGGCATCTACCCATGCGAGGTCCTCCACATCTTCCTCGAAAGAGGATGGCTCTGTCACGATACACTTGCTCACAAGAGCCATGTATCCATTATATAGGTCAGGTGACTGTCTCTGTCTGCATTGTGATGTAGGTGCTCCTACAACCTTCTCTACATCTTGAGCCAGTCGCTCATATTCTGTAGTGCGCTTCTGCCCTCTGATGGTTGGCGCTGCATGAGTGGTTTCTTCCACTCCATGAACCTCATCTTCTGGCTGATCCACATCCTGAGACTCATCCTTAGGAACTAATAGCTCCTCATCTACATGCAAGTGTAGCTCCCTCTCAAGTGAACACTTCATGGCTTTCTCCTCCTGAAATTTGATATCTCATCGCACAACAGTCTTGCAACTGTCTGGGAAATACACACGATAGTTGTGGGGTGTATCAGTGTACCCCACAAATATCCCAACCTCTGAAGTCGGCTCCAGCTTCTTCCTAGCATCCTTCATCACATGAATGTAAACAGGTGAACCAAAAATCCTCAAATGGGAAATATCAGGCTTCTTACCAGAAAATGCCTCCTCGGGTGTACTCATGCCAAGTATCCTATGAGGACAATGGTTCTGCACATATACTGTAGTATTGCATGCTTCCGCCCACAAGTGCATCGGTAGGCCCTCGCTCATGCAACATCGCTCTCATGCAAAACAATCCACGATCGTTCGTTCTTCCGTCAACAACCCCATTCCGTTGTGGGTTATGAGGTGCTATGAGCTCTCTTCGAATTCCTTCGCACCGCAAAAGTCCTTGAATTCGCCATAGATGAACTCACCACCATTGTCGCTCCTAAGAGCCTTCACCTGCTTCCCCGATTCTTTCTCCACCAGTGCCTTGAACTCACAGAACTTTGAGTATGTCTCGCTCTTCTTCTGCATGAAGAAGATCCAGCACTTACAAGAAAAATCATCAACAAATATCACATAATACATGTGATTTGCCGTCGAAGCTACTGAGAAAGGTCCACACAAGTCTGTGTGACTTCTCTCAAGGATCGTCGTGGCGCGACTATCCTTCTCATGAAAGGTGGCTTTCAAAATTTTTCCCAATGTACACCCCTTGCACTAATCTGACTGCACAAGAGTGCCTTTAGGAAGCCCAGTAGAAATCTGTTGCAGTATCCTCAAAGCTCCATGGTGAAGGTGGCCCAATCTCCGGTGCCACAACTTGCCATCATCCCGGCTCACCACTCCTTCTGCCTTGCATGCCATTGTTGCACAGCCATCTACCTGCAATTGATAAAGGTAATTAACTCGAACCCCTATCCTCCGAGTCTCACCAGTTGCCTTACTACGCAGGAAATATTTTCCCTCACTAAAGACAACATCATATCCCTTGTCTTCTAACATCGCCACTGAGATAAGATTCTTCTTCAATCCTGGAACATGCATCAATTCCTTCAATCTGAAGCGTTTACCAGACTCCCTCTCAAAGGAAATGGTACCGATACTGGTCGCACTGTATCTACCATCATCGCCCATCTCGATGTGCACTCCAAGATCTTTCTCATCCATATCAGTAAACAAATCTCGATCTCCTGTCATGTGAAAAGACGCACCACTGTCTAGAAACCACACTGATCCTGTCATAATTGAGACCAAGCATGCGATCAGTGAAAAATATAGCTCAAAATGTGAGGCTAAGGCCTCTCCAGCTGCAAATCCAGCAGCCTGCTTATTTTTCTTCTTCTGCGGACAATTTGTGGCATAATGTCCGTGTTGGTGACAGTGAAAGCACTTCACCTTGGACATGTCCTACTTCTTGCCTTTCGCACCAGAATGAGAAGCTTTCTTTCTCTTCCCCTTCTTTTCTTTGGTAGCCAAAGCACAATTCTCTTCATCAGAGTTTCTTGATGAAGATCTGTCCCTAGTACTTCGCCTTATCTCCTCTTGCACAAGATCCGATCAAAGTCGCTCCCATCCTGGCAATTTCTCCTGACCATTGACAGAGTCCTGATAGGAGTGCCAACTCTTCAGAAGCCCAAGGAGAGCCAAGCTCACCAATTCCTCATCATCAACAGTCACCCCCACACTTCCCAGCCAAAATCATCCCCGTACTGGATGAACTTCGTGAGGTACTTGGCACATCGTCGCCTTTCTCCATCTTTATGTCGTAGTTTATGCCCTAAAACTAACTCCCTCCTCCATGTTTTTATTTAATAATCATTATGGCTTTTATCATATCAGAATGGTGTGTGTGTGTGTATAGCTTTACTATGTAGGCTGGACACTATGTGATCCTTCACGCCCTCCATCGTAATCCTTCGACACTTTCTTTCACCCACCTCTAACACTGGTCTCCACTGAACTGTCCATGCATTGCAGTTAACTGATGTATTCTTAGTTGATTTATGAGTTAATAATTAGTGAATTAATTAATAATTAATTCACACCACTCATCACTAGTGTATTTATCAGTTAGACTAAATACAACTAGTTCAACTAAGTTAAACCGAACACAACTCCACCAACCGTCTCATCAACTCCACCAAACTCTGCCACATGAGTTCTAACTGAAGTCAACCATGCAATAGCTCAACTAACCCTTAGGAAAAGCGTATTTCCTTCTGTCAGCTGCATGTGCCACATCCAAGCATCAAACGGAAGTGCTCCAAGAGGATAAGATAATGTTTATAGTCTAAATATTATTAAGGGTTAATAATATTTGACTGTTCTATTTTTAGCCCGGCAGTCTAAAAATAGAAACCGCCCAAGATGTCTAAAAATAAGTCCATCTATTTTTCCCGACTGACCCAACCATCCAAAAATAACATCCTGCAACTCATAGAACATGATCCATATGTCTAAAAATAAACATAGTCTAAAAATAGACTTTGCGCCAAAAATACCCTGCGGGCCCACTTAGTGAAGGCGACTCCTTTCCACTAAGCTCATCATCTTGTTGCAATCTCAACAAGCACCACGTGCTTGGTACACATAGATCGATAGCTATTTCACTGGACTTGGCTTCACCAAGAGTGCAACGGATGCAAACCTGTACCAAATTGTGGTGGAGGGTAAGATTTTAATCATTTTTCCTTATGTTGATGATTTAATACTAACGGGTGATGAGCAGTTGATACACTCATGCAAGGCAGATCTTTCAAAGGAGTTTGAGATGAAGGATTTGGGCCTCTTTCATTATTTCCTTGGATTGGAAATATGGCAACGGGAAGGTGAAGTGTTTGTGTCTCAAGGAAAGTATGCCCGAGAGATACTGGAGAAGTTTCACATGCAAGGCTACAAGCCTATCGACACTTCTCTTCCAGGAAATTGGAGGAAAGAGGATGCTACATCGGCAAAGGTAGTGGATGCCACTGTTTATCGATAATTGGTGGGTTCACTCATGTATTTAGTTAATACAAGACTGGACATATGCTATGCGGTGAAACAGCTTTCAAAAGCGATGGTTAAGCCTACCAAGCTCTTTTGGAAGGCAGACAAGCATGTTTTGAGGTATCTTAGGGTCACATCTGAGTATGGTTTATGGTACAGATAGATGGATAAGGTGAAGTTGCATGGCTTCATGGATGCAGATTGGGCTAGAAACCCAACAGACATAAAGAGCACATCAGGAGGGGTTTTCAGTATCGGATCTACAGCAGTTTCTTGGTACAACAAGAAAAAAATATCCGTGGCACTCAGTTCAGCGGAAGCAGAATACATGGCAGAAAGTCAAGCTGCATGTGAGGCTATCTGGATGAGGAAGATCCTGGTTGGTTTGTTTGGTTCACATTTAGATCCTACAGTGATACATTGTGATAATCAGAGTTGCATTAAAGTCTCGATTAAATCCTATGTTTCATGACAGATCTAAACATATTGATATTCGGTATCATCATATCAAATATTGTGTACAGACGTGGAAGATCATGCTGCTTCAGTACATTCCTATGGAAGATCAGGATGCAGATATTCTAACGAAGGAGCTCGGCAGGAGCAAATTCGAATACCATAGAGGCAAGATTGGGGTGAAGGATAATCCCTATCTTGTTGAGAGGGAGTGTTGAGATTCAACAAGATGATGATCTTAGTGAAAATGATTCGCCTTCACTAAGTGGGTCCACATGCTATTTTTAGGTGCAAGTCTATTTTTAGACTATGTTTATTTTTAGACATGGTGATCATATTTTAGAAGTTGCAGGATGCTATTTGTGGATGGTTGGTCAAGTTGGAAAAATAGATGAAATTATATTTTTAGAATATTGGGAGAAGTCTATTTATAGATCATCGATCTAAAAATAGAAGTGTCGATTATTATTAGCTCTTAATAATAATTTGACAATAAACATCAACTTATTCTCTTAGAGCACTTAATTTCAGTGTACAAATTTGTCAAATCAGTGGGCTGAAGGAATTACGCAATTACTAGGGTTTACTAGTGGTTCATGCATAGAGGACTTAGTTAGAACTGAAGTGGCAAAGTTATGACAGAGTTGGAAGAGTAGTTCATGGAGTTTTTATTCAGTTTAACTCAGTTAATGGAGTTAAACTTAGTTGATCTAGTTGTATCTAGTCTAAATGAATGATACACTAGTAAGAGTGGAGTGAATTAAATAGTTAATTAATTCACAAATAAGAACTCATCAATCAATTGAAAGTAACTATATTGTTTTTTTGTCGATTGCAAGCCGCGCTGGGGCTACTTGCTGCTGCGTCTGAGCTTGTGACAGGCCTGTGTCCAATCTAGGGCTTGCGCCCATGGAGGTGCTGGGCACTCCCCAGGCACCTCCCCCTCCTCCTCCACCGCCCTCGTCTGCTGAGGCCTTTAATCGACTCTTGGTAGGGCTTCCAAAGAAGAAGAACTCAAAAGCTACGAAGTTCGTCAAGAAATTGGATGATATACCTGAGATCTCCCTTCCCCCAGAAACCCCGATCCAAGTTGCATTATCTTTGGCCGAGCGAGCTCTCATCCGCCAGTTCACTGGGCTATGGCCATCCCCCAAAACCACTGAGAGCTGGGTCACCAGAAACTGGGCGCTGTTGATCAAAGAAAATGTTACCTCTTATTTTTTGGGGAGAGGGTTATTCCTCTTCGAATTCTCTTCAAAGGATGACAAAGATCTGATCTTCCAAAATGGCCCCTACTTCATGGGCCCTCAGGGTTTGTACCTAAATAAATGGACACCAGACTTTGATCCAGCAGTGGACGTGCCCAAAGCGGTCCCGGTGTGGGTTAGGCTCCCAAATATCCCAGTTCATTGCTGCAATTGAGACTCTTTGATGCACATTGGAAATGCCCTTGGGAAATTCATAGATCGAGCAAATAATAAGGACCAATATGACTGCTCCAGAATTTGCGTAGAAGTAGATCTAGAGGTGGGGTTGCCAGAGGCCATCAAAATCAATGTCAAAAGCTGGACGCATGTGTAGAAATTGGACTATGAGCAGTTTCCCTTCAAATGTTGGAAATGCCATGTCTATGGCCACTTCGCTAGAGGCTATCCGTCCAACAACGAGGCTGTGTAGGGGAAGGAGGACGGCTGGAATCAAGTCAAGCACTCATAAACTTCTCATAAGACACAAAAGTCGGGAGGCCATAATGGAAAAGGTCCTTACTAGGCCTCTGCCCAATAGATCCCACCCAAGCCTGTTTCAGAAAATAAGTTTGATCCTCTAAGCTCGCAGCTAGAGGACACCCAGGAGGTCGTGGTCTAAAAGGCAGTGTCTCCAAATAAAGGTAACCTCTCTATCTCTTCCAAGGATGCAAGTGTTGCAGAAAGCTCAAAAGGAATCCCTGTTAAAGTCGAGGAAGAGGACCAAGAGTCAGAAGACTCGGAGGAGGATGGAGAAATAGGTGACTCCCAAGCCTCTGTAAGGAGATCCACAAGAGGCCGCAAAATAGATCGGGAGAAAAGAGAGTAGGAAACGTACAAGGATAAGTTACAGGGCAGCCAACCAACTCTAGAGAATTTGTTAGCAAAAAAGCCGAAGATGGCGAGAAACCAGACTCAAGGCTCCAAGGGAGCCCATCAGAACAAAGGTAAATAATGAAAATTGTCTCCTGGAATTGTAGGGCTATGGGGTGGAAAATCAAGGAAGAGGCCATAAGAAACTTAATAAGAATAGAAGCCCCGACATATTCCTTATCCAGGAGACCAAGATGGAGGACTCAAACTTCTTCCAAACAAGTAAAAAACTCTAGAGTAAAAGTAAAGCAAAAGTTGTCTCAACCCGAGGAGCCTCTAGAGGGCTGGGCACTCTTTGGAATGACAACAAGTTTTCATTAGTATCTAAGTCTTCAAATACTCACTGGATGCTACTAAAAATGTAGCTTCTCGTTACTAAAGAAACTTTTTGTCTCTTTAATGTTTATGTGTCGATCAATGCTGGAGAAAAAAATGCCTATTGGGACTCTATAAGAAGCCAAGCAGACCTTGGGAATCTAGACAACATCATTATTGCAGGTGATCTTAATCTCACGTTGCACACTTCAGAAAAGTGAGGAGGTTTCATTGTGCGATATCCGGCTAGGGAATGGGCAGAGGATCTTCTACAGGATTGGGACCTGCTAGACATCAAGCCCTCTTCTGGTAAGTATACTTGGTCAAATAAAAGAGTAGGCCCTGGCCACATTGCAGCAAGGCTGGATAGATTTTTTGTCCAAAGTTCCTTTATTTTTCTTGGATTAGATGCTAGTATGCAAATCCTTTCTTGCAGCATATATGATCACAATCCTATAAATATTGAGCTCCAGGCCCATCTCGATCTTGGCCCCATCCCCTTCAGATTTAGCCCCCTCTGGGTCAAGGAACCCAACTTTTTGCAGATAGTCAAGGAAAGTTGGTCTCAGCCAGTCAATGGATCTCCATTCTATGTGTGGGAAGAAAAACTCAGAAGAACAAAAGCTGCTCTAAAGTGTTGGGCCAAAACCCTTCCCAATCCAGCAACTGAAAGGAAAAATATTCAAAATCATCTAGATGCACATCATTTGCTTTCGGAAGAGGCATATGTAACCATAGAAATCCTCGAAAAGGAGGTCCAACTCCAACAACACTTCCATAAAGCCTGTTTGGCTGAAGAAGAATTTTGGAGGATTAAGTCTCGCTGCCTTTGGCTCAAAGCAGGAGACAGAAATTCCTCTTTCTTTCACAAGAAAGCTCAAGCCAGAAAATTATTCAATTCCATTGTTGAAATCAAGGGAGATACTACCAATCACAAGGACTTTGCAAGCATCAAACGTGCAACATTTCTACATTTCAAAAATTTGTACAGTGAGGATGTAAATCTGGTTCAGAATTCTTGTCTTCTGGACTGGGTTCCCCCTTCAATATCAGCTGAGATGAACCACCAACTAGAAGCTAAAGTCACCAAGGCTGAGGTCAAGAATTCTCTCTTTGCCATGGACCCAGACAAAGCCCCAGGACCGGATGGATTCTCTGCCAGATTTCTTCAATCCTACTGGCATATTGTGGAAAAAGATCTCTATGAAATGGTCCAAAAATCCCAATCCTGTCAGAAAATTGGAGGTAGTACAAACTCTGCGTTCCTTGCACTCATCCCCAAGGAGAAAGGTGCCAGCTCCTTCAACAAATTTCGTCCCATCTCTCTTTGCAACACTGGTTACAAGTTGATCACCAAAGTAATCGCTAACAAGCTGAAATATCTTCTTCCCAAAATCATTCCAGAGAATCAAGGGGGCTTCATTCACGGTAGACAGCTAGTGGAAAATTTCATCTTAGTTCAACAGGAAATCCTTTCGAGCCAGCAACGCAAGGAAAAAGGTATGGCTATCAAACTGGATTTAGCAAATGCTTTCGATCGTGTTAGGCACAGTTTTCTCTTGAATGTTCTGCAAAAGTTTGGATTTGGTGAGAGTTTAATAAACTGGATCCGGGCCTGCATCTCGAAGCCATGGATTGCTCCCCTTGTAAATGGCAGAGATGCTAGTTTTTTCAAAGCCTCAAGAGGACTAAGGCAGGGCTACCCCCTTTCTCCTTTTCTTTTTGTCCTCCAAGCCTCCGTTCTCAGTTTCCACCTAAACAAGAAAATTCAAGAGCAGGAGATCTCAGGGATTTGCATAGCAAGAGGAGTCAAAAGCATCAATCATGCCCTTTTGCAGACGATACTTTTCTACTGGGGGCTGCATCAATCCACTCGGACAACAGATTTAAAGAAGCTCTCGACGAGTTTTGTATGGCGTCGGGAAGTAGTCTCAACAAGGGGAAATGTCACATTTATTGTTGGAATACTACGCCCAACTTGCTTAGTTCCATTGCTAGATGTTTTGGCTTCGCAGACTCCTCATCTTGGACTTCATTTAAATATCTTGGGCTCCCTATCTTCCTCAAGCGGGCCTACAGCAGGGATTGGCTCCCCCAAGTGGAAAAATTCAAGAACAAACTCTAGGCATGGGGATTATCATGGCTTAATATTGCGGGCAAGTCAGTTCTCATCAAAGCTATGCTCTGCAGTCTCCCCTTAATTCAGTTCTCAGTTCTCCTTGCTCCAATTGGCATTCTTCAGAAAATGGACCAGTACATCCGCATTTTATTTTGGAAGGGAGGCAAACAAAATGAGAGGAAAATCCCTCTTGTAAACTGGGAGACTGTCTCCAAGCCTCTAATGGAGGGGGGTTTAAGCTTCAAGAACCTCTCCCTTCAAAACATTGCCATGGGAGCCAAACTTCTCTAGAAAATTATTGTGCCCAAGCCTAGCTAGGCCCAATTAGTGCTATGGAGGAAATTTTTCAAAGGTGAGAGAGTTAGATGCCTGGATGGGCCTCTCCCCCAAGGCGTCTATCCCTTTGTAAGTCTCTGCTCCAAAGCCGCCCCCCTGATCCGCTCCAATACTTACTGGATCCCTGGAAATGGTAGGAATATAAATATTTGGACTGATCGCATCATGGATCTAGATCCGATTAGTGAATGCTCCTCCTTGAATGCGCTGCGTTGCTAGTTGACCGCTTCAAGGAAATTCACTTTGTGGGATATTTCCACATGGGCTGGGATGCGCTAGGCAGGTTGGAATTTTATTGACTTGCCCCCAGAGCTTCTTCATGACTGCAACTGCCTTCGTTCTATGTTGAATGGTATTGCTCCCACGCATGTGCACAAAAGAGACTTGCGTGGATGGGGTTTGTTGTCAGCTGGTTATATCGTAGCACAAGGCTACGCAAAACTCTCATTGAGACCGCATGTTCCTCCTGACCCTGCTCCTTGGAATGCGATCTGGCGCCTCTCCTCTCTACCCAAAATTGACATTTTCTATTGGCTTTTATGCCACAGGAAAATCTTCACTGATGATAAATTGCATAAACGTGGATTTCATGGCCCGTCCAGGTGCCCTCTGTGCAGAGAGAATGTGGAATGTGCCACCCATCTCGTGTTAAATTGCAAATTCGCTGTGCAGGTTTGGAGTGAGCTGATGAATTATTGGAACCCCAATTTTGTTCTTTCCATCTCCATAATTTATCTCTTTGCAAATTGGCAGAATAGTTATCTCGACCCTCCTCCCAAAAGCAAAGTGATTAAAGTGGCTTGGTCTTCCCTTCCTAAAATCTGCTGCTCGCAGATTTGGCTAGAGAGAAACAGCAGAATTTTTAGAAACACTCAGCATGATGTCAAGGTGGTAACGACCAAGATAAAATTCCAGTTAAAAGAATGCTTGGGAGATCAAAAAGACGCTTCAAATCTAAATCAGTTAGATACTGTTTGGGGTGCCTCCCTAAACCTGCAATTTCATCAAGCTATCAGAAATACCTCCCCTTCTAAAGACTGGAAAATAAGGGGAAACAACAATGAAGATTTTCAAGACTAGATCTCCAATCAAAATGTGCACTCTCTCTTCTTTGATGGGGCATCAAAGGGAAATCCTGGCAAGGCTGGGGCAGGAGGAGTTGTAAAAAACACTGAAGGCATACCGACCCACAAATTTTCTTGGGGTCTGGGGATCAACTCCAGCATTCAAGCTGAGGCTTTGGCCCTCTTCCAAGGTCTTAAATTTCTCTTGAATTTGGAAATCAAGGAGGCAAATATTTTTGGGGATTCTCAAGTGATAATAAAAATCATGGTGACCAACTCATCCCCTCGAGACTTAAGATTGGCAAGACTGATTTCTAGAATCAGAAGTCTGGGGAACTTGTTTCAAAATCTGAATTACTTCCACGTATTGAGAGACAACAAAAAAGACGCAGATCTTGAAGCTAATAAAGCTTCCCTTCTCTCTGCTGGGGCAATGATAAGAGACGAGGACGAAACATGGCATCCAATTCCATAATCAGTCAGCTGATATGTTTTACTGCTTGTTATTGAAACAGTTCGTTTGTACTTTTAAGCTTGGGCAAATCACAGAAATCGATTCCATAGCTGTAACCAAAAAGAGTTGGAAGCTGACCACAGGCTCCATAGCACTTTTGGTTGTCGAAACTATTTGGGCTCTGCTCCCTCTCATTGTAATCTGAAATCTGGCATTTAGACCAATCAGTTAATATAATCTATAAACGTTTCTGTAAAAAAAAAATAACTCATCAATCAACTGAACAAATACAACAGTTAACTACAGTGCCTGTTAGTTCCAATGGAGACCCAATGGAGTGATAGGTTAAAGGGCAAGATGGACTATTTGTTGTGACTATAGTGATGCATTTATTGCACCACACAAACATTGGAGATGCCAATGAGAATTGTGCATTCAAGGCAAGGGTAATTCGAATTCATTCAGAGCTATTCTTCAGTAGGGATTGCGCAATGGAGGCAGGCTATCAGGAGGCAAGTAATTGGTGCATAGAGATGCAAATTTCTGCATGACAGTGTGTAATGAATCTATATTGTACTGAGAGCTTGATGTACTAAGATTTGTATGAGATTGTTACATGATCTCCATGATACACAATATATGATAGTTGGGATTTTCAGCTTCAGGCTTTCCCATTAAACAACTTTGTTATGTGTGATTGTTTTTATTGCTTCATGTGTTTGCAATTGATTTCAATTTCCGCAAAAGATTAACAGTGGAAGGATTATATATTTAGCAAGAAGATAAAATATTGTTAGATCAGGAGAATCTGGATATATACATGCATCTTGTATATAATTTCTACATTTTCAATGTTGAGAAAGAATTAGAACGAGTTTAAATTCCAACTCCATCATCTGAACTATCCAAAAATTTAGGTTAGAAAATTAAGTTTCTAGATGGATTCAATATTCAGGTATTGATGCAGAGGAAGATGACATAAATTTGCAGGATGAAAAAACTCAAGTGCTATTTGGTCCTATGTCTAATATGATTGATGAAAGTGTTCCTCCTTTTTATGTCACCTTAAAAATTCATGATTACCTTTTATATAGTTTCATGTTAGGTTCTGGGGCTTCCCATAATTTAATGCCTAAAGTAATCATGGATCAACTTCAATTAAAAATCACTAGACCATATCATGAACTATACGCCTTTGATTCCAAGAAAGTACCTTGCCTTAGATTAATTAAGGACTTAGTTGTAACACTTGCTAAAATCCCTGTCGAGAGTATAGTCTTGGATCTAGTTGTTACATTTATTCCACCAAAACTTGGAATGTTATTGTCTAGATACTTTTGTGCAAATTTTGGGGGAAGCTTACAAATGGACATGTCTTTTGCAACAATACCAATTTATGGAGGTGGACATTTAAGGTTATATAGAGAGGTCAATTTTTTAACACAATTTGTAAATCTGATCTGAATATGGGCAAACTTGTTATTGCTATGCAAGCTCCATCATCAGTATTAAAAATGTGTTTAAGGATCGTCTCATTTAAACACTTTTGTGAAGGGATTTGTGTCAAGTTTTATGTGTTTTTTATGAAGGAATTATGAGTTAATTAAAAATTAAAAACTCATGAACAATAAATTAAATGCAGTATAATAACTCACAACAATCACATAACATAATAGATGATGATGGATTTCACCTCTCTTGGGCTACATCTCCATGCACCTATTTTAACTAGCCAGGCCCTCTTGGTATTATGAGTAAAATGTCGTATTACAAGAATATGTGTTACTTCAAAGGATTTTATAATTATTCCATTGGCTTCCGAACACTCAAATACCCCAGAAATGACTATTCAATCACTGAATTTGGTTCACATCTTCTCTAGGATTGACCTCCAACACTGGTGACCATGGGCTTGTTTAATCTCCAAAGTGGCAAAAAAAAACCTTCATATGCACTCCAATGCCTCTATAAACTGTACCAATGTGTTAAAAGCATCAAATACATCAAAATTTGACTATTCACTCACTGAAATTGGCCTTCAGCAACTCTGGGCATGGTCTTTCCTCCTGGTGGCTCTAGGCTTCAAAATTCTTCAACATGCCTAAAACACCTGTAGATGAGCTCCATTGCATTTGAAAGTTGTTCCAATGGATTCAGAGCATGCCCATATGCTAATAATGACTATCTTTGTGCAAAAATTGGTCGAAAGTTGATCAATATAGGCCTCATTAAAGTTTCCCCTAGATTCCGCCTCTAAATCTGGAAAACTGCCAGTTAGCTCCACCAAATCTGGAAGCTCTGCTAAATTTGAGGAATCTGCTAAAAATCTGCAAACTGCTAATTAAAGATTAATAATGGGATATGTGTTCTTAACTACAGATAAGAACGAATTAATCACAATTAGTTGGGCGTTGGGTTGGGGTCTTATGAAGCACAGTCATGTGGAGGAGGGATGGCCCGCTCCTCCTCTCCTCCGCCATTAAGATCTACATACTATTCAAGTATATGTGCACCACATTACAGAATAAGAGTTGGCGTGTTGGAAGGTGGAGAGAGTGTCATGGGGGAGGTTAAGGGGTCGAGCCCTTACCTCGCTCCTCACACACATGCTTTTGCAAATGGAATATTTAAACCGCTCCGAGCCCCGACCTCACTCCTCACACACATGCTTTTGCAAACGGAATTCTTAAACCGCTCCAACGAACTTTTCATATAAATGAAATACACCAACCCTTTGTTGATGAAATCCAATCTTAATAGGTTGCCCACCGTTGGAATATTTAAACCGCTCCAACGGACTTTTCATATAAATCAAATACACCAACCCTTTGTTAATGCGCTCCAATCTTAATTTGTTGCCCACCATTGGTTTGTAATGAACTATGTTATAATACCATAATATAATAAACCAATGTTTATTATATTAAAATCTCCACAATAGTAATATATACCATGCCATATGAATATTTAAACCACTCCAACGGACTTTGCATATAAATGAAATACACCAACCCTTTGTTAATGTGCTCCAATCTTAATACGTTGCCCACTGCTGGTTTGTAATGAACTATGGTATAATACCATAATATAGTAAACCAATGTTTATTATATTAAAATCTCCACCATAATAATATATTTCATGCCATATGATATATTCACCCATGTTTAATACATTACAATGCCCTCATACACATTGGAATTTAAGTTTTTAATTGATTTTTGGGTTTTGGTTTATTAAAAATGTGGAATTAAAAATTTATTTATATATAAAATTTTAAATTTAAAAACCATATAAAATAATATATATATATATTCAATTTTTAATATATTATAAAAAAAAAATTCCGACACATAATAATCATGAACTGACATTCAACTTTGGAGGACATTGGGTGATTTTTACCCTTACAAATTAAATTGGCGAATCCAACAGTGACACTTGTCACAGTCCCATTGGACTAAAAACTAAAGAAGATTCTCTACATGATGACTAGACTGTCATGTCAACAGTTGTACCTATTCTGTAATAATTTTTTAAAAATATTTCTTGTTCTATATGACGATCAATAGACCATAACTCCTTCATCCAAACTCAGTTTTCAACGAAACGAGTTGCGTTGGATTCCTTGCAATGGGCCGATCATTTTGAATCTAGTTTGCAATTCTAAGCACTTTCATTTTTGAGCTAATGTTTTCCCTTGATCCAGTTTCTTATCACTCCTTCCCACTAATATGCTTTTGGACCCACAAAAGGTGATGATCTCATGAGTTTTGAACACTCTTCTGTTTCCCAAGTTCTATCATCTTGATTCTACTTGGAGAAATTTCCATGACAACCACTTTGGTCACTGACATGTCTTGTCTTGCCTTGCAAATGGCTTGGCTCTTCAACCACTGTTCTCCTTTCGCTGTTGACCCAAACCAACACTTGCTGGATGCTTGTTGATATAATACTTTTGTTGTACCAAATCGATTCCTCATGGCCTTCCCACTGAGAATATTTTTCTTCCTTTGCAATGAGTTAACTACAACAAATATCTTCCAACTTCAGTAAAAATAAGAAAAGAAATGACCATTCTTTTACCTCCACAGTTCCAAATTCCACATATGGAAGAATTCTTTCACCATCTCCTTCTCTTCTTGCCGTCAACACATAACATGGTCTACAATGGCTACAAACTTTCTTAACATCTTGTCACAAACCACACCTCATGCAAGAAAAAATTTGACGACATATCCTCTTGCTCCTTAAAAGCAACATATTTCACATCATGTGAACATCGCCATGTACTCTCACATCTTGGTGTCAAAACTTATCGACCAACACAAGTCGAAAAAAAATGCCTCTTTAAACAACCGACTCTCAAGTCAAGCATAAGCATGTATAAAAACTTGACGATTATTTTCCCAATACCAAAAATAATTTCCCATTTCATGAAACACTTCGTCAACATCTCCTTTTCATATTTGGAGACAAAATCAAGTTCTTCCAAGTTGATATGACATGCATGCAACACACAATCAACACAAGTCAACACTCTTGCATGTGCAAATGATCAACACTCTCAAGTTGACAACATACATGTTAAACAAATAAATCGACCAACACAAGTCAATTACTCATGCATGTTCAAGCACAATGACACCATCAAAATTACACTGTTCATACACACAAACTCTCATACATGTATACAATTCTTCAACTCTATCACAAGTACAATAATAAGTACAAGAAGTCCATTCATATGTAGATGTAATTAAAGTTGAAATGAAAAATTTTCGTTGCAATAAAGTGAGTCAACATACTCCACTTTCAATCACCTTCTTGGCGTAAAACTTGCAACATGCATTCCATTGGCAAAGAAATCCATCAACATCAAAATACATGCAAAGATTTAATTAGATAAGAAATCTAACCATATCTTACCAAACCATTTCAATGGTGCTTCTTTTAGTTGCACATCATCATCATCATTTGAATCATCATGACCCACATCAATTATGGAATCTTCTTTTCCATTCTTGCCATTATCTTTCTCCACCTTCTTCAAATGTCGTGGATGACTTTCTGGATACAAAGTCCAACACTTGTCTACAAGATGACCTTGCTTATGGCAATGAGTGCAAAACAATTGCCTCTTCTTTTCAACATGGCTTGCTTTGTCTTTGGTTTCGTGCCTCCTTTTCTTTAAAAGTTTCTTGTGCATGGATATCTTCTTCCAACACCTTGAAATGTTATGGTTATCCAAACCACAAAAGGAACATGCAAACTTTCTCCAAATATTATGTGAGAATTTTCCATGTTTATCATAATCAAAAGCAACTTGATTAAAAGAATATTTATACCTTGAACATTCGCTTTGTCACATTCTTGAGGAGGTGAATTTGATGACGTAGTGGCCCTCTTTGGCATAACAACAATGCATTGAATGACTGTAGAGCTTTCAACATCCTCTTTTTCGGCATTCTCATTAGTTGCATGCTTATGAGCACCTTCTTGCAAAGTGGGTGTAAAACTTTTGCATTCTCATGAACACAATCTTCACAAGATTGAGGTAATGAACATGAAATGAAATTCCTTCTTGGAATACCTTCATGTACCTCCTTGGCTTTAGAGATTTCTCCATTATGTTTTCCATAACCAAGACCGAAATACTTAGGCCTTTCCTAAAACAAAATTTGCTCAACTATGCCTTCTGTATGTTTTCCCAATCCTTTACCTTCATAGCCCATATTCAACAATAATTTGGACCCTATTCCTCTAGTCACGTCTTTAAAAATCACCTACGCATTCATTTTGAGAATAAATTGAAGATAAACTTGAATTTCATACCTCTTTTTCAAGATCATTCATGGCTACGGATTCCTTGGCATCATGGAGTTGAGTATCCATCTCATCCATCCTTGCTACGACTTCATTTGCAATATGGAGCTGAGTCTCCATCTCATGAATATTTTCAAGAATCTCTTGCTTCTCCTCCTTCATGGAAATCAACTTCTCTTGAAGTTTAATGCTCATCCTCCTATCTTCATACTTCTCTTGCATATTATCAATCATGATGTAGAGTTTCTGCAACATCTCTTTATCAAAGGGTTTTTGTAAGGAAGATTAATTAGAAACATTGCTTAATGAAGTTGCCATCACACATGCAATGCATACAAAGCTTCTTTGTTGTGATTTGAGAATCTGAAGTCTCAATATTGACCTTCTCCTTCACACATAAACTTGGCAAACTATTAAATTCTTCTTGCACAAGTTCAACAACCAATAACTATAGAACCAATAGAAGAATTAGCTATCCTTCGCTAAAAGGAGAAAAAAAATTTCTCTGATACCAACTTGATATGAATATGGGAAAACTTGTTATTGCTATGAAAGCTCCCTCATCAGTATTAAAAATGTGTTTAAGGATCGTCTCATTTAACCACTTTTGTGAAGGGATTTGTGTCAAGTTTTATGTGTTTTTAATGAAGGAATTACGAGCTAATTAACAATTAAAAAATCATGAACAGAAAATGAAATGTAGTAAAATAACTCAAATCTATCACATAACACAATAGATGATGATGTATTTCACCCCTCTTGGGCTACATATCCATGGACCTGCTTTAACTCGTTAGGCCCTCTTGGGATTATGAGTAAAATGTCTGATTATGTAATATCCCTTTTTCGGGAATATCAAGATTCTATCCCAGAGATTGTCTGCAAAGGAATTTACTGGATATGTCACCTTTGAAAAAGGATGAGATCCATAGGCTACCTGGCCATCTACAGACTCTGTCTATAGAACTTGGAATAATCCCCTTTTAAGGAATTTCAAGAAGGTGCTCAAGGAAAATGTTGTATAAGTAAAATTGTGCACAAATAATGTAGATCAGGGCTTGGTTCCCCTCATTTATGTTGTATGTAACTTATATATGGAATTTCATCAGAAAAAAATCAGTTTAGACTATTTAAACAGATCTCCAAAAAACTTGACTAGCTAAAAAGCACCCAAAGAGGAAGGCTGCAGCAAAATGCAAGCACTGCTTCAGGAATTGCGCAGTTTTAGCAAGTGTTCAGAGGAGACCAGAAAGGATAATTATATTTCAATCTTAAAGTAGAAAATTAACATTATGATAAAACCCTCTCATTATACAGTAGAATGAATGAGCCAATACAACAACAAATCTTCAGAAAAGAGAGCAGGAACACAAGTACATTTGCAGAAATGCTTCAACAGCGTTATTTTTCAGGAGGTTCAATAGCTGGAAGTTACAACTCAGATATAGGACAGATCTATGGACAAAATATCAGATCTATAACAGATCTGAAAACTATATAGTTTTCTCTACAAGATCCACTTGGAATTTTGACAAAAGCATGCATGAATAAGAGTAGATCTGAGAAACAAGTTACAGATCTGGAAACTGCTTCAGTAAATTTCTGAATAAAACATTTCATTATAATGGATCAGATCTTAACACAACATAGATCAGCAAGCCAATCCATGGATCACCAAGTGGAAGGCAAAGCCTAGCACAAGAGATCTCTGATCTAAACTGTTGATCATAATTATCTCTCTATCGGCTTTTCACAAAACCATCTGGTTTAAATCATCCAATTCCCCCACCTCGTCTTGAAAAGTTCATTATCTTTCTATCATTTCCCTCTCTTATCTTCAAAATTGTATTTCAAAAGGCTAAAAATCCATATTTGTAAACATATTTGGCTTAGCACCTTTCAGCCCTAGCCCCAACACCTATTCCTTCCACACGACCTGGCCCTGAGACCAAACGCCAAATCCAAAGGCGCTTTCCGCATACAGCTATCGGGCGTAATACCAGCCGCCAAATCAAACACAGATCAACGTTCCACGACCTATCGCCCTGGTGGACCCCGCGCTGCGCATCGATTCCAAAACCGGTCGGTTTATTCTGCACCACCATTGCTGGGCAGGCGGTATTCCTCCTTTGGCCAGCAATTCCATACGCTGATCGCCGCGTGTCCCTTTTTACGGTCCCAAAACTACTCCATTTCGTGCGTTATCATTCGGTCATAGTCGCGCAGCGAAATCAACATGAGCCGTTCGATTTGTGAGCCATCATCCGACGGTCGTCACACTGTGAAGATGTGCATGTGTTAAACCCAGTATACAGTGTCCCGAGGCCCACCTTTCCATCGATCCCCAAAGCATTGTTAGCCGTTGATCTGGTTTCAAGATCGGATGGCCCGGAATCATTTACGCCCGCTGATTGACCAAGTCCGCCTCCACGTCGTCCCTTCCGCTTAGCCTTTCATACGCCCACGTGTCGTTTGCGTTTGCCTCCACCATTCATATACTCCATTTACGTGTCATAGTACAGTGTTTATGTTACGTATCTCCGCCTCGTTCATTCATCGTCGTTCCACTGTATATTTCATTGCCACCCTTCATTTCTCCGCCAATTATCTATGTTTTCTGCCACCCTGCATCCCCTCACCATTTCCCCTAGTCCACATCATCATTCTGTGGTCACAGCTGCGTCCACCACCCTTGTGTCTGGTTTTCTTTAACGTGTTTTTGGGTTTTGCAGGTTGCAGTGACAAGAAATCATCATTAATCTCCGCCTCCATTACAAAAATCTAAGATGCATCTAAGGATCGGATTGCAGAGGAAGAATTTATGAAGAAAGGCCCCTGAAAGTTGCGGTGACTTAGACTTCATTAACGAAGCATGATGGAAATCTGTCAAAACCCTCCAGGGTAATTCAAAACAAAGATCGGGCAGATGAAGAAATTAATGGGACAACGAAGAAATAGCAATGGAAAATCAAGGAATGCAGTGTCCGGCATTGAAGAATTTAAATTCCAATTCAAGGTTGGAAGACAGAGAGTACGAATGCACGAGTAGCAATACTCTCCAGGTTCATTTCAGCAGATCTCTCTCTCAGGAAAGGACAGAATGTTACATATTTTATTCTTCATGTCTTATCCTTGGAGAAATTTTCACCTACAACATTTACTTCATGGAGTAGCCACAAAGTACTTACAACGTTCTTGCTCCGTCAAACAGTTTGGGCGGGCAATTTTTCACCATTTTGTTTCAATGAAATAATTAAATGTTTTCACCTACTTCTTTTATTAGTTTCTCTTCTCCTTCCTCTATAAAAAGGGGGAAGAAAGACATTGTAGAGGTTCCAGATTTTTATCAGAAAATTGTGCAGTGAAAGGCTTATTGTATACATTTTGTAAGGCTTTTGTATGAAGGCTCAGAGCCCATAGGGTCTCAGTGAGGAGAAGTTCTATCTGTATTAGAGGACTTTGGTCTTTGGTATCCCACAGTATGTAACTTTATCTTATGTGTTTAATATAACATTCAATTTCATCCACTTTCTTGTATCATGTTTTGGAATGCGAGTGGCTCACTGGTTTGGTAAGGATTCATCCTAGCTGATGCCCATACTTAAATCAGTCAAGCGCTTTAAATATGGCTCATGCCTGATATACTGTTTCATGTTCATTTCATCCATCTTTCTGCTATATTAGTTGCTTTGGGAGGGTGCTTTTAAAACGCCATTGTCATGTATGGATTCTTATATTGATAAGCCCATACATGGTTCTGTTGTGTATCTGGGTATCAGACCAAAGTTAACTAATATCTTCTTAATATTATTTCACCGCATACACCTTCTGATACTTGATTTCTGTGGCATATTATTTGAATCGGCCCTCTTTGCAGTAAATTGTCTCTTAACTGTCTGATGTTTTTGTGTTGGAGCTTTGCATCTTGTCTCTACAACATTACTTTCCCTGTGGCAGTTTCTGTGATTTCTGGTCCCATTTAAATCAATTTCCTTGTTTTACAAGAGATAGCAGGAGAGGTTTGGATTGACACCCAAGTTATATGATACACTCCTTGCTATGCTAAGATGTCCTAGGCACTAGTCTATGGAAACTCTAGACTGTCTCTAGGAGAGACAATATTTGTCGACAACATAAACTATGAGCAAGACTATTGAGATTCAACAAGATGATGAGCTTAGTGAAAAGAGTCGCCTTCACTAAGTGGGCCCGTCTATTTTTAGACTATGTCTATTTTTAGACACGTCGATCATATTTTAGAAGTTGCAGGATGCTATTTTTGGATGGTTGATCAAGTTGGAAAAATAGATGAAATCATATTTTTAGAATATTGGGTGAAGTCTATTTATAGATTGTTAATCTAAGAATAGATGCATGTCAATTATTATTAGATTTTAATAATAATCAGACTCTAAACAACAACTTATTCTCTTGGAGCACTTCAGTTCAGTGCACAGATGTGGTACAACAATTAACAAAAGGAATTATGCTATTCCTGAGGGTTTATTGGAGCTAATGCATGGAGGACTCAGTTAGAACTCAAGTGGCAGAGTTATGACATAGTTGGAAGAAGTAGTTATGGAGTTGTATTCAGTTTAACTCAGTTAGACTCAGTTGAGCTAGTTGCATCTAGTCTAACTGATTGATACACTAGTGAGAGTGAGTAAATGTAATTACTAATTAATTCACAAATAATAACTCATTAATCAACTGAAAAATGCAGTAGTTAACTACAGTGCATGGAAATTTCAGTGGAGACCAGTGGAGAGATAGGTGAAAGGGTAAGATAGACTATCTGTTGTGACTATAGTGATGCATTGATTGCATCACACACACAGTGGAGATTCCAATGAGGATTTCACAGTTAATCCAAGGGTAATTCAAATTCATTCATAGCTATTCTTCATCGGAGATTGTGGAGTGGAGGCAGGCTAGCAGGTGGCAAAGATCGGTGCATGGATTTGCAAGATTAGGATTGTATAGTGTATGATGATTGTACTATACTGAGAGCTTGTGATAAGCTTTGTATGCTTGTATGAGATTGTCATATGATTTCCATGCTACATAATATATATTTTGGGTTTTCAGCTTCAAGCATTCTCGGTTAAAAATTGTGTTATGTGCGATTGAATATTTTTTGTTTATGCTTCACATGTGTGTGCAATTAATTTTTTCCACAAAAGATTAACAAGTGGAATTGATTCAGTATTTTTCATAAAGTTAAATAGTGTGAGATCAGGTGAATCAAGGACATATGCATGCTTAGTGCATATAATTTCTACATGGTATCAGAGGATTTTTGATTGAAGATTGCAATTGTGAAGTGAGTTTGTGCTGGTGGAAAATTTGAATTTGCTACAGAATATTCTTGGTGCAGAAATCAAGTATACATTGAAATGTCTTTCAATGGGTTGAGATTGGAGTATTCCCTTGATGGGAGCTTGAATTACATAGCATGGAAGGACAGGATGGAGGCATTTCTGGAGGATAATGGGCTGAAGAAGTTCATCGATAGCGATGTTCCTAAGCCGGGATATAGCGATGTTGCATTACTTGATGCATGGAAAAAGAAGACTGCAAAGATGAGGAGGATTCTATTGGAAGGTGTGAAGGACCACATTGTGTCCAGAATTCATGGGAAAGCTACTCCATTATTAATGTGGAAATCTTTGACAGATTTGTTCCAAAGCAGAAGTGACCAGAGGAAGTTGACGCTTAAAGACAAGCTCAAAAAATAAAAATGGAGAAAAAGGCGATGTGATTCCAAAATACCTCACGAAGTTTGTCCAATGCAAGGATGAACTAGGCTCTGTGGGGGTTGTATCGTCGACCAACCTTGATTGTCGAGCTTGGATTGTTACACTGAAAACTGTCACCTTGACATTCTGCTGACTGTATGAGCTCATTATTACTCATACTTCCTCCTTTTGCAAGTCCAATATACCAGCTCCTCATATCAAGCTTCAAAATCAGAAGAAAATCCTTAAAATCCCCTAAGAATTGGTATCACACTTTCTCTATGCATTCCCTGCGGTCCCGCACCTAAATCTCAGCCTGCATGCGGAACCATAACGCACTTTCTTTGTGTAATGGGTGCGGACCCCTGTAAAACATAAAAAGGCGAGAAAATGAAGATAAAAAGTGAATTCCAGGTGAATTCTAGAAGATTCTAGACGGGAATTTTCGGAATGGATACGCTTTGAAGCTGGTTCATGCATCCCTCTCTTAATGGAGCTAACCCCTTGATGTAAGGAGCTTATCCCTTTGAAGGAGGATTCTATCCCTTCATATTTTGAATTAGAAACCTCCTCTCTTTCACTATAAAAAGAGGCCTTGGGTAGCCTCAAAGGGAGTTGAAGCTTATGAGATTTGAAGTTAAATGCTGTTGAGATTTAGACTTGAGTAACTAAGACTTTCTGTGAGGTTAAATCACTCATCTCCATTTGTCTTAGTTCAAAGAGTGCAATGCTTGTCAGAGTAAAGGAGATTCCTGCTTCGGACCCTGGGAGGACCTGCACAACATCAAGGCACAGGTTGTAAAGGTTTTCTATCTTTAAAGTTAATACAAATATACTCATTTCTCTCATTAAACTGTCAATTCATGGTTTATTTCATAAATTCCTTGATCATTATGATAAGTATGATTTGTAATAATGTCTATACAGGTGCTGCTTAATCTTTTTGCTTGTTTGTGACTGCAGATTCACGAGGAACGTTCTTTCAGTGCACGGGAAGGACTTCGACGAAATCAAGCAAGCGTTGGACATAAGGTAGGTCTTACACCTATATAGTGTTTTTATAAATCTTATATGCTTAGAGAGAGATTAGTATAATTGGCTGTTTGTTGCTAGTTACCTTTTGTACTAGAGAGATCGGTCTTGTCCGCAAGACGGATTAATCTACACAACAAAATGGCGACTCCGCTGGGGAAGAACTTGTTGTTCTTGGTTCTCTTTGATTTTTGACTTGAGAAAACGTTTTTTCTGGTTTTTGATTGATTCACATCTGTCTGGGTACTTTAGATTTTTTCTGTTGTTGAAAATTTAGAAGTTTTTTGAGTTTTTCTATAATTTTTGCTAGGACCGCACTCTGCATAACTTTGACAGTGCGGGCAGTTTCGCACATTCTTTATAGAATACAGTGCGGGACCGCACCTGTCAACACTGCTTGCATGCGGACCCTGTAAAAATTTTAGAAAATTTCTAGGTTTCTTTTTCTGGTTTATTTATAGATCTTTGGTTTCTGCCCAGACTGGTTATTGTGTCTATCAAGAATTCATTGTGAATGAACTCCAACAGTGTTAGTGTTTTGGTGATTTTCTAGAAGATTTTTTCCCATTGGATTATTTTTCCTGCTTGGTCTTTGTGGTGATTCAAACTTTTGACAATTTGTAGTATCTCAGATTACATTGATCTCTTTTTGTCTTTTAAATCCGGCCTGATTGTGGAAACATCCTATGTTGAGAAATTAAGCCTTTTGATTTCTTTGCAAATCTTCGAAAGAACTTGCTTCAAAGTTTTGAATTTCATTCTTTGAGTGTTTTGAAAGAACATATTTTGAGTGTTTTTTGATCTGTTTGTTATCTGAACGAATAGATTCTTAGTTTGCTGAATAACTGAGGGAAACATTCATAAAAAAAAAACTCTAAAAGCTTTTACTCAATTTAGATTAGATCTTAAGATTAGTTTTTATAATTTTGAGTAGTTTAGTGTTTGTAGATTCCTTTCGAAAGAAAATTGTTTTGTTTCTTGTTTGGAAAAGAAAAGAGTTTTCTTGTGAGCTTTGATAGTTTATTGAAAAGACAAAATAGTTTCTTTCAATTAGTTTTCATGTTTGAAGAAGGAAATTAAAGGTTGCATTCTCTAACTCTTTCTTTAGATAGAAAGTTCATTGAAAGAAAAAGAATTGAATATCATCATAGGTGCATTTTAGTGTTTTTTGGAAGTCGAGTCTTCACATCATTCAAAGTTTCATTTCCGCACCCATTGACTTAAGAAACAACTCTTAAAAGTAACGCTTAAATAAAATTCATCTAGTAATCTTTTTATTTCTAGGGCTCTCATCACCAACATAGCTTAGGCTAGTATCTTGGAGTAGGGAGTAGTTAACTCTCCAAGATAGATAAAAAAAACAAGTAGATATATCTTGCGGTAGGAAGAATTCCAGTTGTTGCATGTATGCTCTGGGAAGCTCCTCTTAAAGGAGTTAAGCACGAGATCATATCTGAACCAGTGGGGTAATCAATCCTTCCTCATTGGGAACGATAGAAGATATACACGTATTAAAAACGGTAAACCTCGGATAGACCATTGTCGAGGAGCCAGGGGTCACTTGTCGGTAAACCTTGGATTTTTTCAAGGAGCCTTCAAGGGGATTGAGCTTTGTTACTCTGCCCTTGCGTGTGTGTCGGATCGTAGACTGTTCCCCCAGGTATATTTGTTTCAATTGGTAACCTTAGAGGCCATAATATTTAGGATTCTTTCCTAAGGTGACGGTGGAGGGAAGATCCCACTGTACCTGGAACAGACGTCGACTAGACTCACTTGGACTCTCTGGGGGGTTCTCTTCACTCGAGATGGTTATGTGAAGAAACTTGTGCCAGTCTCTTTCATTAAGCAGGTTGTCGGGGTAACTGTTCCAACCGCCCTTTTCGTGTTAAAACTCTACTAAGTTGGATTTCATCACCAACTAGTGATTTTAGTACGGAAAGTTACTTGTTTGTGTGTGGTTTGAACTCTTAGATTTTTAAGCGAGTGATTCAATTGTTTGTTTCTTAGAGACTTTAGGTGTTTTCATTGAAATTTTTCTTTGTTTGCGTGTGATTAGATAATTTTTCATCGTGGCGGAATTGTCGAGACAATCCCGGAGAATACAAGGGAAACCCCCTGAATTTACACCAGGTCATCTTGAAGGGCTTCGAGCTCTGGTACCACACAGTAGCCGTAGACTTAGATCAACAGAAGCTGAAAGCTCTGCTATTGTGATACATCCTGATCATCAAATTCCTACAACAGAATATATTCAGCAACCGATTTCAGTTTCCGAAGTTACTGAAAATATTTCTCCTACTGGTGAATTATCTAACGAACCTGAAATCTCTGAGCCTGAAACTGAATCTTCTGTGTTAGAAACATCCTCAGGATTTATCTCACCAACTTCTAGCGATTCAGGTTCACCTAGGGTAAGAAATATAATTACTGAAAATCTTCCCTCTGGACTAATTTCTATAGAAGAACTTACTAATCCAGACGAAGATATATCTCTTCCCAACTCCCCTCAATCGTTAAATCTTAGGGAGCGTGAATCTATTTTCTACAGCCCTATTCGAACTAATCCCTGGTATCTTTCTTTAACTGATTTTTTAGAGAATTCGGGTCTTGCTTTTTATCCACCTCGAGTTCCATTTCATCCTACACCCAGAGGTTATTATCCGTCATCTATTATGGCTGGTGAGTCATCCATGTTTTCTCAAACGCCTGAATCTTTTTTACATGGTGGTCCTTCTGTTCCTTCGAGATATCAGTCTTTGTCTGGTACTTTCTCGGGAGCAGCTCCTCAACCCATCGAAAACGTGTTATCATCTGGTATTGGTGGACTTAAAATTGAAACGACGAAAGCAGAACAAGTTTTTATGATGTCTGGTAATATTCCTAATCCTCAAGCTCAAGGCATTCAGTTTCCTTCTGGGGGTCAACCTCAGGGAACTCAGTTACCGCCTGGGGGGCAACCTCAGGGTAGTCAATTACCGCCTGGGGGGCAACCTCAAGGTAGTCAGTTACCACCCGGGGCACAACCTCAAGGTAGCTTTTTCCCAGGACAAACTGTGGATCCATATTATTTTTGGGGACAACCCCAAGGACAGTACATACCTCAGGGTTATCTACCTCAAGGACAGTACATTCCTCAAGGTCAACCCCAAACTCAATATGCTCCTCAGGGTCCTCAACAACCCCAACTTCAGTACGTGCCTCAAGGTTATCAACCTCAAGGGCAGTACCCAATGCAAGGTTACCAACAACCTTCTGGTCAACCATCTGTTCAAGGAGCCGGAACTTTACCTTATTATCAACCCTACGTTCAACCAGGTTTTGGTCCTTACGTTCAACCTTCTACGGGACAGTACCCCGGAATGATGGTGTGGGATCCGTCCCAATATCAACGGCCTTTGCAGCCTAATGTGCAGTTACCTTATCAACCTGGTCAGCCAATGGTTTCTGGTTCAATTCAGCAGCCTGGTCAGCCAGCTATTCAAACTCCTGCACCTAGTTCAGTTCAGCAGGCTGGGCCTAGTACACCTCAGACTCCGCCCCAAACTGCTGCAACTGCTGCAACGTCTGTTCAACCTGTTACACCTGTTTCTGGAGTGTCTGTAGCCCCGAGTTCGGCTATCCCTGTATCTATGCAAATCCCTCAAGTCTCTGTACCTCAGTCAGGACCCTCAGTTCAGACTACAGTTCAGATGCCTGCGGGACAAGCCGGTACAAGTACAGTTGTTACAAGTCAACCTCAATTTACTTATCAACCGTACCAAGGACAGCCGCAATTCGGTCCCTATGCTCAGAATCCAAGCTATCAACCATACCCTGGTTATACTTATCAACAACCTCAGTATGGTCCGATTCATCCTGGTTATCCGGGAGGTTATACAATACCCAATGCTAATCCGATTCCTAGTTATCCTGGGTATCCGCCTCCTGGATCTGCTTTGGCTTCTCAAGGTTTTCGTGACCCTAACCATCAATTACCGTTCATCGCAACTTTGGACTTACCAGATTTGACGCGCCTTACTAATGATCCTATTTTCTATTATCAGAACTGGCCGTCAATGCCTCATAAGTTGCCCAGTGATATACCGAAATTTGAAGGTAAGTCAGGAGAGGATCCATCAAATCATGTTATGACTTATCACCTTTGGTGTGCATCTAATTCGATTATTGATGATTCGATTCGCTTACGTCTTTTCCAAAGAACCCTCATAGGTCTTGCAGCCAAATGGTACATTGAGTTGCCACGAGGCTCGTTTCATAATTTCAGTCAGTTAGCAACATCTTTCTTAACTCATTTCCAGTTTCCTGTCAGATACGACAATGGCACAGAATTATTAACTTCGCTAAAACAATCTACGTCCACGTATATTTCTGATCATATTCATGAGTGGCGACGTAGACGACGTTTGGTGAAAGTTTATATTTCGGATCAAATTTTGGCAGAATGGTTTGTGAAATCATTACTGCCCAAGATCACTGAAGATGTAGCTAAGGCTGGTGTTGTTACTGAAGAGCAAGTAATTGCTCAGGCTCAGTACCTAGACCTCGTCTATACGCAGTCAGGTACTCTTCATGAGAAAATTCCCGATCTACCCAAACAAGGTCAAATAGCTGCTGCTCCTTCAGGGTCTCATGCCGCTGAAGGTATGATTGGTACAGTTAGTTCTAAAAGTAAGAAGAAATCCTCAAAGAATTCTTCTCCAATTATAACTTTACCTGATTCCCCGAAAGGAGAATCCTCTCAAGAAGTTTCTGCCGATATTCATGTCGTTGAAACATCTACGACAAAATCAAAATCCGGTGGTAAAAAGAAGGGGAGGAACAAAAACAAGAAAAATTCGAAAGAGAAAACAGATAGAGAAGAATCCAATGACGAGAAACGTAAACCTCGCTATCCTTGCTTCATTTGTGAACAAGATCACTTCACGAAAGAATGTCCATATCGAGAGGAAGTTACGAAACTCGTTAAAGGATCGCAACAACCTGCTGTCTTGAAGGATCCTTTTCCAGTTCAAGATAGTAAGATGATTGGTTCTTCCTCGACCACTTTAGAAGAGCCTATTATGATGATGTCTCATGTAAGGATTGCGACGCAATCGCAAGATTACGGTTCTAAGAATCCCGTTGATGGCAAAGAAGGAGAGTCTTCTAATGCCAACGCATCAAATACAACTCCTCCTGTTTCCGGTCCGCTACAGATCGAGAAACAAAATCCAGACTTGATAATCAAACCGCCTGCTAAAGGTGTTCTTCATAGATCATCTTTCAATCCACATGCGAGAGCTGCTCAGAATTACAACATTGTTGAAGATTTAGCTGTTTCTCCTTCAGCAATGTCGGCTTTGGAAGTGCTGCAATCGTGTCCAGCACAACGTAAATTGTTATTGTCTGCCATAGGAGCTGTTGATGTTCAGGATTCTAACCTTATAATCTTTGATTTAGAAACTAGTACGCCGCGTCTTCCTCACCAAATGGCTTTCCAGATTCCAGTGTTAGTAAAAAACAGACCTATTTTTCGGACTGTGATTGATGAGGGAGCTTCAACGTGTATTATGTCGCTTCAGTGTTGGAAATCTCTTGGTTCTCCTACACTTAACCAATCTCCGACAATTCTAAAAGCTTTTGATGGTTGAGGTTTTCAACCTTATGGTATTTTGCAGGATTTACCCATAGGGGTTGAAGGAAAAATCGTTAATCTAGATGTGGAAGTGGTTGATGCCCCTCTAGATTACAACCTTCTACTGGGTCGTAGTTGGTCTTATGCTATGACTGCTGTTGTCTCTTCGGTCTTTCGACTTATAAAATTTCCATATCAAGGAAGGATCATGACAATAGATCAGTTAACTTATTTTTCGTCAGACCCAGCCTCTACAGAAACAATCCAGCATGTTGGCAAAACGGCTATCCCTTATAAGGATGTCGGAGTAGGTTTGGTTAAAGATTCTGGTTTGCTAGGAACTTTTTCCTTTCCTCCTCCTAACGTATCGTCTTCTACTGCAACTATTCATATGATTTCGTCAGACACAGTTATGTTTGATGATCCTTGGATTCTTCCTTCAGAATCCGAGATAGATTCATTTGATGGCGCGATGCCTTTGAGTCCATTTGAAATTGCGTACCAGACTGTACAGTCTTTTTCCAACCCCTTTTCAACCGAAACCGATCCAATGAATGGGATCCAAGAGGAATCGCTTTCTATTTCTAGTTCAGATGCAACGACATTTCCTGAAATTGTTCATACGGATGAGCAAATTCGTGAGTTTTTGTCTGTTGATGATTTACCATGGGAAGATCTCCATCACAGGTCTTCATTTTTACCTGAATTAGATCATTTTGAAAATGATTTCGCTTCAATTTTTACTTCTGAATATTCCAAGGAACCTCAGAATCCATTGCAAAATCCTGATTCTGAGTTAAATTTGGAAAATATATCTAGAACGGTTCCAATTGACATTTCAGTAAAACCAGGAATAATTGAAAACATTCATATAGGTGCTTGTTGTTCAGACGAAGAAATTCAGACTTATAAAGCCCTATTTCAAGAATTCCGTGACATTTTTGCCTGGTCTTATGAAGAAATGCCAGGAATCGATCCATCGATCGTAGTACATGAAATTAAGACTTACCCGGATGCAAAACCTGTTCGTCAACGATTACGCCAAATTCATCCTAGAAAAGCTGCTGCTATAAAAACTGAAGTTGAAAAATTACTTCGAGCAGGATTCATTTATCCAATTCCCTTAACGGATTGGGTATCAAATATTGTTCCTGTGACTAAAAAACAAGGAACGATAAGAGTATGTATCGATTATAGGGATATTAATCGAGCGTGTCCAAAAGACAATTATCCAACTCCTTATATCGATCAGATAATCGATGATTGTGCTGGTAGTGAACTATTCTCCTTTATGGATGGTTTTTCCGGCTACAATCAAATAAATATACTCCCTGCAGATCAACCTAAAACAGCTTTCATTTGTCCATGGGGAACGTTTGCCTATTGTAAACTACCTTTTGGACTAAAGAACGCTGGAGCAACTTTTCAAAGGGCGATGTCTTATGCATTTCATGACATTAAGCACATTGTTCAGCCATATCTCGATGATCTACCTGCTCATTCATTACGTAGGGCCGATCATCCCACTCATTTACGAGCAATTTTTATGAGATGTCGGCATTATCGGATAAGGTTGAATCCACATAAATGTGTTTTCTGCGTAGAATCGGGTCGTTTACTGGGATTTGTTGTCTCAAAATCAGGCATTCGTGTTGATCCTTCGAAGGTTGAAGCTATCATTAAATTGCCTCCTCCTTCGACATTGTGCCAACTCCAAAGTTTGCAGGGGAAAGCAAACTTTTTACGTAGATTTATTCCGAACTATGCTGAGCTTGCGAAGGGTTTTACCCGGTTGTTGAAATAGGACATTCCGTTCTTTTGGGATGAGGTCGCTGATCGATCTTTTAATGCACTTAAACACGCGTTGACCCATGCGCCGTTATTGCATCCTCCCAACTACAACCAAGATTACATTTTGTATCTCGCTGCTTCTCATTCCACCATTGGAATGGTACTAGTTCAGGAAGATGAATCTCACAACGAACATGTCATTTATTATCTTAGTCAAAATTTGAATCCGACTGAAATCAAATACACACATGTGGAGAAATTGGCCTTGGCATCTGTTCAAGCTGTCCAACGTTTTAGACATTACATCTTGTTACGTAAAACCACGGTAATTTTTTATTGCAACCCTATGATGTATATTTTGACCAGACAATTGCTAGGGGGCAAGTGTTCTAAATGGATAGTTATCCTGCAGGAATTTGACTTGGAATTTGAGAAATCCAAGGCAAAGAAGTCTTTGGTTTTTGCAGAACTGATGTGTGATTTCCCCTCTACTGAGAATGAAACAGTGGCAGAAGAGTCCATTACGGACGAATCTTTGTTTCTTATCAGTACGCTTGATCCATGGTATGGGTATATTATTGTGTATCTCCAAACCCAATATTTTCGGCACAATATTTCACGAACTCAGCGACGGAAAATACGCTTCCAATCCCAACAGTATAATATCATTGGTGATACACTTTATCGACGTGGAGCGGATTCTATTTTCCGATGTTGTCTAACTCATGAAGAAGCTGAAAAGGTATTAAATGACTGTCATTCTGGAGCATGTGGCGGTCATATGTCTAGGTATGCCACTGCCCAAAAGATATTGCGTGCAGGTTATTTCTGGCCAACGTTGTTCAAAGATTGCATTTATGCGGTTCGGAAATGCCACAACTGTCAAATTTTTGATAGAAAAATGCGCGCGCCACCCGCTCCTCTTCACCCTATAATTGCTGTTGGTCCATTTGCAAAATGGGGTATCGATTTTATCACATGTACCCCTCACTCGGCCGGGGGGCATGCCTATATTATTCTCGCAGTAGATTATTTTACGAAATGGGCCGAGGCGATGCCTACATATTCAGCTGACGGCAAGACTGCTGCAACATTCGTATTCAATCACATAATTTCTAGGTTTGGTGTTCCTCAAGCTATTATTACGGATCATGGAAGTCATTTTCGGAATATCATGATGACTGAACTAACAGAACAACTTGGCCTATGCCATGATAGTTCCACTCCGTACTATCCACAAGCAAATGGCCTGGTTGAAGCCATTAATAAAGTTTTAGTCACCATGATAAAACGAATTATTGGTATTCATAAGACGAATTGGCATTCCATGTTATTTTCAGCGCTTTGGGCATATCGAACCTCAGTCAAAACATCAACGGGTTTCACTCCTTTTCAACTAGTTTACGGTTTAGAAGCTGTGCTACCAACTGAATGCGAAATACCGTCATTAAAATTAGCCATAGAATTACTTCCAGCTACGTCTGAAGAGGAAAAACGTTTCTTGTACTTGGCCCAATTAGATGAGAATCGGCGAAGTGCTGCAATAGCAAACGAGGCTCATGTTAAAAGGATAAAAGCTCGGTATGATAGAAATGTGACCCCTCGAAATTTTTCAGAAGGAGACCTAGTTTTACTTTATGATCAAGCTAACGACAAGCTAGGAGCTGGAAAATTCGTGCCTATGTGGCATGGTCCTTACATTGTGAAATGAAAGTTAGCAAAAGGGGCCTATGAGTTGATAGATTTTGACGGTGTCCCTTTGGATAAACCCAGAAATGGGCTTTATCTAAAGCGATATTACGCTTAAATGAGGTGTGGAGATTTTTGTTAGTTTAGATTTCTTTACTGTTGGTGTGTTTTAGATTAGAAAAGTGTGCCTAGTTTAGAAGTGTGTTTTTGTCACTATGACTGCTTATCTGAGTTTTACTCTTGATATTGCAGATGTCGACGTCTCTTCAAACCTACATTGGTTTTGCTGATGGTGCTTGTCGTAGTACACGAAACATTTCTTCCGCAGCTTGGGTTATCTATTCACCCTCTGACGAGTTAGTATCCATGCATGGGGTAAGCCTTGGTCAAACAACAAATAACATTGCCGAGTATAGTGCGGTGATTGAGTTATTATCTGAGTCCATATCATTTGGAATTCGGAGTTTGATTGTAAGGTTGGATTCTGAACTTGTTGTATTACAGCTTAACAGGGTTTATACCATTAGAAATCCGGTGTTATTACGGTTATTTTTTAGAGTTCGTCTCTTGGAACGTGAGTTTGATTACATTGAATATCAGCATATTCCAAGACATTTAAATACATTAGCAGATTCAATTGCTTCTAGTATGATAATAGACATTTGCAATAATTAAAAGCAGTAAAACAAACAACATTCACATATGTATACAGATAGCCGTCAAAATAGTGATATATATCATAGGAGTGTGTTCAAAAAATATACATCGTCTTCGATCATAGGTTAGAAACACCTTATGATCGGCAAAAATGATAATACAAAAGTACAAAAATGAGTCTACACGATCATCCCATCACTGATGATGATCTCGATAGGAAACAACTGCTCGGGCCACCCTGCATAGGAACCTCCTGAAAGGTCCTGGGACTCCAATCACATATCTTTGTAGCCTAAGAGGGATGTCATCTATGCTAGTCTCTGGTATATCTAGAGTCAGGCGCTCTAGATGATGCTCCAAATCAGTCAAAATCTCTACTGATTGGCCTGCTGGGGCTGGTGCGGGCGCAACTGGTTGTCTCCTCTCGAAAGGTTGGAGATGAGCTGGTCGTTGTGAACCTACGTCTATATTCAAAAAACTTTTGGTTATTAGTTTTCTAAGACGATAAAAAATTAAAAAAAATTAGAACTTAACAAACGTTGAAAAAATGTTTTACCTGAATCATCCCACTGTTCCCCTACAGGGAGAGACATCTCTCTGTCGCCGCGGAAATCCATCCCGGCATACGGAAAATCCTCTATCATGAAAACTTGGTGATCCAGCCAACGAAAATATGAAGCAGGGAATCGTACAATCTCAGTGCCCTCAATAGCATGACGGGCCATCAGCGCGGACCAGCGAACCATTCTCGGTTCTCGAGGTCGACCGGCATCAACTGAAATACTCTATGGAGCTAACCGAGGAATCCTCTCCAAAGCAAAAGAAATGACGATGGATCCGTATCCAAAGTTTTTTAGTTTCCCGGTTTTTGCTCTGGTAAGTTGGCCTTTTATATTGGCCAACACAGCTTCGCACCAGTTTAAGATGGTGCCACGAAAACAGTCCACCGCAACACGCATTTGGGAACCAGTAGCTACATGAAGCGCGGCGCTCCCACATAGTTTGGTAACAGTGAATGCTATAACTTTCAGGTCAGGACGGATGATATGTTTTATGTCAATCCGTTTGTCCCGAGGATTTGCCTGATCATTGCAAAATTCGAGTTGAAGACTAGCGACAGTCTGGCCACCTAGCCTAGTCCCAAACAAGGATACATGTTCGCCCCTCTTGGACAAACCAGTCAAAAAGTATATATCCTCCAGCTCAATTTCGAGCCGGTGGCCACCAATGAAGAAACCCTGGTCCTCCACATGCCATCTGTCTACCAACCATGTTAAGAGTTCCACTTGTGCCCTCATGCCAGAGATGGCCCAGAATTTGTATAAGCAGCATGCTTTTAATGCCCTTTGTGTGGGCAAATGAAGTATTGCAGCTTCATCCACTTCCTCATGCTCCCTTTCTCGCCAAATAAGCATCTTGTTAATCCTACAACACAAAATAAGGCAAGTTAGAATGATTTCATTTAAAAAATTTTGGCAGAAAAATGAGAAAACTGTGTTTTAAAAGTGACAGCGCGGGTACCGCACCCGTTATTTGTAAACAGAGCGTAGCTCCGCACGCGAGATGTGTGCCGGGTGCGGTACCCTCGATTTTTTCCCGTTCAGAAAAAATCGGGGTCCGCAGGCAACCTGTGTCCCACCTGCAAACCCCGCGGGCGCATTTTCTAACCATTTTTTGCCCTAAAAAATCAAACTAAAGCCTAAAAATGAATTTCAAACGGATGAAAAACAAGGTAAGGAGGTCGTGGATTACCTGGGGCTGACGATTTTCGATTCCAACGGTTGAATTTTCCAGAATATTTACAGGAACTTTTTAACCAAAAACTTTTTACTTTTCACTCTGCAACTGAACGGTAAAAATGAAAAAGAAAAAGTCCTTTTTATAAGTTTTTTCGAATGAATGAATTTTAAATTTATTTATTTTTCACTTTAAAAGGGATATTTTTGAAAGCATTTTTACTTATCTTAAACATGTATGTGTAATGTTTTGAGTTTTTGTGCAGAAACAGGATTTTTCAGGTGAAATGATTGTTTTTCACAAAGAGCATACTTTTATCACTTTTTCGGACTCTTTCAAAAATTTTACGAAAAATCGAAACCTTGGAGTCCTCTTTTAAGCCCTTTTCAGACTCTCTAAATATGAAAAGATTGCCAAGTACTTGACTATTCGAACTCGTTAAAGTAAATGAACAGTCGTCCTTTCAGTATAAGTTTACCCCTTTTACGGACTGAAATGGACTATTTACGAAAAAGGTATACGTTGACTAAATACGGTCAATAGAGTTCTCTCCCGCATTATTTTATCCTTTTTCGGGCTCGAGAGACTAAATTTACGAAAAAGAACACCCATGGAGTGTTCTTAAGTTTTTCTTCTGACTCCCTAAAACTGAAAAACACCGAGTTTCTCCTATACTGGACTCGTTAAAACTTAACAGTAAAGGACCTGTTTAATTTTCAACAGGAACGAACCACTCCTTCTTAGGGTTCGAATTTTAAACTAAGTCGGACTCATCCGAAGGATGAGCTTATAACCAAGCAAATGTTATCCTCCTCAAGCTTGTTAAAAAATAAAGAGGTACTTGCCAGAAATGGTGGGGGAAAAGAGAGAAAAATGGGCGTGTTTGTTGTATTTTAAAATTGTCCGAAAACTCAGTCGACCACTCTTGGACACGACACTTATATTCACCTGGGTTGGGAAATCCTTTGCCTAACAGTTAATCAAACCATATTGAAAATTTTCAGCCGGTTTCTGGGTATTAGCTTTGGGTCAATTGTCACCAAGCCATTTGCAGTGTCGTTATGTGTCCAAGAGAACAGTTCAAATAAAACCATTCATCTGCAAAATATCTGTCATCCATCTTTGACCATCCCTGAGTCAGTCCTTGTCAATATATTTTCAAAACTTGATCTATGATTTCGTGTTGTGGGCTTGCCTACGACAAATCGCTTTCTATCGACATCAGCATACTATCTAGGAAGTTGATCCAGAAATCGTCAGTACCTTGAAATCTGCATGCCTCAATGGCAGGTTTCTCGCTTTCGACGATAGGTTGCATCAATGACCTTCGATCGAATGACTCCGTGACATGTTCGACTTCAGCTCATTCATTCACATTTCATGGATTGTACTGAGTACTTTGAGAGCCATTGACATTACCGGTGGTTTCTCTCACACTTGTTAACAGTTCACATCATTGACTGGTAATCAAGTGGTTTCTACCATGTTCGACTTCGACACATTCATTCACATGGATAGAATCGTACTGGTTCGAGATGCGGAAATCAAGACCCTGGATCTAGTTTCCACCATCCAGGCTGCGGGGAATTTTGTTGTCATCTATACAGTAGACTATTGATAAACAGATGGCTGCGTCCATACTGTGTCTACATATATCTGTACTATGATGTATTCAAAATCATTCCTATATCAGAACGATTTCAGTTAGTTTATAGTTAGTTTTATTCTGAGTATGGGAATGCCTACCTCAGTGATGACATATACATGTATATACTTTGCATTGAATGTTTTTACAGGTTCCGACTGGGGTGTCCACAGGATGATCTTTGAAATGATAAAGTACTGCACTCTTCATATATGACAGACTACAGCTTCATCTATTCCAGACTTTTCACTTTAGGGGGCAATTTGTTACACTGAAAACTGTCACCTTGACATTCTGCTGACTGTATGAGCTCATTATTACTCATACTTCCTCCTTTTGCAAGTCTAATATACCAGCTCCTCATATCAAGCTTCAAAATCAGAAGAAAATCCTTAAAATCCCCTAAAGAATTGGTATCGCACTTTCTCCATGCATTCCCTGCGGTCCCGCACCTAAATCTCAGCCTGCATGCGGAACCATACCGCACGTTCTTTGTGTAATGGGTGCGGACCCCTGTAAAACATAAAAGGCGAGAAAATGAAGATAAAAAGTGAATTCCAGGTGAATTCTAGAAGATTCTAGACGGGAATTTTCGGGAATGGATACGCTTTGAAGCTGGTTCATGCATCCCTCACTTGATGGAGCTAACCCCTTGATGTAAGGAGCTTATCCCTTTGAAGGAGGATTCTATCCCTTTATATTTGGAACTAGAAACCTCCTCTTTTCCACTATAAAAAGAGGCCTTGGGTAGCCTCAAAGGGAGTTCAAGCTTATGAGATTTGAAGTTAAATGCTGTTGAGATTCAGACTTAGTTAACTAAGACTTTCTGTGAGGTTAAATCACTTATCTCCATTTTTCTTAGTTCAAGAGTGCAATGCTTGTCAAAGTAAAGGAGATTCCTGCTTCGGACCCCGGGAGGACCTGCACAACATCAAGGCACAGGTTGTAAAGGTTTTCTATCTTTGAAATTAATACAAATATACTCATTTCTCTCATTAAACTGTCAATTCATGGTTTATTTCATAAATTCCTTGATCATTATGATAAGTATGATTTGTAATAATGTTTATACAGGTGCTGCTTAATCCTTTTTGCTTGTTTGTGATTGCAGATATACGAGGAACGTTCTTTCAGTGCACGGAAAGGACTTCAACAAAATCAAGCAAGCGTTGGACATAAGGTAGGCCTTACACCTGTATAGTGTTTTTATAAATCTTATATGCTTAGAGAGAGATTAGTATAATTGGCTGTTTGTTGCTAGTTACCTTTTGTACTAGAGAGATCGGTCTTGTCTGCAAGACGGATTAATCTACACAACATGGATCTCCTTGGGCTTTCGAAGAGTTGGCATAGCTATGAAGACTCTGTCAATGGACGGGAGAAAATTTCAGGATGGGAGCGACTTTGGTCGGATCTTGTGTAGGAGGAGATAAGGTGGAGTACCAGGGATGGATCTTCATCAAAGAATGAAGATGAAGAGAATTGCACTTTGGCTGCCAAAGCAAGGAAAGGGAAAGGGAATAAAAATCCTTCTAAATCCGATGTGAAAGGAAAGAAGCAGGATTTGTCCAAAGTGAAGTGTTTTTACTATCACGAGCATGGACATTTCACCACTAACTATCCACAGAAGAAGAAGAAGAATAAGCAGGTTGCTGGCTCTGCAGCTAGAGAGGCCTTAGCCTCGTAATTTGAGCTGGATTTTTCTTTGATCACATGCTTGGTTTCAAGTTGCATGGGATCGGTGTGGTATATTGATAGTGGTGCATCTTTCCATATGACGGGAGACAAAGATTTGTTCAGTGACTTGGAGGAGAAGGACCTCCAGATGCATATAGAGATGGGCGACAATGGTCGGTATAGTGCGACTGGCATTGGGACCATTACCTTTGAGAGGGAGTCTGGTAATCCATTCTTGTTGAATAATGTCATGCATGTTCTAGGTCTGAAGAAGAACTTGGTCTCAATCGCAATGCTAGAAGATAGGGGTTATGATGTTTTTTTCAGTGAGGGAAAAGCTTTCCTTCGACATAAAACAATGGGTCAAACCAAGAAGATAGGGGTTTGAATTAAGAACCTCTACAAGCTAGAGGTAGATGGTTGTGCTGCAATGGTAGGCAAAGCAGAAGAAGTGGTGAGCTAGAATGAGGGTGAATTATGGCACAGGAGATTGGGCCATCTTCACCATGGCGCTTTGAAAATTTTGCAGCAAATTTCTACTAGACTTCCCAAGGGTACTCTTGTGTAGTCAGATCAGTGAAAAGGATGTACAATGGGTAAGTTTGTGAAGACAACCTTTCATGAGAAGGAGAACCCTGCTTCAGTGATCTTGGAGAGAATTCACACAGACATGTGTGGACCATTCTCGGTTGCTTCAACAACAAAACACAGGTATTATGTGATATTTGTTGATGGATTTTCTCGTAGATGTTGGATCTTCTTCATGCAGAAGAAGAGTGAAACGTTCTCAAAGTTCTGTGAGTTCAAGGCATTGGTGGAGAAGGAGTCGGGGAAGCAGGTGAAATCTCTAAGGAGCAATAATGGTGGTGAATACATCTCTGGCGAATTCAAAGATTTTTGTAGCAAGGAAAGAATTCGAAGAGAACTCATAGCACCTCATAACCCACAACAGAATGGGGCCACGGAGAGAAATAACAGAACGATCGTGGGTGTTGCACAAGAAATGCTGCATGATCAGGGCCTACCGATGCACTTGTGGGCGGAAGCATGCAACACTACGGTTTATGTGCAAAATCGTTGTCCTCATAGAGTACTTGGCATGAGTACACCCGAGGAAGATTTTACTCGTAAGAAGCCTGATATTTCTCATTTGAAGATTTTTGGCTCACCTGTTTACATTCACGTGAAAAAGGACGCTAGGAAGAAGCTAGAGCCAACTGTAGAAGTTGGGATATTTTTTGGGTTCACAGAAACACCCCATAACTATCGTGTGTATTTTCCAAACAGTCAGATGAATGTTATGCGATGGGATATAAAATTCAATGAGGTGAGAGCCATGAAGTTGTCGCTTGAGAGGGAGCTACACTTGCATGCAGAGGAGGAACTTCTTGTTCCCAAAGATGAGCCTCTGGATGTGGATCAGCCACAAGAGGAGATTCATGGAGTGGAGGAGTCCACTCATGCAGAACCAAACATCAGACAAGGCAGAAAGCATACCACAGAAGCTGAGAGACTAAAGGTGGATGCGGCACAGAATGTAGGAGTTCCTACATCACAGTGCAGACAGAGACAGTCACCTGACCGATATACTGGATACATGGCTCTTATGAGAAAGTGTATTATGATAGATCCATCTTCTTTTGAAGAAGCAATGCAGGATCCCACATGGGTAGATGCCATGGTGGAGGAGTATGACTCCATTGTTAGAAACAATGCTTGGGAGATTGTTCCAAGGCCGGTGGGGAAATCAGTTGTAGGATCAAGATGGATCTACAAGGTAAATCAAGTTGTTGATGGGAGCATCGAGAAGTATAAGGCAATATTTTTTTCCTGGGGCTTCTAACAGATTGAGGGGATTGACTATGAAGAAACCTTTGCACCTGTCACGCGGTATTCTGATATACAGACCATCCTTTCTCTCTCATCACAAATGGGTTGGCACATTCATCAGATGGATGTAAAGACTGTGTTCCTTAATGGGATCATTGAGGAAGAGGTGTACATTGAGCAGCCTGAAGGATTTGAGATCTTCAGCAACGAGTCACATGTGTGCAGGCTCAAAAGAGCGTTGTATGGGCTAAAACAAGCACCCCGTGCTTGGTACACTCAGATCAACAACTATTTCACTGGACTTGGCTTCACCAAGAGTGAGGTGGATGCAAACTTGTACTAGATTGTGGTTGAGGGTAAGCTTTTGATCATTGTACTTTATGTTGATGATTTGATACTAACAGGTGATGAGCAGTTGACACACTCATGCAAGGCAGATCTTGCAAAGGAGTTTGAGATGAAGGATTTAGGCCTCCTTCATTATTTCCTTGGATTGGAAATATGGCAGCGGGAAGGTGAACTATTTGTGTCTCAAGGCAAGTATGCTGGGGAGATACTGGAGAAGTTTCACATGCAAGGCTGCAAGCCTATCGACACTCCTCTTCTAGGAAATTGGAAGAAAGAGGATGCTACATCGGCAGAGGTAGTGGATGCCACTGTTTATCGACAGTTGGTGGGTTTTCTCATGTATTTAGTCAATACAATATAGGACATATGCTATGTGGTGAACTAGCTTTCACAAGCGATGGTTAAGCCTACCAAGCTCTTTTGGAAGGTAGGCAAGCATGTCCTGAGATATCTCAGGGGCACATTTGAGTATGGTTTATGGTACAGACAGATGGATGAGATGAAGTTGCATGGCTTCACGGATGCAGATTGGGCAGGAAGCCCAACAGACAGAAGGAGCACATCAGGAGGGATTTTCAGTATCAGATCTACGGTAGTTTCTTGGTACAGTAGGAAACAAATATTCATGGCACTTAGTTCAATGGAAGCAGAATACATGGTAGCAAGTTTAGCTGCATGTGAGGTTATCTGGATGAGGAAGATTCTGGTTGGTTTATTTGGTTCTCATTTAGATCCCATGGTGATTCATTATGATAATCAGAGTTGCATTAAACTCTCGGTTAATCCTGTGTTTCATGATAGATCTAAACATATTGATATCCGGTATCATCATATCAAAGATTGTGTGCAGCAGAAGATCATATTGCTTCAGCACATTCCTACGGAGGATCAGGATGTAGATATTCTGACAAAGGCGCTCACCAGGAGAAAATTCGAATACCATAGAGGCAGGATCGGGGTGAAGGATAATCCTTATCTTGTTGAGAGGAAGTGTTGAGATTCAACAAGATGATGAGCTTAGTGAAAAGATTCGCCTTCACTAAGAGGCCCCGTAGGCTATTTTTGGCGCAAGTCTATTTTTAGACATGTCGATCATATTTCAGAAGTTGTAGGATGCTATTTGTGGATGGTTGATCAAGTTGGAAAAATAGATGAAATTCTATTTTTAGAATATTGAGCGAAGTCTATTTATAGATCTTCAATCTAAAAATAGATATGTCAGATATTATTAGCTCTTAATAATATTTGGACTCTAAACAACAACTTATTCTCTTGGAGCACTTCAGTTCAGTGCACAAATGTGGCACAACAGCTGACAGAAGGAATTACGCTATTCTTGAGGGTTTACTAGAGCTATTGCATGGAGGACTTAGTTAGGACTCAAGTGGCAGAGTTTGGTGGAGTTGGAAGAAGTAGTTATGGAGTTGTATTTAGTTTAACCCAGTTAGACTCAGTTGAGCTAGTTGTATCTAGTCTAACTGATTGATACACTAGTGAGAGTGGAGTGAATTAATTAGTTAATTAATTCACAAATAATAACTCATTAATCAACTGAACAATACAGCAGTTAACTACAGTGCATGGCAGTTCCAGTGGATACCAGTGGAGAGATAGGTGAAAGGGCAAGATAGACTATCTGTTGTGACTATAGTGATGCATTGATTACGTCACACACGCAGTGGAGATGCCAATGAGGATTGCGTAGTCAATCCAAGGTTAATTCAAATTCATTGAGAGCTATTATTCATCAGATATTGCACAGTGGAGGCAGGCTAGCAGGTGGAAAATATCGGTGCATGGATTTGCAAGATTAGGCCTAAATAGTGTATGGCGATTTTACTGTACTTAGATCTTGTGATAAGATTTGCATGCTCGTATGAGATTGTCATATGATCTCCATGTTACATAATATATAGTTGGGGTTTTCAGCTTCAGGCTTTCCCGGTTAAAAACTTTGTTATGTGCGATTGAATATTTTTTGCTTATGCTTCACATGTGTGTGCAATTAATTTTTTCCGCAAAAGATTAACAAGTGGAATTGATTCAGTATTTTGCATAAATTTAAATAGTGTGAGATTAGGTGAATCAAGGACATATGCATGCTTAGTGCATATAATTTCTACAAAGACAACCTACAAACCCTCATACATAAATAACGTAGTTTATCCAGTGGGACAACGTTGTAGCTCAAATGACACAGAAAACTACTGAATAATTGTAGATCTGAAGTACAAGAAATGATACACTCTTCCAGGAGGTCAAAGGACCCACTCCATGGAGAGAGGATCTCAAAATACACTATATCTTTGCAGATCTAGATCACCACTTGCTACAGCTTGTAGAGACAGCAAACCCTCAATGGATCAGCGTTGTCAATGTATGTAGGAGCTTGGCCTCAAGCCTAATAGTGGTTCAATTCATCAAAATTTCCTCCTTGAATCATCAAAGGAAGAGGTAAAACTCCTACATAGGAATTCTAGATACAATCCTCCACTCAACAACAGAGAATGGTATTTGTCTAAGCAGAAAAATACTCAGAAATATGATCTATCAACAACCTTCTCTTGCTGCCCTCCTTTTCCTTTTATAAGATGAGAAAGCTCTTGCAAAGCCTAAACCATCTTGATGAGTTAGCCCTTTTCACATTAGAGGCTCCCTTCTAGAACGGCGTTGTCCCTGTTGGAGATGCAATGAACCTAGACAACACTGTTGATTTGGTCAAGGTTGACCCAGTCTTTAGCTCAAACCTCTTTCACACCTGCAAGTGATTATTTCATAACCCTGATTTGTATTTGTTCACATGGGCATTGATTTATTCAGACTTTTTAGGAGTTTTACATGTCCTCCTTTATTCATTTATTCATGAAACATAAATTAAAACAAAATTGAATGTTCCTCTTAGCCAAGGCTAAGTGGGAACATTACACTCCTCCCCTCCAAAATGTTGCTTGTCCTCAAGCAACTAACAGGGTAAGAGCTGTAGTTATTCTTCTTCTCCATTGATGGCACCATCAAGGATCAAGATTTCATCATGGACCAAGTGCTCATCAAGCCAATACATCAGAAACTGCTCCTCCAATGCTAACATGATAGGGGCATATTCTATCCCTTCGGGAGTGTAAACATCAACAGAAATAAACATGGGTGAAGCAATGTCACATCTAAAACATGTATCATGAAGTACAAGATAAATTTTCATCCCATGTGGTACATATACACTGCCCACTTTTTTCCCATACAAACCCATAAAAAATACCAATATATCATCTATGTGTGGAAGAAAAATCACAAATATGCAAACTGAAATTTTCACTTGAGGAGGCAAGTCACAATCCCACATAAGGTACCAATGCAGTGCACTCCTTGTTTTGAGTAGATCTGAGTATGGTAGGTGGTACTCCCACCACATCTTTGCTGCATGGTTCACTTTGACATGACTGAAAGTGAGGCCCAAGTTAGGTGCCTTTGGGAAGCACCCATCATGATAGATAATCTCCCTTTGCACCTCAAGGGAGTGGCCAGATTTAGAGTTCTTATTGGCCTCATCAATGCCATGAGATCTGCATGTAATTTCACTCCTTGTAGGAGCCATGGCCTGCATACATATGGTAAGAGAATGTGTTAAATCAAAAAAATAAACATGCTCCATAAGATCATATTCTTTACCATGCAAGTATCCCACACACATGGAGTTAGGCATGGGCATTCCTCCTCTTTTAAGAGAAGGAAGAGATGGCTGAAATATCTCCTGCATAGAGTCCTTTGGCTGCCCCATCTCCTCATAACTATTTCACTCTTGTAAGTGTTGATGTTGTTCCTCCCAATCATAGTGCTGATGTAGTTCTTCCTTCATACCCTCCCAATCAAAACTCCTCATGATTAGGGAGTAGATATTTGCTGCTTGCATATAGCTGGAAAGGAACTCTTTTTATTCTCTTTGTAATATCTCTTGCTTAAGCTTGGAAGCTTGAGACAAGAATACTTTACCAAGATGATAGATGACCCCTTCATGGACCAAATAGCCTCCTCCTTGCTTCATGACATCTAATATCATCCTGGTGTGCAGATATTTGGAGTACTCCAAAAGGAGTTGAGACCTCCAATAAGGATCTACACAGCTCAACAAGGATAGTGCTATTGATGCATCTATGGTGGTGCTTGCCTTGTTGCTGATTGTTTCTTTTACATCATACATGTCAAAATTGTTTGTGGGAAGGTTGATCCTCCCCTTTGCTTCCTCCCACAGCGCTGTGGCTTTCTCTTCCGTTGCTCTAGCACTTTGCGAGGCTTCCCCCACATGATCAGAATCTAATGGCATTCCAAGTGGCTTGCCATGAGGTAGGAATGTTCCTTGCAACATTCTAATAAACATGAGCGAAGGAACTGTGAGGTTCTTTCCCCCACTGCGCAATTCCATCTCTGTTGTTTGGGTGGAAACATCAAGTGAAAGATAGGTGTGCATGCCTTGAATGATTTGCTGTTTCCCACTCTTTAAGTCCACCCACTCCATCTGCAAGGCCTTCCAATCAGTGGTGACTTTTCCCAAGGTAATCAACCACTGGACACCCAAGATGATGTTGGTGTCTGGTATGTAAACTACAAATAAATGGTCCACCAAGGTGTAGGTTCCCATAGTCACAGAAAGTGATGGAACATACTGCATGCACTGTATAGTTCTATCTCCCATAACCAAAACAGAGAACCCATCGAAATTATCTATGGGGATCCCTCTCCTATGTACAGGGTGAGCATCAATAAAATTGTGGGTTGCCCCACTGTCAATCAAAATAGACACTCTCTGGTTCATGACAGAACCTTGTACTCTTAGGGTCAAGTACTTGGGCACTCCCCTCAAAGAAGAAAGAGTCCCACTTGTTGGAGCAAAGGCTCCTTCTTCCTCTCTGGATGGTGATTGATCCTCCTCCTCATCATCACTAGTGCTGTGACCTCTCCTAGGTCCATCGTTTCCCTCTTCCTCCTTGTTAGCGCTCGAATCTACCTTAGGCTGAAATAAGGTAAAACTCAAGGCAACATCAAACCAAGCTTAGCCTCGTAGCTAGCCCTACGAGGACAGGAGAGGGCTCTCTCCGGGTCTATCTCGGCAAAAGGTCTTCAAAGGGGCTGAGATGACCTATAAAGGATATTGATTTTAGGCTAGTAAATAAATAGGCAAGAGGTATTTGATAAATGATTAGGTTTTCTGGGCTGTATGGGACCAAGGAACAACATGAAGCTGAGAGATTAAATCAATGACACAGATTATCTCACGGGGAAAGATAGGAAAAAAGTTTAGCAATCAGATTTGAAAAAACAAATATGGAATGGAAGGACTGTTAAGAAACTGGAAAGGGCATTAATGTATGAATCCTTTTCAGGAAGAAGAAAACACACAGAAACATGAACACTTTCCCAGGGCAGAGCAATATATTCGATTCCACCCTTCTTAATTAAAAGCATTCAATTGAAATGATTATGAATGAAACTGTAAAATATAACGATTACATATGAAACAGAAGAAAAAACATATGCTAAAGTCATTACCACATGAATCTCATGAAACAGAGCTATATCATTTCATTAATTTCCAGCCAGAACTGTACAATGAAACACTGATTTTTCCTCCACACTTCTCCCAGAAATCTCCCCTTTACAAAGGATTTACAATAATAAATAAGCTCAGAGGTGTGATAACAAACTGATGAAAAAATGGGGCGTTGTTTAATCACTATTAAAAAACAAAAGCAAAGAGCCAATCATCTATTCTGAAGGGAGCAGCGTTCAACATGAAATCTGTTGATGACCGATGAAGAGGTGGCATCTGTAGGTGTAAATCCCCTTAAATCGTAATTAAAGACAAAAATAGGCTTTCGTTCCTATTTTTTTCTATTATCATCCACATGAGAACTTCGACTCGAATTGCTCTGTTTGCCAAGGTTCTTCAAATATGAATCAAGTTGACCTGATGCTGCTAGTACGAGGCCCAAGAAGACTGCAGATGCTTTTCCTGGTCTTGAATTGTATTGTAATTTTCGAAAACATGCTCATGTCGAAGCATTCTTGGAAAATCAATAAAATGCCGTCTCTTTTTATCTCTCAATTTCAAGCATTCAAAATAACAACACCCATTTTCGTAAGAATTGCTGGAGTCCAACTGACACGCTTTTTGAGCTTCATGGTGGAATTTTCTTCAAACTGCTTTCATGAATTAGTAAACCCTCTAAATTTAGAGTGAACTGCAACACGCAAAGTGCCCATCAGGTGACCCTCTTCCACGAGCTCTTTTAGGATTATTTTCTCAAAAGCATTCGTGCTGAATTACTACACCCCATGTATGAATTTGGCCCATACCAAACAGTCAAATATGGTATCTGAGAAAGGTCTGCAACACTGTCTGAACCACATTCGAGGATGTGCAGGTAATTATAGGCACAAGCTCATGGGACTGGGCTTTTATTTGTAGACAAGTGTTGATATAGATCACATGTAAAGAAGGATGAGATCTTGTGGCCGCCTCCAGAAACTGAAGATATTTGGGACTTGCTACAGCTTCGGCCAATGAACAACCAATATTTTCAGTGGCCATCCTATAAACCCCAACCTCTCCGAAGCCAACTTGATCCAGGATAGCACGAAAATTTTCGGACATGAAATCAACACCCAGGACGGTGATAAACTTACATCCAGATTATGACATTTTCACAGCCCTATCAGCCATCACCAACGAATCAGAAATGTGAATATGTGGCCACTGCTGTTTGGCAGCTACCAAAACACCCTACACCTCTGGATCCATGTAAAAGTGTGCCACCACTCCGATTTGTTTTTCCTTCAATACATCAACAAACTCCGCAACCTTGGATACATCAGGTGACAAGTATCTTGCCTGCGCTTCTGAAAAATTCCCTTATGCACTGATTCCTTCCACAGTTATCAGTAAGGACGGGAAAGGATCAACAGGAAGCTTTAAAACCACCGATACACTTGATTCGACAGAATTCTAATTTTGAAGAAGCTCCACTTAGCTATGACATACACAAGTTATGGGAGCGAGTCTCCATCTATCAATGGACTATTTAACTTTTCCCAGAGGAGATGAATGACTATAAAGATGAAAGGGTTCTAAATTACCAAGTTAACTGCAGACTAAATGAGCCACTAGAAAGGTGAAAAATACATAACTACGACCCCAATCGCCATTTTAAATGCTTCAATTGTTGCTTCTGTTGTTGCATGGGCATGGGTCATGTACATGCATCTGTAGGTGTCACCAGATATATGAGCAGTGAGAACGTGAACGTTGTGCTATCTCTAGAGTATAAAATATCATGGCGAGATGTCCTGGCCTACATGCACTGCATATTCCAATCTGATCATCTTCACCACAAACGCTGAGCACAAAATTTGGGGATGACTAGGTTTGTAAAGTATGATCAATCGAAGATGATATTGAATGAGAAGCTCGTCTCTAGTTATCAACAACTGGTTCCATGGAGTCCTGCAGTTCGAATGATCTGACTTCCTTGATGGCAGCAGATTGAGTCGATTTGATTTTTTGTAGAACAAATGTCAAAAATATAGTGTTCTAACCCTGTGCGCCGCGCGCACACCCAGTGCGCCGCGTGCAATGGGTGCACCGCGCCCTTAGCAATTTACACTGTGTAAAACTACTCTACGCGTCGCATCACGCCTATGCGCCATGCCTATGACCAATGCGCCGCGCGCAAATTAACACACACAGTTTGTCTTCAAAATCACCGTTGTGCCCTTCCAAAGCTCAAGTTAGCTTTCACATAATCTCTTGTCAGCATTTATAAGCAAAAAAATATCTATATCAAGTCATGACTTCGACTTTCTCTTAGTAAAGACCCATTTTTTATAATGTTTCACATTGACACCTTTTCACATTTTAATATAACTCAATTTCCCTTTTGATTTAAACTTGAAAATAATGGCTTTTCTTGGTTTATTTTTTGCAGGAATAAGTGGCGTTGGACCTCGGCAAAGGATCCAGAGAGGTTGCATGTGAACATTTTCACCTGAGAAAATTTGAATAATTACCTATTTAAAAACACATTTTGACGATTTCTTCTTCAAAACAGGGTTTTGAAGAAGAATCAATCTCGCATTATTGACGATGAAAATCCTGAAATGAAAACTTATTGAAGCTCCCTTCTGGCCTGCAGGTGTTATTGAACATTTTGAGAACGACAATTTTCGAACCCTAGACCTAATGACCAAGTTTGACTCTTTGCTTATCAAGCGACAAAAACAAGACTGTAAATGACTTCATTACTGATTAATAAACTTTGATAAACAGAGCTGAGCCAACAGGTACGAATCATGAGGGGAACAAGAAAACCAAACCCTTCTGTCAGTTTAAGGCATGCCCCTAACAAAATGCAGATGAATGAGCGGAATGAGACATCTGAATAATGAAATGCAATAAGAGTTTTGATCTCTGACGGAGGACTGACAAGACCGACTCTAACACTCCTCAAAATCAGAGAATATTTCAATATATTGTGCTCTTCCAGTAGCACATCTATGTCTCGGTACCTATGGCTCTTGACAAGTGAAACACAATCTCTTTTTCCTCAACTCCCTCCGGAGATCAATGTCAAGAGGTTTCTTCAGTGAGCTCTCCTTGCATGTAGTAACTTTCTCTTCTTCCCCCTTAGAAGAGTGAGGGGTTCTGCTTTGGAAAGTTTCCTTTGCTCTTGGCAAAGCATCTTGGAGATCCCTAGCTCTCTCAATGGCATCATGCAAAGTGATGGGCTTGGTATACTTAACCAACCCATGCAAAGGTTCCTCCAGGCCATCAATGAACATGTAGACTCTCCTTGCTACTGATAGATCAGGGACCATTACAGACAACCTCAGGAATTCAGAGATATAGGCCTCTGCATCTCTTGTCTGCTTAAGCTTTGCCAAGCTTATAAAAGGGGCCTCTGGATCTTTCCGATCAAATCTCTCCACTAGTCTCCTAGTGAAATTAGCATATGTAGAAACATTTTTGTGTCCCAATGTATATAGACCATGAAACCACTAGTTGTGGGCTTCACCCTCAAAATGCAAGGCAACAATCTTGATGGTTTCTACTTTGGGAACTTTATTCAACTGGAAATAGATGTCCAACATTTCCACCCATGCTTTCGCAGAACAAGAGGGTGATCTGTTGGGGTTCCTATGTCTTGGCCAAATTAGCTAAACCAAAAGATAAGACAACATCAAAATGCTTTGGGATTCAAGAATCTAGCCCTCCTGAATCCAGAGAGGGATCTCTCTATGAATGAGCTTAAATATGTGATCTTTAAAACCTGAAATGTGATATTAGGCTAGTTATGAAGAGCTTGGGTTTTGTTTTGCTTGTTTTGGTTGGGCAAAGACATGATGAAGGTGAAGGTAGTTTCAAAATTAAGGGTGAAGGTGTTTGCAAGCGAAGGAATGATTTGGCTGACAGAAAGGCAAAGACAGTTTTAACCCATTGGGCTATGGAGTTATAGGAGGATTTTAATTGGATAGAAAGGTTCAAACAGGATCCATGGGGCAAGTCACTTATGTCAAAGGATCTCTTAAGGAAATTTTATGGAATGAAACAGATAGGAAATGAAGAAAAAACAAATGAAAAAACAGTGAAACAGCCTAAGATCAAGTAAGTTCTTTTAAACTATCTTGCTTCAACATGTACTTAAAGAAAAACATAAGAGTATTCTAAGATCAGGTTAGTACCTCTAAACTAGCCTGAATTGAAGTACTTTCAGTTAGAAAACATCAAAAGATAGTTTGAACAACTTAAGATCAGGTAAGTGGGTCTAAACTACCCTGCTTTCAGCATATTCAAATAAGAAAAACATAAAATTATTCTGAGATCAAGTTAGTGCCTTCAAACCGGCCTGCATTGAAGTAATTTTAGTTAGAAAACATTAAAAAACAGTTTGAACAGCTTAAGATCAGGTAAGTGCCTTTAAACTACCCTGCTTTCAGCATATTCAAATAAGAAAACCATAGATAACAGTGACAAAGAGAAATTTAGATCAGGCAAGTGCCTTTAAACCGACCTGCATTGATGTACTCTTCAAAGAGAACGTTCAAATGAAGAAAACATAGATAATAAAGCTTTCAGTAAGAGTAGAGTACTGTTGAAAGTAAATCCTAGCTCTATGTTTGCTGCTCTTTATCAGAAAATGTGAAAAAAGTGAAAACATCAAGAAAAATAACAATTGACAGTGAGGAACACATCACCATTGACATAAATCAGGATCCCATAAATTAGTAGCTTGTATTTTATGTTTCAAACCAGTTACAATCAACAAGCCTAGTGGGTCTCTACAACTTCAAACTTCTCATATCAACTTCTGTATCTTCAAGTGGCAAACAGGGCATCAGGAGCTTCAAAGACTATTACATGCGTTCAGATGTCTAGAGACCAACATTTTCTCATCTTCTACAGAAGTATTTATAGAAGAACGAGGAGGTAGGATCTGATAAAATATCTCCTGGGTCAATTAATATAGATGGGTGACTCTTCAGCCTTTGAAGGGCTTGATGAAGTAATTAACAGATAATTTGTCTGCATTAAATTGAGGTACATTTATGAATTGAGTTCGGTGGGAGCCTTTGTTGACTTTTGAGGCTCGGTGTCATGCTTGAAGTAACTCTATTGCTGCTTCTCGAGGTCTAATGATCGAAAATATTAGCTTCCGGGCTGCTTTTAATATTTAAAATAGTTTTGCTGACAATTAGAGATAAGATCCTTGAGTAATATTAATTGTTCGGCTGTCTTTGGGAAAAACACCTCTTGTTTGTAATAATGACTAAGCCTTCTTTAATTACCATGAGGCTGCACTTTCCCTTTGGGATCTGGAGAGGTTTATTTACTTCAGTTCAGTGTTTTCGATCTTCTGTTTTGGTAAAAACTGATACTCTTTAATTGTGATTTAAAAACATAGTGTCTTGTTGATGTGAAGGCTGCGCAGGGGAAATATGGATCTTGAACCCTGCGATCGACTTTCCTTTGATAAAGCAATGGTATGGGAATCGTCATTCCCATTCCTCATCCCTTTCTTTCAACATAATGGAAAACCTTCATTACCTGCAAAATCCAACAAATATATCATAAAATCCTGCATTTTTGGGCTTACTGCTTTGGAGGCGTAGGATGAGAGTAGAGCCGTTGGATGGCATCATCCAACGGTTGGGAATCATTTATAAATAGTCAAAGGAGATTGGAGGAAAATAATAGATCATAATTGTCGATCATGCACAGATCAACGGTGGGGATTACACGTTCGAATCCTCTTGGCAGAAGGTGGAAAGTGATGGTATGAAGCGAGATTACATCTGGGTCGTCTGATCTAGACACGTGGATGGTCCAGATCCAATCGGAGGATCGCAATCAGTGGGAGGAAAATAAGGGTGCGATGAAAATCTCCGATGCGATTGCATGATCGGGAGGGCCAATGTGATTGAGTGATGACCGTTGATTTGAGGATCAGATCAACGACGGGGAATGAATCGAAGGGATAGGCGATCGGGGGGAAAAACATTGCGATGCGATTGAAACCTTGCGATTGAAACATTGTGATGCGATTGAAACATTGCGATGCGATTTGCACGGGCTGTTGATCAGCTTTAGATCAACGGTCAATATCTTTTGATTTTTTCGCACCGGCGGAAAACCTTTTAACACTTTATAAAACCAAAAATTTTTCGAATAATACAAAGTTTTTGGTGGATCGGGAGGAATATATATATAAGGCGAATAGGCGCCCGTCTACAGGGCCTTTGGGCTTTATGAACTGTGATATGGCCGGGGCGTATTAAAACAAGGGCCAATCGTAATCGGGCTGGGTCTTTGAATCAACCTATTAAAACATTTGCGATGCGATTGGCACCCGGGATCTTTAACACTTGGTCCTGGGGAAAAGTCACATGAAATGAAAAAGCGGGGAAAAAGTTTTATGAATAAGTCCTAATCGTATCAGAAAGTTTCGATGCGGCCTTTTCAATCAACCCATTGTGTATTCTCTAATTGCGATTGCACGATCGGTCTTTTTAATCTACCCATTTGAAATATTTCAACACATGACTTTGATTTTTTAGTTAAAACTTTGGAAAAGTGGGTTTTGAGACTTTACAAAGGAAAAATGGATCGGGCATGAAATATTTACAAGGTTTAAATGCCGATTTGGGCCCACATTTAATATGAAAAATCATATAATTAGAGGATAAAATCACAGGGCTTAATCACATCGAAAATTCGGAGGATGTGAAAACAAACTGGTGTGCTGAGTTTTTGCGATGTGATCGGGAAGGTTTATATAGAAGAGTTGATCGCATCGAGAAAAAAGGAACACAGGACTTGCGCACCATTGAAAGTTTTCTATGCGATAAGCGCTATATGGGTTCAAAACTTGGTTTTTATGACAAGGGCACACAGTGGAGAAGTGGTTGAGACTTGGCCCAAAGGGGTTTAACCTCTTAATACAAAAAATGGGTTTTTCCATGATTTTTGATGGTTTTCAAAGGGTTTTGGGGTTTTCTCTATCGTTAAAAAAGGGGTTTTAAACTATGCAACAATGAGTTTCATGGATGGAAGAAGGGGAAACATGAAAAAGAGGAATTTTACGGAGGAAAAGGGACACAAATGAAGGTTAGTTTCTGAATGGAAGAAGGGGAGGGAGGGGATTTTGCAGCAGTCTTTGTCATAGAATTTTTAGCATAATTTTTGAGTTCTGGAGGGAATCAACAGTGAAGACTTTTTAAAAATGAGCATGAGATCTTCCACAGGCTTCAAGAGATAACATTTTGGCCATGAAATTGTTTCTTGAAGACTGAGCAATGTTTTGGCCACCTTTTGATAGGACAAATTTTACAGGTGGCCAACAGTGGCTCCACTTGGGGATGGTGCCTTCTTGAAGGCATCAAGAACTTCAGACCTGCATTCTCTGGGAGGCTAACCTGTGCCTGATCCATTGGGCTGCCCTTCCTTTGCTGGGATGATCTTCTCTGAAAACATATTAGCAGCTATGAAAAACAATGGACCTTCATCAATACAAACTTTCTACTTACCCAATTCTACTGATCTTGGATTTTTTCTTCATCAGAGTGCACTTGGATTGGAAAAATCTTTTCACATCATTTTATTCTTTTGAAAGTAGGAAATATAATCTATTTCTATTCCTTATTTCTCCATGGAATCAGATTAAACAGTTGAGCCCATATGATTCTCTACCTATTCTATCAATATGTTAGGATTAAACAGTATAACATATTTTTTATTCTCTAAGTTCTACAATAGAAATTTAAAAAACATTCAAGTCAGGATTAAACAGTCTAACTTGATGCTGTTCTATGGCATAAAAACAAGCTGCACATAGACATTTATTTTGCAAAAAATTTAAAACAAAATGGATGGCTTAAGATCTGAAAATTTCTTATCATGGCCTTCTCTTTTTACAGCTCTGTTTCAGCTCTTGTTTGAGCTGTTTCTTCCTTTTTCTCTGGTTCAGATTTTGAGCTAATTAGAACCAGATTTAATTATTTTTGACTCAGAAAAATAGAACAGATTTGACTCATCTCTCTTTTGGAAACTTAGGTTCAGATTTTGAACATGTTTGAACCTTTAATTTCTATCCTGAACTATCTACTGATAAGCCAAGATTGAACAGTTTGGAAAATCGAATTCACTACCCTATCAGTAGAAAATTTTAAAGCTAATAAATCAAGTTTAGGCTATTTGACCAACTAGAAGTGTGTTATTCAAGAGTGGCATTTAAGCTTGCACACTTTCAGATTTGTTTCTCTTTTTTGGTATGGGGCTATACCTTTTTGTTTTCACAATCTACCCTCTTTTCTTTCTTTTTTATTGTTTTTGTACTTTTTATTTTATGAGACTGAATAAAGAAAATGGTATTTATAATGGGAGTGAAAGCTTTAAAATCAAACTCAGCAGTAGTAATGCTTAAGGACCCTACCATTGACAGGACCCCCAAACAGATATGTGCCATCTAACTCTTGTAGAAAGAAGGCATTTGGACCAACGGTGGACTAATGATGTAAGGACCTCGCCACAAATTGTCAAATTTGCCATGTTTTCCATTATCCTCTCTTGGAATCCCATTTGAGTACCTTATCTCCAGTGTTGAGAACACAAGCCTTTGTTATTTTGTCAAACAACTTCTTTATGTTTTCTTGCACTTTATGAGCCCTATTGTAAACCTCTTTCCTTGTCTGCTAGAGATGTATTGTCTGACCGATCCTCCTAATCATGATGTCCTCTTCTGACTGTATTTCTTGGATTAATTTTATTACTAGTACACCTAGGCTGGTAGGAAACACTGCATCTGCTCCATAAACAAGCTGGTAAGGGGACATTCCAATGGACCTTTTTGTGGTCAATCTGTCTGCCCACAGAGCATGCAACAAATTGTTATGCCATGATTTTTTATTTTCTTCAAGCAGCTTCTTGATGATGGTCGCCAAAATTTTATTTGATGATTCTGCTAGCCCATTACCTTGATGGTAGTAATCAGTAGAATGACCAAGTGTAATATGATACCTGTGACAAAAATCAGTCATATTTTTGGAACAAAAAGCAGCAACATTATTAGTAATAATTTTCCTAGGGCATCCGAATCTAGACAAGATATGGTCTTAAAGGAATTTTATAATGACAGAATCTGTGGCATTCCTAGAAGGGATGGCTTTAATCCATTTCGTGAAGTAGTCAGTGGCTGTGAGAATCCATTTGTGTTGGGCAGACGAAGCAGGATGGATTTCCCCTATGAAATCTAGGCCCCACTGTTGAAAAGGAGCTTCAACAGTGATAGGTTGTAATGGTAAAGGAAGAGGTTTTCTTTTGCCTTCAAAAATTTGGCATTTGTGATAGGAAAATATCATTTTATGGACATCCTGGAAGAGGGTGGGCCAGTAATAGCCAGCTCTAAGGATTTTATTGGCTGTGGTTTTCCAGTAAAGATGACCTCCACACTCTCCTTCATGAAATTCATGTTTGATCTTTTCTGCATCAACTTTAGGCAAACATTTAAGCAATAAACCATCAGCATTTTTCCAATATAAACATTCATTTAAAATGCAATAGTTCCTAGCTTTCAACTTTAAAAACCTTGCCTTTGTTTTTGATAAATCAGGAGGAGCATTAAGATTTGAAAGCACATACAAGATATCAGTGTACCAAGGTGAGTTTTGAAACTGCTCTTCGACATTGGGAGCAAGTAATTCTTCCTGTTCATCCAAGGCATCTACCATGTTAATTTCAAGGGCTTGTAGATTAGATTCAGCCATTAATTGAGCTAAGCCCTGACCTTTAATAAGCTTGGTTGGTCTGATTTCCAAATCATATTCTAATATAGCAGCAGTCCATTTGCCTCTCTTTCCATCTGGGTCTTGTGACAATATGTCTTTTACCACTATATTAGGTACATAGGCCATGATGTGGGAATGTAGAATATACACCCTGAAGTCCTTTAAGGCTTTTACCAAAGCATAGGCCTGTTTTTCCATTATGTTATATTTCAAGGGTGCATCCCTTAAAGCCTTGCTGAAAAAAGCAATGGGCTGTTCCTGTCCCTCTGGGTTTTTCTGCAACAGGACTGCTGCCACAGTATGTTCTGAGGCAAAGGAGAAAATAAGGAACTTCTTTGAAAAGTCTGGGCTGATTAGGACTGGTGCCCGGGTGAGTGCATGTTTTACCAATTCGAAGGATTTTTTTGTTTCTACAGTCCACTTTACTCCTACTTCTTTCTTAAGAATATTAGTCATGTTTCTAAGGAGCTTTGCTAAGTTGGGAATAAACCTCTTCAAGAAGTTAATCTTTCCAATAAAGGACTGCAATTCTTTTATGTTCCTTGGTTGGCTAATCTGTAGTATTCCATCAACTCTATTTGGATCTATTTTAATCCCTTCTTTTGATATGATATGGCCAAGGAGCTTACCTTCCTGAAGGCCAAACACTGTCTTTTTGGGATTTAAAGATAACCCAAACCTTCTGCACTTTTCAAGGACCTTTCTTAAATGTTTCAGGTGCTCCTTATCATATTTGGAATAAATTGTTATTTCATCAAGGTAAATTACAATGAAGTGTCCTATCTCCTCTAAAAATGAAATGTCCATGGCCCTTTGGAAAGTGGCCCCAGCATTCATTAATCCAAAAGGAATTTTCACATACATGAAAGTGCCCCAAGGAGTGGTGAAAGTTGTCTTGAGTTCATCTTCTAGGAGTACTAAAACCTGGTTATACCCTGAAAAACCATCTAACAGAGAAATCCTCTTCGAACCAACTACCCTTTGTAGAATGTGTTTCATTTTGGGTAAAGGGTAATTGTCTTTTAGGGTGGCTCTATTAAGGTTTCTGAAATCAATGCACAATCTGATTTCTCCTGTATTTTTCCTCACGGCTACAAGGTTAGAAACCCAATCTGAAAAACTCATAGGCACAATGATTCCTGCCTCATACATTTTCTTGATTTCCTTTTCTACTAGAGGCAGTTGTATTGGATTAATTTGACGCAGTTTTTGCTTAAAGGGTTGTTGGTTTTCTTTCAAAGGGATCTTGTGTTGGATGATTTCTGTATCGTAGGCTTTCAAGTCTTCATAGCTCCAGGCAAACACATCGACAAACTCTTTAAACATGTCAACGTATTTCCTTTTCATGTCTGGTGGCAAGGACCTAGCTAATTTAATCATTTTAGGCTAATCCTCGGTGCCTATGTTGCATTCCTCGACCTCAGACTCTGTGTATTCTATGGTGGGCTTCTTTTCTATGTCGTTAAAATCAAAGAGGTCCTCTAACGGTGCTAGCCCCCTAGGTATTTTCTTGTCCTTTGACGAAAATAACTCAATGTCTTCGTTTTCTATGTCCTTGTATTCTTCAGTATGAGTTTCAAGTTTTTTAGTTAACATGTTGATTTCTATGGGACCAGATGGTTTTTCCTTTTTAGAGGACTTTTTTTTTAGGCAATTTTCATCGGATTTAAAATCTGAATCAGATAACTCAAATTCATTCCTTCCCAACAAAAAATATTCTATCTGTTTGTCACCCTCAAAGACCTGCCAATATTTTTCATTATCTGGCACAGCTGGTCTAAACATAATTTGAGTTGTACAGTCTTTGGTTTCAAATTGCGTTAAGCATGTTCTAGCCGCAAAAGCTAAATTTTGGGTAGAAATATTTCTTTTTCTTGGAACAAACATCAATTTTGATTCCTCAAAATTTTCTAAAAGGTCCATGACATCGTTTCGGTGAGCTCTAAGTCTGGGATGATTTGCATTATATTCCCCATTGACTTGCTTAATGACTAGTTCTGAATCCCCATACACATTAATTCTTGTGGTTCCTAACTTTTTTAATAGATGTAAGCCTAAGAGAAGGGATTCATATTCTGCTATGTTATTGGAACACTGAAAGTTTAATTTGCAGGAAATGCTTTCTGTGTGGTTTTTTTTCAGTGTTGGTAATCTAGGCACCTGCACCAGCATTGCTCTTAGTGCATGACCCATCAAAATACATACTCCACAAAGGACTATTTTCGATTTCGTCTTGTTTATTGTCTTCTTCAACCAACGTGCTCAAGGGTTGTTGTGAAATCTCAGCACTTAGTTGTATTTGTTTCACCACCTCAGGTTTTTCATGGAGTTGAGCGTGAGGGGTAGTCTGTTGTTTTCCATCTTGGCTTTTTTCACTCTGGTCTGTTGTTTCAACGCGTTGTTCCAAAGTTTCTCTCTCATTTTCTTCCATATCTAGAACTGCATTTATTTCTATATTAGGGGTCTCTAACTGTTTGGCTGAGTCGCTATCTTCTAGTTCTGGCTTATTCGAGGATTCATCATGGTAAAGGATAAATGAATCCAGGTCCTTATGGATAGAGTAAATGGGGGAATTTTTAGGGTTTTCAGGGCTACTGACCATGAATTTCAAGTGTGCCTCTCTGTATAGCCTTCTGAGCTGGCTAAAGATAGGGATACTGGCATATGTCTCATCCATCTGCATTGTACTTTTCAGCTTGGCACCCCATGACCTTGATAACAACATGCCATACTTAGGAGGCACATTAGCCACCACAACATCCATAACCATGTACTTGGCTAGGATTTGAGTCAAACTTACACAAAGGTCTTTGATTAGGCCAAGGAATTTCACTCTATTAGATTCAAAAGAATATAAATCCTTATAAGGTCTGGTTATTTCTAGCCCTAGCCTTTCCATTATCACCTTTGGCATAAGGTTGTGTGAGGCTCTAGAGTCATGCATAGCATTATGCAGGATTTTTTCATGGATATTAATGCTGACATAGAACAGAGGTATTATCCCTTCTTGAAATTTCCCTTCAATTTTAGGACCAAAAATGAGTTTTCGTTGGTCATCATTAAAATTGACTATGTCATTATTATCCTCAATATTTAAAGCCTTCAAAATTTGGGCTCTATATACACGATGGGTAGCTAACTCAGTCAAGGGAATAGAGATTTTGATTTTTGAAATTTCCTGCTCGAGGCTGAAAGGAATTTGGTTTTTTGAAAAAATTGCCTCAACCTTACTAGCTGCTAGATTATCAACAACATCAGCTCGCTGATTTGTTCTATTTACGTTTGATAGAATGGTTTTAATAGGAGCACTAGCTGAAGTGTTAGTACTATTAAGGTCTGCATTCTGTTTTTCACTTTTTTGAGTGCATTTCTCTCTACCACTATCAAAAGTCACAGCTACTGTTTTTTCCTTTTGTTTGACAACTTTAGATTTGGTTGCAGTGTTTTTTTGTGAAGGTTTGTCAGAGGTTTTGGTGTTGCGAGTTTGTTGACTGGCTTTGCTTCTAAGGTCATATTCTTTTTGGGATTCTATGAGGACATTTTCCATGTCAGGAAAATAACCTTCATCATCATCTTTGTTGTCATCACAATGGGTATAAAGACCTTTTTTTCTATCATAATGAACCTCAAAGTCATAATTATCTACTCTCAACATGTTGATATCATCTTCTTATGTTATCTCATCTGTTTCCTCAACCTCTCTTATATAGTTTTGATGAAAGGGAGGAGTGATCTGTTGATCATCTTTCCTAGGTCTGTTTGGAGGTTGGTTCCTTCTAAAATTCTGATTTTGGTTCTCGTTTTTGTTTTGGGGATCAGTTTGTTTTTGACTTGCTTGTGCTCTCTCAAGGATGCTCATTTTCTTCATCATCTCCTCCATCATTCTTTCCATCTTTGAGTTGGAAGTATAAGGGGAATTTTCCTCTCTAAAGGACACTCTCTTTTCAATTTTCATTCTTGCTCTCTTCTCCATCAAGTTGACTTCCACAGAAACAACACCCTTTTGCATATCTTCAAGAGTTGCAAAATCTCTCTCTCTCAGCTGATAGGCCATCTCAGGGTCAAACCCTTCAGGAAAATTGTTTAAAGCTGAGCCTTGTGGAGGTTTTAGTTCTGGGGAAAGTGCATTATACACACTATTGAATCTAGTGCAATAAGATATCACACTTTCCCCAGTGTCTCTATGGAGATTCTTATAGTCATAAAGGACTTGGAGAGGGTTTTTTTTTACTTCCCATTTGTTTAAGAATGTTTGATGGAAGGCTTGTAGATCACGGATACTATGGGGTGTTAAACCTTTGAACCATTTCCTCACTTCCCCCCCTAAGCTCTGAGAAAATAACCTAAGCTTGACAGAATCATCATCAATTTCATTTATGTCAAAGTATTCATTCATCTTATCCACATGTTATGATGCAGTTGTAGCATTGCTAGCATCATATAATGGAATTTTGGACTGATAGTCCTGTGGAATATTGACTAATGGTGCAAGAAGAACTAAGGGAGCATACCATGTTGCCATGATATGTGGTGGAGGTGGATTTACAAGAGGTGGATTAACAAAAGGGAAAGTGGGCTGAAGTGGAGTGATTTGAACAGTGGGTGTAGGGTGAGTAGAAGTGGATGGACCAGGAATAGACTGCTGAGTTGATCTTGGATGAGAGACACCATAAGTTGTGAAGAAAATGAAAATCAGGAGGTGTTGTTTCTCTACTACCAAGAGGTTCACTTGTTTCTGGGGATGATAGTGAAGACTCAGAATCTAACTAATCTAAATCACCAAGATACCTAGTTCTAAATGGATTTACTAAGTCAACTTGAAATTGTTGTAGAGCTGAAATATTTTCAGGAACTGAATTAGCTCTCAAGGGTGATCTGAAAACAGTTGATAAATTAATCTTAGGAGACTTCCTAAGGATACTTTCTGGGTTATCAACTATCTCAGGTGGATCAGGGTCAGGATAGGCTCTAGTGTGAATCTTTCTAGGAGCCACTATGTTGTGTTTCTCAGACCCAAATAAACAAGACAAGTTCAACGAGGTATGACAATCTTTAAGAGGTTAACCAGTCTATTTTGCAAAAAAAAATTAATCCTGCAGTCTTCTGACTGAGTTTGAAAGACATTATAATGATAAGGGTTCTTCCCAATGGAGTCTTAAGGTCTGTTCAAAATTGTGGAGTTGCCAAGTGGAAGTTTTTAGCCCCTAAGGAGGTAAAACATTTTATGGTCCACCACCATGTTTATTGGATACCAATCTGCAATATTTTTAGGTTTTTCTGAGTTATTTTTCAGTTGTGTGGTTTCTAAGAATATCCTAAATCTGTTTCACAACTTAGCTACGGTTATGAGACAAAGACAGTCTACTCTTATGGCAAAGTCAGCTGATCTTTCAAGGTTAGATAAAGACTTAGGAGAATCCTAGGGTTTTCCTAGTTTGTCACTGATTCAACACAAGTTTTACCATAATTACTATCACTTGGTAGTGCTTAAAAAGGCTGCTTTTAATCTCAATTTTTTATGAAGTTTTAAGGGAACCTAAGGTGGAAATTCAACTGAGTTCCCCAGTGGAGTCGCCATTATGTTGGGGTTCCTATGTTTTGGCTAGATTGGCTAAATGAAAAGATAAGACAATATCAAACCGCTTTGGGATTCAAGGATCTAGCCCTCCTGAATCCAGAGAGGGATATCTCTATGAATGAGCTTAAAGATGTGATCTTTAAAACCTGAAATGTGATATTAGGCTAGTTATGAAGAACTTGGGTTTTGTTTTGTTTGTTTTGGTTGGGAAAATACATGATGAAGGTGAAGGAAGTTTCAAAATGAAGGGTGAAGGTGTCTGCAGGCGAAGGAATGATTTTGCTGACAGAGAGGCAAAGACAGTTTTAACCCATTGGGCTATGGAGTTATAGGAGGATTTTAATTGGACAGCAAGGTTCAAACAGGATCCATGGGGCAAGTCACTTATGTCAAAGGATCTCTTAAGGCGATTTTATGGAATGAAAAAGATAGGAAATGAATAACAAACAAATAAAAAAATAGTGAAATAGCCTAAGATCAAGTAAGTTCTTTTAAACTATCTTGCTTCAGCATGTAATTAAACAAAAACATAAGAGTATTCTAAGATCAGGTTAGTACCTCTAAACTAGCCTGCATTGAAGTACTTTCAGTTAGAAAACATAAAAAAACAATTTCAACAGCTTAAGATCAGGTAAGTGCCTCTAAACTACCCTGCTTTCAGTATATTCAAATAAGAAAAACATAAAAGTATTCTGAGATCAGGTTAGTGCCTTCAAACCGGCCTACATTGAAGTACTTTTAGTTAGAAAACATTAAAAATAAGTTTGAACAAATTAAGATAAGGTAAGTGCCTTTAAACTACCCTGCTTTCAGCATATTCAAATAAGAAAACCACATATAACAGTGACAAAGAGAAATTTAGATCAGGCAAGTGCCTTTAAAGAGAACGTTAAAATGAAGAAAACATAGATAATAAAGCTTTCAGTAAGAGTAGGGTACTGTTGAAAGTAAATCCTAGCTCTATGTTTGCTGCTCTTTATCAGAGAAAGTGAACAAAGTGAAAACATCAAGAAAAATAACAATTGACAGTGAGGAACACATCACCATTGACATAAATCAGGATCCCATAAATCAACAGCTTGTATTTGATGTTTCAAACCAGTTACAATCAGCGAGCTCGGTGGGCCTCTACAACTTCAAACTTCTCATATCAGATTTTGTATCTTCAAGTGGAAAACAGGGCATCAAGAGCTTCAGAGACTATTACATGTGTTCAGATGTCTAGAGACCAACATTTTCTCATCTTCTACAGAAGTATTTATAGAAGAATGAGGAGGTAGGATCTGATAAAAGATCTCCTGGGTCAGTTAATACAGATGGATGACTCTTCTGTAGAAATTTTAATAATAGATGAATTATTCACCGATATTATCCTGATTACACACTATTTGAGCTTCATGCATAATACATAACCTCTTCTACAATTGATCATCAATTTGCAGAATTAGAAGCAGTCGCATGCGCACATTAAAACCATAATCAAGCACACATATAACACAGTATGTAATGGGGAAAGCTTACAGCTGAAAACCCCCAACTATCTGTATATTATAATGATAGATAACATGTAACCATACATAGCACAAAGCTCCTCACAGCTCTCAGCACTATCTCACGTGCTACACACAAACTAGCTCAGATATGAACAAGTCACAAGTTCAAATCTCCTCCACAAGTCTACCTGCCTCTACTGCGCAATCCAAGATGAATAATGATGAGATCCAAGTTCGAATCCCCCTGGCTTGTATTGTGCAATTCTCATTGGAAATATCAATCAATGTGTGTGCAAATCTCATGCACAGCTATAGTCACAACTGATAGTAGAATCACCCTTTCACCCACCTCTAACACTGGTCTCCACTGAACTGTCCATGCATTGCAGTTAACTGATGTATTCTTTAGTTGATTTATGAGTTAATAATTAGTGAATTAATTAATAATTAATTCACACCACTCATCACTAGTGTATTTATCAGTTAGACTAAATGCAACTAGTTCAACTAAGTTAAACCGAACACAACTCCACCAACTATCTCATCAACTCCACCAAACTCTGCCACATGAGTTCTAACTGAATTCAACCATGCAATAGCTCAACCAAACCCTAGGAAAAGCGTATTTCCTTCTGTCAGCTGCATGTGCCACATCCAAGAATCAAACTGAAATTCTCTAAGAGGATAAGATAATGTTTATAGTCCAAATATTATTAAGAGCTAATAATATTCGACTGATCTATTTTTAGATTGGCAGTCTAAAAATAGATTTTGCCCAATGTCTAAAAATAGAGGTCCATATATTTTTACCAACTTGACCAATCATCCATAAATAGCATCCTACAACTCATAGACCATGATCCATATGTCTAAAAATAGACATAGTCTAAAAATAGACTTTGCGCTAAAAATAGCCTCCGGGCCCACTTAGTGAAGGCGACTTCTTTTCACTAAGCTCCATCATCTTGTTGCATTTTCAACACTCCCTCTCAACAAGATATGGGTTATCTGCAACCCCTATCGTGCCTCTGTGGTATTCAAATTTTCTCCTGGTGAGCGCCTTCGTCAAGATATCAGCATCCTGATCCTCCGTGGGAATGTATGAAAGTAACATGATTCTCCGCTGCACACAATCTCTGATATGATGGTACTTGATGTCGATGTGTTTGGATCTATCATGAAATACTGTATTAGCCGAGAGTTTAATGCAACTCTGGTTAATGCCAATAAATCACAGAGGGCTCAAGTGTGACTCCTATCAACCCATCAGATCTTCCTCATCCATATACTCGCATGCCCAAACTTGCTGCCATACTGGCCTCCGCCGAACCCGAGTGCCACGATCTCTCTGGGTCGCCGTACCAAGAAACTTATCGACCCAATATCTCTCTCCCTCGATATGCTCTTTCCGTCCATTGGGCTCCCTGCCCACCGCATCCGTGAAGCCACATAACTTCACCTCATATGACTGTCTGTACCATAATCCATATCCCGATGTGCCTCTGAGATATCTCAATACATGCTTTCATGCCTTCTAGAAGAGCTTGGTAGGCTTAACCATAGCTTGTGAAAGATGGTTAACAACATAGCATATGTCAGGTCGTGTATTGACCAGATACATAAGCTATCCCACCAACTGTCGATAAACAGTGGCATCCACTACTTCCGCTGAAGTAGCATCCTCCTTCCTCCAACCTCCAGGAAGAGGAGTATCAACAGGCTTGCAGCCATGCATGTTGAACTTCTCCAGTATCTCCCAGGCATACTTACCCTGAGAAACAAACAGTCCATCACTGCGTTGCCAAATTTCCAATCCCAGGAAATAATGAAGGAGGACCAAGTCCTTCATCTCAAACTCTCTAGCAAGATCCTCCTTGCATGAAAGTATCAACAGCTCATCACCCATCAAAATAAAATCATCTACATACAGTACAATGATCAGCAACTTACCCTCCACCACAATCTGGTATAGGTTCGGATCCACCTCACTCTTGGAGAATCCAAGTCTGGTGAAATAACTATCTATCTGTGTGTACCAAGCACGAGGTGCTTGTTTCAACCCATACAACGCTTTCTTGAGTCTGCACACATGTGACTCGCTACTGAAGATCTCGAAACCTTTGGGCTGCTCTATGTACACCTCCTCCTCAATGACTCCGTTGAGGAACGCAGTCTTCACATCCATCTGATGAATGTGCCACCCCATCTGCGCTGAGAGAGCTAGGATCGTCCGTATGGAAGAATACCTTGCGACAGGTGCAAAGGTCTCCTCATAATTGATCCCCTCTATCTGTGAGAAGCCTCGGGCAAAAAATATTGCCTTGTACTTCTCCACACTCTCGTTAGCCTCCTGCTTCACTTTGTATATCCATCTCAGATCCACCACTGATTTCCCTTCCGGTCTCGGGACAATCTCCCATGCACTGTTTCTAACAATCAAATCATACTCTTCCACCATGGCATCTACCCATGCGGGGTCCTCCACAACTTCCTCGAAAGAGGATGGCTCTGTCATGACACATTTGCTCACAAGAGCCATGTATCCAGTGTACCGATTCAGTGACTGTCTCTGTCTGTGCTGTGCTGTAGGTGGTCCTACAACCTTCTTTGCATCTTGAGCTAGTTGCTCAGCTTTTGTAGTGCGCTTCCGCCCTCTAATGGTTGGCGCTACATGAGTGGTCTCTTCCACTCCATGAACTTCCTCTTGTGGCTGATCCACATCCTGAAGCTCATGCTTAGGAACTAATAGCTCCTCATCTGCATGCAAGTGTGGCTCCCTCTCAAGTGAACACTTCATGGCTTTATCCTCATGAAATTTGATATCTCGTCGCACAACAGTCTTTTGACTGTCTGGAAAATACACACGATAGTTGTGGGGTGTTTCTGTGTACCCTACAAATATCCCAACCTCTGCGGTAGGCTCCAGCTTTCTTTTTTCTTCGCATCTGGTCACATGAATGTAAATGTGAACCAAAATCCTCAATGTGGGAAATATCGGCCCTTACTAAAACGCCTCTCCTGTGTGTACCATGCCAAGTATCTTGTGAGGACAACGGTTCCGCATACATATACCGTAGCATGCTTCCGCCCACAAGTGAATGGGTAGGCCTTTCTGATCACACATCACCCGTGCAGCACCCACGATCATTCTGTTCTTTCGCTCAGCAACCCCGTTCTGCTGTGGGTTATGGGGTGCGATGAGCTCTCTCCAAATCCCTTTTGTGCTGCAAAAGTCCTTGAATTCAACAGAGATGAATTCACCACCATTGTCACTCCTAAGAGCCTTCACATGTTTCCCCGATTCCTTCTCAACCAGCGCCTTGAATTCACAGAACTTTGAATATGTCTCGCTCTTCTTCCGCATGAAGAAGATCCAGCACTTCCGAGAGAAATCATCAACAAAGATCACATAGTACTTGTGCTTTTCTGTCGAAGCTACTGAGAAAGGACCACACACGTCTGTGTGAACTCTCTCAAGGATCGTCGTGGCGCGACTATCCTTCTCAGGAAAGGTGAAGCCACAAATTTTCCTAAGGGTACACCCCTAATCGATCCACCAGGTGAGTGCCTTTAGGAAGCCCAGTAGAAATCTGCTGCAGTATCTTCAAAGCTCCATGGTGAAGGTGGCCCAATCTCTAGTGCCACAACTCGCCATCATCCCGGCTCACCACTCCTTCAGCCTTGCATGCCATTGCTGCACATCCATCTACATGCAATTGTTAAAGGTTCTTGACTCGAACCCCTATCTTCCGGGTTTCTCCAGTTGTATTACTGTGCAGGAAAGCCTTTCCCTTGTTGAAGACAACATCATATCCCTTGTCTTCTAACACCGCCACAGAGATAAGATTCTTCTTCAATCCTGGAACATGCATCACTTCCTTCAATATGAAGGGTTTACCAGACTCCCTCTCAAAGGAAATGGTACCGATACTGGTCGCACTATATCTACCATCATTGCCCATCTCAATGTGCACTCCAAGATATTTCTCATCCAGATCAGAAAACAAATCTCGATCTCCTGTCATGTGAAAAGACGCACCACTGTCCAAGAACCATACTGATCCCATCACACTTGAGACCAAGAATGCGATCAACGAAAAATCCAGCTCAAACTGCGAGGCTAAGGCCTCTCCCACTGCAGATCCAGCAGCCTGCTTATTTTTCTTCTTCTGCGGACAATTTGTGGCATAATGTCCATGCTGGTGACAGTGAAATCACTTCACCTTGGAAATATCCTGCTTCTTGCCTTTCGCACCAGAATGAGAAGCTTTCTTTCTCTTCCCCTTCTTTTCTTTGGCATCCAAAGCGCAATTTTCTTCATCAAATGCCTTTGATGAAGATCCGTCCCTGGTACTCCGCCTTATCTCCTCTTGCATAAGATCCAATCAAAGTCGCTCCCATCCTGGAAATTTCTCCCGACCATTGACAGAGTCCTGATAGAAATGCCAACTCTTAGGAAGACCAAGGAGAGCCAAGTCCACCAATTTCTCTTCATTTACAGTCACCCCCACACTTCCCAGCTCATCCCTGCATTGGGTGAACTTCGTGAGGTACTTGGGTATACTGTCGCCTTTCTCCATCTTTATGTTTCTGAGTTTATCCTTGAGCGCCAACTTCCTCTGGTCACTCTGGCTTTGGAATAAATCTTTCAACGCTTTCCACATCAAGTATGGAGAAGCTTTTCCATGCAGGCTAGATACAATGTGATCCTTCACGCCCTCCAACAGAATCCTTCGACATTTTGCTGTCTTCTTTTTCCAAGCCTCAACTTGAGCAACATCAGTAGGCTTTGGGACTTCAGCATCTATGAACTCCTTCAACCCTTTATCTTCTAACACCGCCTCCATCCTGTCCTTCCATGCAACATAATTCAAGATGCCCTCAAGAGCATACTCCAATCGCAATCCGTTGAAAGACATTTTGACTTCGACACCTAGAAAAAAGAACTGCTGCAAATTCGAATTCCACTAGCTCAAAACTAAACCGCTCCTGATCTGTGAGAACAAAGTATTTCTAGCATAGAGATCGACTATAGGGGAATTTACTGGATATATCACCTTTCAAAGAAAGGATGGATCCAGAGGCTACCTGGCCCGCTTATAGACTCTGTCTACCGAAATAAATTGTAATCATTGTAATAGATCCGATGATCAATTTCGCTCCGATACCATGTAGAAATTTTAATAATAGATGAATTATTCACCGAGATTATCCTGATTACACACTATTTGAGCTTCATGCATAATACATAACCTCTTCTACAATTGATCATCAATTTGCGGAATTAGAAGCAGTCGCATGCGCACATTAAAACCATAATCAAGCACACTTATAACACAGTATGTAATGGGGAAATCTTACAGCTGAAAACCCCAAACAATCTGTATATTATAATGATAGAGAACATATAACAATACATAGCACAAAGTTCCTCATAGCTCTCAGCACCATCTCACGTGCTACACACAAACTAGCTCAGATATGAACAAGTCACAAGTTCAAATCTCCTCCACAAGTCTGCCTGCCTCTACTGCGCAATCCAAGATGAATAATGATGAGATCCAATTTCTAATCCCCCTGGATTGTACTACGCAATTCTAATTGGCAATCTCAATCAATGTGTGTGCAAATCTCATGCACAACTATAGTCACAACTGATAGTAGACTCACCCTTTCATCCACCTCTAACACTGGTCTCCACTGAACTGTCCATGCATTGCAGTTAACTGATGTATTATTTAGTTGATTTATGAGTTAATAATTAGTGAATTAATTAATAATTAATTCACACCACTCATCACTAGTGTATTTATGAGTTAGACTAAATACAAATAGTTCAACTAAGTTAAACCGAACACAACTCCACCAACTGTCTCATCAACTCCACCAAACTCTGCCACATGAGTTCTAACTGAAGTCAACCATGCAATAGCTCAACCAAACCCTAGGAAAAGTGTATTTCCTTCTGTCAGCTGCATGTGCCACATCCAAGCATCAAACTGAAGTGCTCCAAGAGGATAAGATAATGTTTATAGTCCAAATATTATTAAGAGCTAATAATATTCGATTGATCTATTTTTAGACTGGCAGTCTAAAAATAGATTCTGCCTAATGTCTAAATATAGAGGTCCATCTAATTTTACCAACTTGACCAATCATCCATAAATAGCATCCTGCAACTCATAGACCATGATCCATATGTCTAAAAATAGACTTTGCGCCAAAAATAGCCTGCGGGCCCACTTAGTGAAGGCGACTTCTTTTCACTAAGCTCCATCATCTTGTTGCATTTTCAACATCTTCAGCCTTTGAAGCACTTGATGAAGTAATTAATAGATAATATGTCTGCATTAAATTGAGGTACATTTATGAATTGAGTTCGGTGGGAGCCTTTGTTAACTTTTGAGGGTCGGTGTCATGCTTGAAGTAACTCTGTTTCTGCTTCCTGAGGTCTAATGATAAAAAAGATTAGCTTTTGGGCTGCTTTTAATATTTAAAATAGTTTTTCTGAAAATTAGAGATAAGATCCTTGAGTAATATTAATTGTTCGGCTGTCTTTGGGCAAAACACCTCTTGTTTGTAATAATGACTAAGCCGTCTTTAATTACCATGAGGCTGCAGTTGCCCTTTGGGAGTTGGAGAGGTTTATTTACTTCAGTTCAGTGTTTTCGATCTTCTATTCTGGTAAAAACTGATACTCTTTAACTGTGATTTAAAAAAATAGTGTCTTGTTGATGTGCAGGCCGGGCAGGGGAAATATGGATCTTGAACCTTGCAATCGACTTTCCTTTGATAAAGAAATGGTATGGGAATATTCATTCCCAGCCCTCGGCCCTTTCTTTCAACATAATGGAAAACCTTCATTACCTACAAAATCCAACAAATATATCATAAAATCCTGTGTTTTTGGGTTTACTGCTTCGGAGGCATAGGATGAGAGCAGAGCCGTTGGATGGCATCATCCACCAGTTGGGAATCATTTAGAAATAGTCAAAGGAGATTGGAGGAAAATAATAGATCAGAATCGTCGATCACACGCAGATCAACGGTGGGGATTACGCGTTGGAATCCTCTTGAAAGAAGGTGGAAAGCGATGGTATGAAGCGAGATTAGCTCTGGGCCGTCCGATCTGGACACGTGGACAGTCCAGATCCAATCAGAGGATCGCAATCGGCGGGAGGAAAATAAGGGTGCGATGAAAATCTTCGATGCGATTGCGTGATCGGGAGGGCCAATGCGATTGAGCGATGACCATTGATCTGAGGATCAGATCAACTGTGGGGAATGAATCAGAGGGATGGGCGATCGAGGGGACAAACATTGCAATGCGATTGAAACCTTGCGATTGAAACATTGCGATGCGATTTGCACAGGCCGTTGATCAGCTTTAGATCAACGGTCAATATCTTTTGATTTTTTCGCACCGGCGGAAAACCTTTTAACACTTTATAAAACCCAAATTTTTTTGAATAATACAAAGTTTTTGGTGGATCGAGCGGAATATATATATAAGGCGAATAGGCGCCCATCTGCGGGGCCTTTGGGCTTTATGAACTGTGATATGGCCGGGGCGTATTAAAACAAGGGCCAATCGTAATCGGGCCATCGGGTCGGGTCTTTCAATCAACCCATTAAAACATTTGCGATGCGATTGGCACCCGGGATCTTTAACACTTGGTCTTGGGGAAAAGTCACATGAAATGAAAAGGTGGAGAAAAAGTTTTATGAATAAGTCCTAATCGCATCGGAAAGTTTCGATGCGGCCTTTTCAATCAACCCATTGTGTATTCTCTGATTGTGATTGTGTGATCGGTCTTTTTAATCTACCCATTTGAAATATTTCAACACGTGACTTTGATTTTTTATTTAAAACTTTGGAAAAGTGGGTTTTGAGACTTTACAAAGGAAAAATGGATCGGGCATGAAATATTTACAAGGTTTAAACGCCGGGTTGGGCCCACATTTAATATGAAAAATCATATAATTGGAGGATAAAATCACAGGGCGTAATCACATTGGAAATTCAGAGGATGTGAAAACAAACTGGTGCGCTGAGTTTTTGCGATGCGATCGGGAAGGTTTATATAGAAGAGTTGATCGCATCGGGAAAAAAGGAACACAGGACTTGTGCACCATCGAAATTTTTCAATGCGATAAGCGCTATATGGGTTCAGCGCTTGGTTTTTATGACAAGGTCACACGGTGGGGAAGTGGTTGAGACTTGGCCCAAAGGGGCCTAACCTCTTAATACAAAAAATGGGTGTTTCCATGATTTTTAATGGTTTTCAAAGGGTTTTGGGGTTTTCGCTATAGTTAAAAAAGGGGTTTTAAACTATGCAACAATGAGTTTCATGGATGGAAGAAGGGGAAACATGAAAAAGAGGAATTTTACGGAGGAAAAGGGACACAAATGAAGGTTAGTTTCTGAATGGAAGAAGGGGAGGGAGGGGATTTTGCAGTAGTCTTTGTCATAGAATTTTTAGCAAAATTTTTGAGTTCTGGAAGGAATCAGCAGTGAATACTTTTTAAACATGAGCATGAGATCTTCCACAAGCTTCAAGAGATAACATTTTGGCCATGAAAGTGTTTCTTGAAGACTGAAAAATGTTTTGGCCACCTTTTGATAGGACAAATTTTACAGGTGGCCAACATGATCCATCGAACTTAGGCAAGAAGAACCTGCCCATAGTGTGGTGTCTCCCATGAAGGAAACCTCCATCTCTGTACTACTGCCATGGCCTCCTCCGGTCCTTGAGATGGTAAAAGTCTTGAAAGCTCAAGTTATCCTTGAACCTCTGGTTTTGTGACTCATATTCCACAAAGTAACCTTCCAGGGAGGTTGGTTCTTGTGGTCCCTCATTATCTATAGCCAAGAAGGTAGGCATAGTAAAGCATTGGGAGGCCTGCGGGACTTGTGGCATGCTCGTAGGCTGACCAGTCCCATAGTGAGATATTTAAGAACTTTCTCCTTGATTTAATCTCCCAAGGGACTCTCTCATTCTATCCACCCTCATCTCCTTGATTTCCTTGGAAAGATTTTGCATGGTCTCCAAGAGAGTTTTTGCAAACTCCTCTACTTCCTTATCCTTCTCATCCTTCTCATTCACAGGGGCTTTCCACTTGTCTTGACCTTTGTCAAGTTCTTTAGTAGTATAGTCATAATTTTTATGAATTCTATTTTGGTATCTCCTCTCCCTCTTAGTAAGAGGATCTTCATCTTCTAAATCTAGCATGAATGGTGCTCCAATGCTAGCATAGGCTGTGCCAAGAGTGGAGCTCCGATACCACTGTAATATCCCTTTTCCGGGAATATCAAGATTCTATCCCAGAGATTGACTGCAGGGGAATTTACTGGATATGTCACCTTTGAAAAAAGGATGAGATCCAGAGGCTACCGGGCCATCTTCAGACTATGTCTATAGAACTTGGAATAATCCCCTTTTTAGGAATTTCAAGAAGGTGCTCAAGGAAAACGCTGTATAAGTAAAACTATGCAAAAATAACGCAGATCAAGGCTTGGTTCTGTTAGCCCCCCATAAATTTTTAACAAGAAAATAGGGGGCTAAAATGTTTTTGAGCCTTCAAGGAATGCATTTCCCTTGAAAACACATCATCCTTGAAGTCTCCTTGTGCCTTTGGTCCTTTGATAAAATCCCCTCTGTTGTTTTCCATTATAAAGCCTCTCTGTTATGAAGAAGAATGCCCAAAAGGCCCCTTTCCCCTCTTATCTCACCCCCACTTAGCTTCTATGTCGTTTCCCCTTCTTTTTCCCTTCATACCTTTCCAAATCCCCTTTATATCCTTCCCCTACCCTTTGTTGGCCTTTTCCCCCTTATTCCTCTATCGTTCCTCTTCTAGCCTTTAATTTCATTGGAATGGGCCAAACCCACTTCCAACCTTATACTAAGGCTTAGCCCCTTTCCGCCAGCCCCGTCCCCATGTAACTGAGCGCTGTGACTGAACGCTGCCTCTTAAGGCGCTAGTCGCATATCGCATTATCGCAATATCGCAGTTTCATTATATGTTCGGTCGATCCATCGCAAATATTTGCGATGCGATTTGATTGCGTCACAAATATTTGTGATGTGATCGTCCGATCGCACACTGCCCCAATCGCATATCGCACCGTCGCACTTTCCTCCATCGCAATTTCTGCCCATCGCACTTTCCTCCATCGCATTTTCCGCCCATCGCAACTCCGCCCGATCACAATATCACAATCACAGTTATTTTCTCCGCGTTGCGACTATCCTTCCGCTCCATTCCATCTTGCGATTTGCAATTTGCGAGTTGACCTGCCGGGTCCCACCTCCGTGGCTCCACTTCATTGTTTTTCTCCGTTTCCCTGTGTTATTCGCCCAAACGTTGATCTTTGGGTTTTTACACTGATAGCCTTTTCTTCCACCACTGTTCCTCCAGGACTCCAAAGCTCTTCTCCACCACTGATTAGGTTCACAACAGGTTTATTTTATTGAGCAGATAGCACAGAGAGGCCATTGCAGCCGCCGGCGAAGCAGAAGAGATGGTTTTTGAGGGGATTCAAGCCGGTTAATTGAAGATTAACAATTATGACCCTGCATTCAAAGGAAAAGGGCACGGTTGGAAGACTTAAGCACGCAAAGGTCATATCCACGTTTAATATTAGCAGAGTACTTTCCTACAGACGGATCACCTTCCTACAAGAAGTCTCCATGCCTCCTCGAGCCCTGAGATGATTAATTACACTGACTGAAGCTCATTTAAGACAGTCAGGAAGCAGTATGGAGGTATGGAGCGGCCCTGCAGATTTTCCACCCAGTTCATTTATTCGAGAAGGCTAGCACGAAGTTCCAGACCACCGTAAGAACTCAAAGAGCATATCAGAGGTCAATATCGACCTGAAAGAGGCCTCCAAACAGTCTACAGACTGCAGCACGACGCCATTAAGCATTATGGGCGTGAACACTTCCGTCGTGCTGTCTTAATGAGATCAATTAAATGTCTATTTACCTCTGTTTCTCTCTTCTCCTATAAGAATCCAGTAGAGCACATTGTAAAGGGTTGTTTTTGGCTACTGCCGTTGCTGTTAGAGGCATTGATTCTGACTGTTAGAACAGTCTTGGGAGGGAGTAGCAGAGTATTTTTATGTAATAGGCTGGGAGGAGAAAGTCTGGACCGTAACAGCCATTGAACTATATTGTACATGACTGGTTTTGAATCAATTAATCAAAGCACATTTCACAGGATCCTGGTCTATTACTATTAGTGATGTTTTTCTAACTCTGTTTATTTCATTTACATGCTGTCTCATGTTCTTCTGGTAGGCAACAAAAGTATAACATAGGATTCACCCTTGTTAGGTGCCCTATTTTTCCTGCTCTCCCTACCTTTAATGTTTTCTGCTTTATGTGTTATCTAAGAGTGAATTCATGTAGTTTAACCAGTGCAGTGGATGTTATTGCCTGCTGGCTGATGTATGAACTTGGGGTTTGCTGCTTGGATGTTTCTTTGTTAATCTTATCTCTGTTTTCCCTTGGAATTGCTAAAGCTGACCTGGAGTTAAATGACCTCTGGTCTGATCTATAAGCATCCCCTTTGTCCCTCTTTGAGAGCTGCCTTTGATTATGTCCAAGCAGGTCTGGAGTTAAATGACCTCTGACCCGATGTATAGATGGAAAATTGGTTGCTTTCCTTCTTTCACCTTCTTCCTTAATGTTCCATTCCATCATCTATCTAAAAGATCCTTTGGTATAGATGACTTGCCCTCTGAAAGCCTTGGCTAGTTGTTGCATGTAATCTCCTTTTATGACTCCATAGCCCAATGGATGGCACTTTCTTGGCCTATCCTCTTTGCTGAAACAACCCGCTATTTTGTTCCTTTCCTTCCATTGCTTTCCCAGTCCATGATCCCCTTACCAACCTAGAAACCCTTCAACCAAATAGTTTTAAACCCCCCTTTTTTGCTTCATAACTAGCCTAATATCTCATTATGAGCTTTCAAAGATACATCATTCTTTGCTCTATTTGGAGAGATCCCTCTCCGGGTCTAGGAGGGCTAGATCCTAGGGCCCCAAAGTGGTTTTATTTTGTCTTAACTTTTGGTATTGCCAAATCTGCCAAAACATAGGAAACCTAACAGATTCCCCTCATTTATGCTGTATGTGACTTATATATGGAATTTCATCAGAAAAATTTAGTTTATACTATTTAAACAGATCTCCCAAAAACTTGACTAGCTAAAAAGCATCCAAAGAGGAAGGCTGCAACAAAATGAAAGCACTACTTCAGGAATTGCACAGTTTTAGCAGGTTTTCAGCGGAGACCAGCAAGGAGACTTATATTTCAGTCTTACAGTAGTAAATCAACATTATGATAAATCCCTCTCATTATACAATAGAATGCATGAGCCAATACAATAACAAATCTTCAGAAAAGAGAGCAGGAACACAAGTACATTTGCAGAAATGCTTCAACAGCATTATTTTTCAGGAGGTTCGGCAGCTATAAGTTACAAATCAGATCTAGGATAGATATATGGACAAAATACCAGATCTATACTAGATCTAGAAACTATATAGTTTTCTCTACAAGATCCACTTGGAATTTTGACAAAAGCATGCATGAATAAGAGTAGATCTGAGAAACAAGTTGCAGATCTGGAAACTGCTGCAATAAATTTCTGAATATAATATTTCATTACAATGGATCAGATCTGAATATAAAATATATCAACAAGCCAATCCATGGATCACCAAGTGGAAGGCAAATCCTAGCACAAGAGATCTCTGATCTAAACTATAAGCAAGACAACCTGCAAACCCTCATACATAAATAACACAGTTTACCCAGTGGGATAGCACTGTAGCTCAAATGACACAGAAAAATATTGAATAATTGTAGATCTGAAGTACAAGAAATGATACACTCTTCCACGAGTTCAAACGACCCAATCTATGGAGAGAGGCTCTCAAAATACACTAGATTTCTGCAGATCTAGATCACCACTTGTTGGAAATGTTGTCATTGATGGCAAAGGAAAGGAGATGGAAAAGGTAAAGACAGGAGCAGCACCTAAAATATCCATAAGGCAAAAGAGACAGAGAAGTAGCAGAGGCAGCAGAAGAAACAGAGGAATTGAAGCAGAATTGGTTTATCTATGAATTAGGGGTTTAATACAGTTTGCAGATGAATTATTGAGCAATTATTCATCAATGATAGACTAAATCTGTAGTAAAGACTTAATATGCTTGGGGATGAGTTGGAGTATTGCTTAAATGGCAGAAAAGGGCTGGAGTACAAGCAACATATATAGATATATCTGTTTATGAAGAATTGTGAATAAGTTCCATGTGTGACTTTATGTGTTCTTGGTCGAATCATATGAGTAAATTGTCCCAGTGTAACTGTCCAAACTGTATGCGCTTGTGGGGAGAATATACAAACCCTGTGATGAGAATTCCGTATGAATGAGACCCTGTAGCAGAGTATTTATAAGAAATGCATAATAAACCTCTGCATAAGAATAAACGAAACCGTGTTATGTATGGTGGAACTCTGCAAGGGTTATGTATGGTGGAACTCTGCGTCAGAGTATAAAAGAACCTTTTATAACAGGAAACCATGTATTGACTACAATATGAATGGAGGCGGAACTAGAGTCAGAGGCGAAACCATAGTCAAAGGTAGAACCATAGTCGTAACAAAATATATAAATAATAAAGGAGAACCGGAACCTTGACCGGAGGAACCATGAGGGGACTGAAACCACGAGTGGGTTCACGGAGGCAGATTTCCCAATTCCGCACCACCTTTCGACCGTAAGGTGGTTTTGCAGAAATCGTAGCGATTCCATAGACTTCGTGACACGTGGCATAGGCGGTATTGGAAGCCGCCGTTTAACTTGAAATTTCGCGTGTTATACACCAACCAAAGACGCCGAGCGAAATGGATATAAACCATCGATCTGGTGGAGGAGCATCGGACGGAGATCATTAAATGAAGATGCGTGAGGTTTAATAAAAGCGCACAGAGATTAAGCCAGGTACAGTGCGTTCCGTGGATTGGTTGTTTGACTGAATTGTGGGGCCTGGAGGAGTCATATATATAAATGAATTGGTTTAATTATGGTTTTCAACGTTTTATGGTCTTAATATAAGGTCCAGAGGTAATATAAAAGTCGGAGATACGTGCAATGGACTCCGGGTATTAATATAAGGCAGCAACCTTGGTGATCATGTTCGACAATAAAGTTGAACTCGTAATTATATTATATATTACCACGGTCTTGACATTTGACTAATTATAATATAATTTAAATATGCGGATGTCGGGTTATTCATATGGATGAATTTCATATATTATATGTGTTGAGATACTATGGTGTGCATATAATGGAATATGCATATGTGATTAAATATGCCGAGGGTCTATTAATATAGTTCTAATCACCAAAGGTCCATGTTATATAAGTGGAGCCCATAAAACGTAAAGTTGTTATGATTGTATTAAAAAGTGCCATGTGGTCCATGGGCTTTATATATATGCCTCAGCTTGACGGGAGGGCAATTTTAATATACAATGATTGTGATGTCCGTTCTGCTTGCGGGATGTTCCACATCAACAAGACACTTGCTACAAGTCAGCAGTCATGTATTTTTCTAAAAGGCACTGATATAAAAGCACTGCTACATGTATACAGCAATTTCACCACAGTAGAGGACATAATAGGATACAGAGCAGAAAAGAGTTAAAACACAATCACAAAAAAAGAAAAAACACAGTCAAAGAAAAGACAAATGCGCAGCTAGCCAAAAGGGTGAATGAGTGAGCTGGAATTCACTTTGTAATTCGAATGTAAATGTTTTAATTGTTTTTATTGTTTGTGATGCATTGGCAAGTCTCTGAAAAAAAAAGAAAAGAAATTCCCACTGTAATGTTAAATTGATACCTACAGTTACATTTTCTAAGTAAGCAGATAAAAGAAATGAGGAGGCAGAAGACCAAGGAGTATGACCATCCATTTCGAATTCCTAGAGGAATACAAACAGTCATGTGAGGATTTCTATAAGTAATATCATTTTGATATGCAAATTTTTTGGTGAGAAGTGAAAGAGAGAGTGAGAGAAGAGAATGCAGAAATGAAGTAGTGAGGCAAAGAAGAAAGAGGAGCTGAGCAGAGAAGAAGGAGAATCTGATAGAGAATCAGAAAAGATGCAGAGATGATAAAGGGCAGATATGAGAATAGATTAACAGTAGAGAAGATGGAACAGAACAGAGCTGATATCCAAGGTAAATCAGCAAGTGTTTCTCTTTTGAAAGAGTAAGGAAGTTGGAGCTTCCCTATCAAGTTGTAGCTTGATAGATGTCAGTTGTAGCTGACTGAGGTAGGAGCCTTCTGTAGGTTGGTGCCTGCAGAAAATAGATGGGAGTTGGTGCTTCCACATCAAGTTGTAGCTATAAAATGTCAGTTGTAGCTGACTGAGGTTGGAGCCTCTTGTAGGTTGGTGCCTATAGAAAATTAATGGGAGTTGGAGCTTCCTTGCAAGTTGTAGCTCGCAGAATTGAGGTAGGAGCCTCCTGTAGGTTGGTGCCTACAGAAAAACAGTGGTGAGAGGGAGTTGGAGCTTGCCTTTGCATCACAACAATAATAAGATGTGGTTTTCTCCCTTTATGGGTTTCCACTTATATTTGGTGTCTTTGTGCATGTGTTGATGTGATTTATCTAATCTGCTTAATACTTGTTGCTCACATATTAAGACTGTTGTTACAATTAAAAAATTTGTTTGATACTTGCTGCTCACTAATAAAGATTTCTCACATATTAAGTTGATCATGAAGTGAAGGTGTAAATAAGGTTTAAGAGAAAAGTTTTAAAATTTCATGTATATGTTAAACTGATTCACCCCCCCCCTCTCAGTTTAACTAAGGGTTCAACAATTGGTATCAGAGCAGGTTCCTTTGGTGTAAGCTTAATAGCTTGAAGGAGATCTGGTTAAGTCATGGACTATCAAAATGTGTCTGTGTTAAATACAACAAAATTTCCTGAATGGAGAGATAAGGTTAAAACATGATTATTGGCTTATGAAACTGAAGTATGGAAGCTTGTATGTGATGGTTATTTCACAGAATCCCCCACGGTGAAAGAACAACAGAAGAATGCCAAGGAAAAATGTGTGATATATGACAGTCTTCATAACAAGGACCTTGAGTTGATAATGGATCTAGACTCTGCAAAAGAAATCTGGGACAGATTGCATTTCATCCATGGAGTAGACACCGAGGATTGCATTGTCAAGAAGGAGAAGAGAATCAAGAAGAAGAAAAATTCATGTCAAAAGGAAGATGTTCAATCAAATGAGGTACCTGCTAGTGTGAATGGTATTAAGAGCCATGAAGAAATCGCAGCAGAAGAAAAAGCCAAACTTGACACAACTCTGACTGAAATAGAAAAATTGAAGAATGAAAACAAAGACCTTAAGAGATTGGTACAAATATGTGATGAGAAAGAATATGAAGACAGAAAAGAAATTATTTGCTTGAAGACACAGATTGAAGAGGCAAAGAAAGTAGAAGACACTCTGCTGCAACAAATGAGAGAGAAAAGTCAGGAATGTGAAAGATTGTAAGAAGAAGTAGTGAGCCTAAGAAAGAACTTAGAAAAAGCCCAAAGAGAACTATTAATGAATACACCTCTAATGAAAGGCTCTGAACAATTGGATCAGATTCGAAATGCACAAAGGTCACCTCTCATAAAGGCTGGGATAGGATATGAAGGAGAAACTAGTAAGCCCAGGGTAGAAGATAACAAGAAAATTATCTTTGTGAAGGTTGTAAAAGATAATAAAGCAACTCAGCAGATTCCCACAAAAATAGAATCTAGCAAGAACATGAGTTACAGAGAAACAAATAGAATCAAGCAGCAAAATGAAAGAACAGAGAATGAGATGATGAAACAATCAAGTGTTGAAGGCTCATATACTCCTAAGGATGTATTGAACAAATTTGGAAGATGTCAAAGGAGGTTCCTCCCTCCTATAAAAAATAGCACATGTTTTTCCTGCCACAAACAAGGACATAATGCAGCATATTGCAAGACAAAGACAATTCAGTCCAATCAGCAAAGGATGCAGGAAAAGAGAAGAATCCCTCAAGCAAGAAAATGGAAAGAACAATCTTTCACCAGGAACACAAATCATTTCCATGGCTATTGTTATGCATGCAATAATTTTGGACATAAAATTGTTGATTGTAAAATGTATCCAAGAAGAGAAACAAAATACTATACATCAGCTCAAATGCACATTGGTCAAATAAGATGTTATGTATGCCTCAAGCTTGGCCACAAAGAAAAGGATTGTAATCTTCCATATATTTTAAAGAACTCTAGAAATATGATGAAATCAAAGCAAATCAAACAAAACTATGAATTTAAAAGAAGTGCAGACATTATGAAGAACCCCAATAAAGTATGGAAGGAAAAGAGAAAGGGGGAGCCTATTACCTCAATAACATAAAGAATCTAGCATAATCTCAGGGGGAGCTGCTCTAGGAAACAAAGCACAAATCCATCAAGTGACAAACATGAAGCAACATCCCAGGGGGAGAGCAGTTCATATATAGACCTCATGAAAGTAGTCTAAGAAGAGATCCATGTAATGAGAACAACTATGAGATTAGGAAGAAAAAGGAAATTCCTCTAAAAGAAAACTATAGAGAAAGAAGATCATCTGAAGTATTAAGTAGCTAACAAAGTAATGAAAGAAGAAAAGATAGCAAGCAGCCATGGTAATAGAAAGAAGACTTCAACACCTTAAATGATGATCACTTTGTACATCTTATTGCTAGAATTGACAATGAAACACATTAAGAAGAATGAGTAAGAAAAGTGCCTGTCATCATCAATATCCTTACTTCCTTCATCTATGAAAAAGTCCCTTGGAGGAGTACAGTCAAGAGAGTGACCTGCCCTTGAAGATTCCAAGAATAGAAATTGAAGATGTCCTTCTGAAGATCATCATGTCAGAATAGTTGAAGTGGTATATAAAATGGAGCTGTCATAGCAAAGGAAAATGCAGTGACATTCCTTTGAACAGAATGACAGAATAAGAAAATAGTTAATGATGAAAAGATCAGATTGAGGATGTTAATGACTATTGAGGTGAACAATGGAAAGCTCAATAGAAGAATTTATGAAGGAAGTCTTAAATTATGGGTAAATGTGCAAGCTAAAAGTGAAATCTCAGCATGGTTTATCAAAATAATATCAATTGATGGTTAGGTACAAGCAGCATGCTTATCAACAGATTACCAAGCATTATCAGTGGAGCAGCACTATGATACAGGTCCATAGGATCAAAGGACTATGGCAAGAATGCATCAAGGTAAAATTCCCAGGGTTATCTGCATTCAGCATGAAAAGGTCAGTAGCAGTGCTAAAGGATCAGCATTAGGTTTACACTTGAAACATTATATTAGACATTAAAGAAGTCTTTGTTTCTATATATATAACTGCATGCCTTCTTGAAGTCAATACATATATCTTCAAGGCCTCTATCTGAAGATTGTTCATAAATTGGATGAAGTTTTTTAGCTGAGTTTTCAATTAAACATATTGACTATGCTTTTGTGGAAGTTCATTTTGATAGAACAGTCAAAGTATCTGAAGAGTAAAGGACTAACTGTGATTACCATCTGAAGCTCAAAAGTTTTTTTTTAAATCATCTAAATCCTACTTCAGCACAAAGGATTTACTGGTAATCCACCTTTAAAGAGAGATTGATTATTGACATACATACCATTATGTCATAAATAAAACTGCATAGTTGATAAGTGAAACTGACCAATGCGTTGAAGGGTTTGTTTTGAAAGCATATTGTAAAAGAAGGAAAGTCAGTTGGCCTCTAATATTGAAAGATATTGCCTATTCTTATAATAAGCTATAAAATCTCATTTGATTCATTGTTCACAACAAAAAAAGGACCTTTCAGTCTTTAAAAGTAATATCCTTGTCAGCATCCTAGTTCATGTCATCAACAACAGGCAGGAAAGGTGTACCATAGCAATAAAAGATATATTGGCATCATTATCATAATTGAACAGGTGTGGTACTGCAGATGAATATTACAGGAAGAGACATATTCAATATACAATCTTCTTCAACAAAAATATATTAAATCACTACATCAGACAGAGACAAGCATATTTGAAGCCTTCTCAGTATTTAAATTCTTGATCCAATCATACATCTTTGATTAAATAAAGCTGGTACAATGTGTTCTATGAAGGATCATTATCCTCATTTTCAGCCTTATACTAGTAAAAGGAGAATGTGCTTTGGATTGTATCAATTTACAATGTATATTAAAGTCTAATAATCCTCAAAGTGTTCTCTCAACAAGTCTTGTACATCAGTCTGGAGCAGAATAGTACAAAGTTAGCAGAAGAGGGCTTAAACATAACTCAGAGAGAGGAAATGCAGAAAGAAAACTAGGAAATGAGCAACCCTTTGCCATTGATGTCAAAGGGGGAGGAAAAACAAAAAGGGGCTTCTAAAAGGAAAGCAGAAGAAGCATATGATTATTAGTGGGGGTGTTGCCATCAATGCCAAAGGGGGAGACTGTTGGAAATGTTGTCATTGATGGCAAAGGAAAGGAGATGGCAAAAGAGATGGCAAAGGTAAAGACAGGAGCAGCACCTAAACTATCCATAAGGCAAAAGAGACAAAGAAGTAGCAGAGGCAGCAGAAGAAATAGAGGAATTGAAGCAAAATTGGTTTATCTATGAATTAGGGGTTTAATACAGTTTGCAGATGAATTATTGAGCAATTATTCATCAATGATAGACTAAATCTGTAGTAAAGACTTAATATTATTGGGGATGAGTTGGAGTATTGCTTAAATGGCAGAAGAGGGCGGGAGTACAAGAAAAATATATACATATATCTGTTTATGAAGAATTGTGAATAAGTTCCATGTGTGACTTTATGTGTTCTTGGTCGAATCATATGAGGAAATTGTCCCAGTGTAACTGTCCAAACTGTATGCGCTTGTGGGGAGAATATACAAACCCTGTGACCAGAATTCCGTATGAATGAAACCCTGTAGCAGAGTATTTATAAGAAATGCATAATAAACCTCTGCATAAGAATAAACGAAACCATGTTATGTATGGTGGAACTCTACAAGGGTTATGTATGGTGGAACTCTGCGTCAGAGTATAAAAGAACCTTTTATAACAGGAAACCATGTATTGACCACAGTATGAATGGAGGCGGAACCAGAGTTAGAGGCAGAACCATAGTCAAAGGCAGAACCATAGTCGTGACAAAATATATAAATAATAAAGGAGAACTGGAACCTTGACCGGAGGAACCATGAGGGGACTGAAACCATGAGCGGGTTCACGGAGGCGGATTTCCCAATTCCGCACCACCTTTCAACCGTAAGGTGGTTTTGCAGAAATCACAGCAATTCCATAGACTTTGTGACACGTGGCATATGTTGGGAAAAATACTGAGAGGGGGGGGGTGAATCAGTATTTAGTATTTACACAAAACGTTTTACTTTTCTTACTTCAAAAACCCATACGCTACTTTGATGAAGCCAACTGGCGTATACATGCGGATATCCTTCATAAAACTCGCGTATACATAGAGATCTAATTATGCAGATATTTCTTTACTTAGATCTATTCATCATTCATTCATCAGTGGTTTATCATACATTCAGATCTTTCATTCAACTGTAACCCTTTCCATTCAGATATGCTTCAGAGAGAAGTATTCATTCAAGCTTAGACTTCTTGCACACATTTGCACAATGAATTTCTTCTCCTTATATAGGTTTACCCTTTATCAATACCATGAGCCAAAACCACATTACTTTCGATGGTATTCCTGGATGGGGTCACATAGATGAATCATTACTCAATACAATGGGTCAATACCATGGTGGTTACCCCTGGTTTTACATATTTAGAGCGCTTTTCCCATACGCGACTTGGCACGTTATTTCCCGCGTGCATACGCTACTTTGTCTAGACAAATCCGCGTATGCCTTGAGACATACTCTTTTCATCATGTTCTAGCACATACTTACATTCCTTCCATCATTACCTTGTGTACTCATTGTACATACATCAGATTTACATCATTTAACAAGTTCATCAAGACATATTCCATCAGGGACAACTTCATCAAGTAGGTTGCCATCATCTTCATCAAGTGGGTTGCCATCAAGGACAACACTCAGCATCATATTGCCAACAATCTCCCCCTTTGGACTTGATGGCAACCACGATGGTGTTTGATCACCAAAATAGATAGATAAATTGATTATAACCATGTTACTCTCCCCTTATTCAAACACCATGTCACTCTCCCCCTTTGACATCAAGGGCAAAGGGAGGATCAAAACCAACACAAGGTTTTTTTTTTTTTTTTTTCTCCTCATGTACATAGAAGAGCGCTGTAGATCTGATGTGCATTGAAGTTACCATGCTCCCCCTGAGTTCATGCATATTTTTCAATGAATTACATGACTCTATGACCTTCCTATCACCAAAGACTCATACTTACATCAAGGATCCAACCAAGTGGATTTACATATGAGATTCAAATACCCAACCAAGAGGGTTTACACATTTTGACTCAACTACCCAACCAAGTGGGTTTACAAATTTGAACAAGTCCTTACATGACTGAATATTACAATTTTACATCATAGGTCTCAACATGACCTTTTCATTAAGTTACAAATATGACTTTTCATGACCAATACCAGAAATACCTCAAGAGAGATCATATTTCAGAACCATCATAATGCCAACAATGCATTATACTCAGCAAGGCTAATGCTCCCCCTGAAAATGTGCATCAAAGCATCATTTCCATATGTCCAAGGCTCCTCTTTAGCTTGTGAAACCTGAAGCTCTTTCAACATCAAGTGACCCTTCTTGGACAAAATGTGTCCTGGTGAAGTATCAAATCACAAAAAACTAACAGATACCCATTTGAGGGCTCGGTGAGATCTTTCCAACGGTGTAGACGGTTTGTCGAATGGGGCTACGGTATGGTTGTAGCAGTGGAAAGAAGAAACATGGGTTCTCTTTTAATAATGCAGTTTTCCCTCCAAATTCACTCATTTGCTATTGTTGTTGTGGTCAATGTAGAGAGGAGAGAAGGCCCTAAATCTTGCAGCGAGCGTAGCGGACAAACCGACCGTTGGAATCGAGATCCGTCAATTGCAGGTAAGAGGCCTATCCTTACTCTTTCATTTTGATGGATTGAAAGTTCAGTTTAGGGGCCAAAATCTCAGAAATAGACCCTCCTTCATCTCTACGGCCGGGTCGCACTTTTTGGGCCAAAAAGTGCGACCTGTCCCAGAATTGGGCAGAAAACTGCGACCTGGGAGATGAGGGGGTTTTAGTGTTGTTTTATGGCTGAGAGTTGGGTTTTTGTTTTTGGTTATGGTATTCCCTATCTATATGCTGACAAATATGATGTTTTTGTGCAGGTATGGCAGATATACGGGTTAACTAGAGAGAGAGAGACCTGGGTACATTACGGGCAGAGATCCAGGCAGATCAGGGTGTCCGTCGTGTACTGGCTAGGTTTGGGGTTTTGAAGTTTTTGGAGAACCCTCTGATGAGAGCTGGGGAGCCCTTGTTGGCCCGGATTTTCAGTTATTGGGATCGAGATCATGAGGTCTTTATAGTGCGGGGGCACAGGATCGAATTGAAAGTCCAGGATTTGTATTTTCTCACGGGTCTCCTGCCACTTGGGATGGTGGGAAACATGCAACTAGTGTTATCGCAGGGGCGACATATCATGGAGTTTGTGGAACGACATTGTCGACCGGGTCTCCAATTCAAGGGGACTCGGATACCGATCGGGGATCTAGAGAGGCTAGAGACCGTGGTGGCCGCGACGGTCTTGCGTATCTGGAGAGCAGCTTGATGACTCCATCCGGAAAGCATGGGCGGATGATTGTGGAGAGTGTGTTGAGTGGGACCTACTATGGGTGGGCCCAAATGATGCTGGTGTCGCTAAAGCGACAGTTGTCACTCTGCAAGCGGCAAGTGAACCACGATTGCTCGTATGGGACTTTATTGTGCGCCTTCTTCTCTTAGGGTCAGTGTGTGGTGTGTGTTAATTTTAATTTTTAAAACCATTTTCGTTTTGAGAGCAAGAAAAAAGTGTGCTGCGTAACTGAAAATAAATCTGCGTAGAACAGTATATAATGCTGAAATAACAGAAAATTAACAACTACTATTGCGTCTATCTAACCCAAGGAGGCGGGTCCCTCAAAACTAGTCTAAAAAAGGGAAAAAATCTAGTCAAAACACACTGAAAAGAGGCCAATAGATGTAAGGTCGGGAGGGACAGGGATCTAAAGGATAAAGCTGTTGAAAAGAGGTGCAGATCACAGCCAAGAGATAGAGGCAAGGTGGCTGGAAAAAGGGAGGAAATCAGCAAAAAGCGGAAAGGACAGGGAGGAGGTCCTAAAAAGAGGTCCAAACAAAAAGACAACAGGTGATTTGAAAGGAAGAAAGGCTAATTTAAAGGGATCTGAGGAGGAGGTTTTAGATCTGAAAAAGGGAAGGCTGAAACTCTGAAAAACAGAAGACTGAAACAGCTAAAACTCTTCCACAAAAAGTGGAGGGTACTAAAGCCCTAGGGGGCTAGGTTCCCACTTAGATGAGTAAAAACAGATCAAAACTGAATCAGCAGGGCTGAAGCAGGAAGGCTAAAACCCGACGAGAAGCTTCGACAAAATCCATAAAAATTACGGAAAAACCATGAAAAGTGCTGGTCGCAGGTTAAAACACAATTTTTGATGTGATCTGAAAAGAGGCCGAAAAGTCACGAGCTGGAGGTCAGTCCACTTGCCCTGAGGCGAAAAGTCGTGACCTGCGTTCGGTTATCTCGAGCGACATATTTTGGGAAGAGGTTGCCGTCTCGGTTAAGTGCAGTGTCGCTTTTACACTGTACTTAATGAGGCTGAAACACACGGAAGTTAGAAATTTTAATGTTTTAGGGTTTTATGTGAAAAAAACAACATAAAAATAGGAAAAATAAACAGCTGAAAAGAAACCCTAGGGTCTGAAGTAGCTGGATATGTAGGAATATGAAAAACGACAGCGGTCGTAATTTAAAACTCGTGTGGAGTCGCCATTTGTTAGTATGAATCCTTTGTCGAAGTGTACGAAAAAGGACCACTTTAGCTACGCATAACTAATAGCCCTAACAACAAAAGTGGCTGCCAATATCTTCAGATCTGCGGTTAGTTGAACAAGAAAAGAGCTGCAAAAAACCAGATCTATCATGGAAAGACATTAAGCAGTAAAAACAAGGGTTTGCTCCATATACCAATAGACAAGACAAGAACAATTTTTGAAATAATTTTTGTATTAATTGGGCACCTGGGAGGAAAACAAGAAGGCGTATCCAATTCTCCTCGGTGGGATGGGTTCTTGGAAGTCCTCAGCACTTCAGATCTAAGATTTCTCTCTCTTGTTGGTGTAGAAAACCCACACAAAGAATGGAACTCAAAGGGAGCTCACACAGCAAATGGCAGAAAATGGTGACCAAGTGTATAGATCCAGAGTGATCTAATAGGCAACAAAAGGTGAAGAATGGTAGGAAAAAGCCCTCCTATTTATAACAAAATATTGGGTCATTCTAGATCTTGGTGCATGGGTTAACCAGATCTAGATCCACTTTTTATGGAATATTTTATTATATTTGTTGGAGGGAAAAGGTATTTGACTTGGGTCAAATCCCTTGATTTATCAAAAATAAATAAATAAATGATTTATTTATCTTTTTAAGGAAGCGGTTAGAAGATAATCAAATAAATAATGATTTATTTAATTATTTGTGGGTGATTTGGTCATATTTAACAAGGAATATTATCTAAATAAGATTTAAATAATTATTCCTAGAAAATAATAAGATAAATAAAAGTTTATCTAATTAATTTCTTTGTTGGAGTTAGAATAATAATTGTTCAATTCATAGTTTGATCTTGAAATTATTCTTATAGGGAAAATCAAGCAAATATGGTTTATTTATCTTCTTGTTTTAGGGGTTTCTGTTTTGAAATATAAAACTAATAAATGTGGTTATTAAAGTTATTTAACATAGTGAAACCAATTTTACTTAGAATTAAGAATTGGTCTTATCATTAATATGAATCCATCTAATGATAATAGGTTAGATAACCAAAAAATGGTGTAACAATAAAGCAACAACCTTGGTGATCATGTTCGACAATAAATTTGAACTCGTAATTATATTATATATTACCATGGTCTTGACATTTGATTAATTATAATATAATTTAAATATGCGGATGTTTGGTTATTCATATGGATGAATTTCATATATTATATGTGTTGAGATACTATGGTGTGCATATAATGGAATATGCATATGTGATTAAATATGCCAAGGGTCTATTAACATATTCCTAATCACCAAAGGTCCATGTTATATAAGTGGAGCGCATAAAACGTAAAGTTGTTACGATTGTATTAAAAAGTGCCGTGTGGTCCGTGGGCTTTATATATATGCCTCAGCTTGACGGGAGGGTGATTTTAATATACAATAATTGTGATGTCCGTTCCGCTTGCGGAATGTTCCACATCAACAAGACACTTGCTACAAGTCAGCAGTCATGTGTTTTTCTAAAAGGCACTGATATAAAAGCACTGTTACATGTATACAACAATTACACCACAGTAGAGGACAGAATAGGATACAAAGCAGAAAAGAGTTAAAACACAATCACAGAAAAAGACAAAACACAGTCAAAGAAAAGACAAATGTGTAGCTAGCCAAGAGGGTGAATGAGTGAGCTGGAATTCACTTTGTAATTCGAATGTAAATGTTTTAATTGTTTTTATTGTTTATGATGCATTGGCAAGTCTCCGAGAAAAAAAAAAAAGAAATTCCCACTGTAATGTTAAATTGATACCTACAGTTACATTTTTCAATAACGGAATAAAAAGCCAGATGAAAGAGAACTAAAGGTGTGTTCATCCATTTAATTCCTGAGGAATACAGCAGTCATGTGAGGATTTCTATAAAGTATTATGTTTCCAATGCCTTTTAGAATTTTTTTGGTGAGAAGTGAAAGAGAGAGTGAGAGAAATGAAATGAAGCGGTGAGCGAGAGAAAGAAGAGGCTGTGAGGGAGAGGAGGAAGGAAGGAGAGTACAGTGAAAATCAGGAAGATCAGAGATGATAAAAGAAGGCGAGATGTGAGAATAGATGAACAGAGCGAGATGGAACATAACGGTGATATCCAAGGTAAATCAGCAAGTGTTTTTCTTTTGAAAGAGTAAGGAAGTTGGAGCTTCCCTATCAAGTTATAGCTTGATAGATGTCAGTTGTAGCTGACTGAGGTAGGAGCCTCCTGTAGGTTGGTGCCTGCAGAAAATAGATGGGAGTTGGTGCTTCCACATCAATTTGTAGCTTGATAAAATGTCAGTTGTAGCTGACTGAGGTTGGAGCCTCCTGTAGTTTGGTGCCTACAGAAAATTAATGGGAGTTGGAGCTTCCTTGCTAGTTGTAGCTTGCAGAATTGAGGTAGGAGCCTCCTTTAGGTTGGTGCCTACAGAAAAATAGTGGTGAGAGGGAGTTGGAGCTTGCCTTTGCATCACAACAATAATGAGATGTGGTTTTCTCCCTTTATGGGTTTCCACTTATATTTGGTGTCTTTGTGCATGTGTTGATGTGATTTATCTAATCTGCTTAATACTTGTTGCTCACATATTAAGACTTTTGTTACAATTAACAAATCTTTTTGATACTTGCTGCTCACTAATAAATATTTCTCACATATTAAGTTGATCATGAAGTGAAGGTGTAAATACAGTTTAAGAGAAAAGTTTTAAAAGTTCATGTATGTGTTAAACTGATTCACCCCCCCTCTCTCAGTTTAACTAAGGGTTCAACACCACTTGCTGCAGCTTGCAGAGACAAAAAACCGTCAATGGATCAGCGCTGCCAATGTAAGTAGGAGGTTGGACTCAAGCTTAATAGTGGTTCAATTCAGCAAAATTTCCTCCTTGAATCATCAAAGGAAGAGGTGAAACTTCTGCATAGGAATTCAAGATACAATCCTCCACTCAACAACAAATAATGGTATTTGTCTAAGCAGACAAATACTCAGAAATATGATCTATCAACAACCTTCTCTTGTTGCCCTCATTTTCCTTTTATAAGATGAGAAAGATCTTGCAAACCCTAAACCATCTTGATGAGTTAGCCCTTTTCACATTAGAGGCTCCCTTCTAGAACTGCGTTGTCCCTTTTAGAGATGTAATGAACCTAGACAACACTGTTGATTTGGTCAAGGTTGACCTAGTCTTTAGCTCAAACTTCTTTCACACCTGCAAGTGATTATTTACATAGCCTTGATTTGTCTTTTTTCACATGGGCATTGATTTATTCAGACTTTTTAGGAGTTTTACATGTCCTCTATTCATTTGTTCATGAAACATAAATTAAAACAAAATTGAATGTTCCTCTTAGCTAAGGCTAGGTGGGAACATTACAGATTACAAGAATATGTGTTGCTACAATGGATTTTATGACTGTTCCATTTAATTTAGAACACTCAAATACCCCAAAAATGACTATTAAATCATTGAATTTGGTTCACAACTTCTCTAGGCTTGACCTCCAACACTGGTGGCCATGAGCTTGTTTAATCTCCAAAGTGACACAATCAGCTTCATATGTGCACCAACAACTTTATAAACTGTACGACTGTGTTTAGAGAATCAAATACATCAAAAATTGAATATTCACTCACTGAAATTGTCCTTCAGAAACTTTGGGCATGACCTTCCCTCTTGGTCACCCTAGGCTTCAAATTATTCAACGTGCCAAAAAAACTTGTATATGTGCTCCATTTCCTCTAAAAATTGTTCCAATGGATTTAGAGCATGAAAATATCCTAATAATGACTATCCTTGAGCAAAAATTGGTCAAAAATTGTCCAATATAGTCCTCATTAAAGTTTCCCCTAGATTCTGCCTCTACATCTAGAATACTTCTAGTTAGCTCCACTAATTCTGGGAGTTCCACTAAATTTGGGGAATCTGCTAAAAATATGCTAAATGCTAACTAAATATTAATTATGGGATAAGTTTTCTTAACTGAAGATAAGAATGCATTAATCACAATTAGTTGGGTGTTGGGTTGAGGTCTTATGAAGCACGGTCATGTGGAGGAGGGCTGGCCCGCTCCTCCTCTCCTCCACCATCCAGATCCGCACACTGTTCAAGTATATGTGCGTCGTGTTTCCAAACAAAGAACAAGTGTTAGCGTGTTGGTAGGTGGAGAGAGTGTTATGGAGGAGGTGAAGTGATCGAATCCCGACCTCACCCCTCATACACATACTTTTTCAAACGAAATATTTAAACCGCTCCAATAGACATTGCATATAAATGAAATACACCAACCCTTTGTTAATGCGCTCCAATCTTAAAAAAATTCCCACCGTTAGTTTGTAATGAAGTATGGTATAATACCATAATATAATAAACCAATGTTTATTATATTAAAATCTACACCATAGTAATATATACCATGCCATATGATATATTCACCCATATTTAATACATTACGATGCCCTCATACACATTGGATTTTAAGTTTTTAAATGATTTTTGGTTTTGGTTGATTAAAAATGTGGAATTAAAAATTTAATTAATATATAAAGTTTTCAATTAATATATATATATATATGATTTTTTTAAAACCATATTATATATATATATATATATATATATATATATATATATATATTAATTCAATTTTAATATATTAGAAAAATAATTTCCAATATATAATAATCATGAACCTAGACTCAACCTTGGAGGACATTGGGTGATTTTCACCTTCGCAAAGCAAACAGGCAAATCCAACAGTGACACTTGTCATAGTCCCATTGGACTAGAAACTTAAGAAGATTCTCTGCATGCTAACTAGACTTCCATGTCATTAGTTGTACATTTTCAGCAATAATTTTTTTAAAATTTTGCCTATTCTGAACGGCGATCAACAGACCATAACTCTTTCATCCGAAGTTGGTTTTCAATGAAGCGAGTTGTGTTGGATTCTTTGCGACGAGTCGGTCATTTTGAATTTGGTTTGGTGCAATTATGAGCATTTTCATTTTTGAGCTAATTTTTGTCCCTTATCCAAATTTTGATTAAAATCAAAACTTGGCTATTAATCATCCAATTTATGTTATTGATTAAGATTTTGGATGTTTTAGGAAAAGTAAATTTATTGAAAAGATTTATACCTAATTATGCTGAGATAGTCAAAGATATTACTGATATGCTTAAAAAGGATCATGAAATCAAATAGACAGTACATAATAGATTTTGTTTTTTACAGATCAAGAAGGCCATTTTTGAAGCCCTAGTACTAGCAAGTCTAGATTATTCAAAGCCTTTTAGTATCTTCTCCTTTTCATCTGACGCTACCATAACTATTGTTTTACTACAAAATAATGATGGATATGAGCAACCAATTCCGTTTTTCGATAAGGTGATGAGAGATGATGAACTTAGATATGAAATCATAGAAAAACAATCCTATGCTCTTGTAAAATCTTTAAAATAATTCAGGATTTATGTCCTACATTCTCCTGTAATTGCTTATGTCCACAAAAATGTAGTAAAAACAGTCTTGACACAACCTGATACAGATGGAAAGAGGAGGATATGGATTATAAAGATACTTGAATTTTACCTAGATACCAAACCCACCAAACTGGTGAAAGGAAAGGGTTTAGCCAAACAATTGGCTGAATTAAATTGTAAGATTCTTGACATCAATACCATTTTGCAACTTTCAGCGGCAGAGAAGAATCCATAAGAAACTTGTTAGATTTAAAATGAGAAGAATCAACAAGAAACTTCTTCCAGTTCAGATCCTATTCCTCTACCTCTACATATTGATGATAAATTTCTACTTTTAGATTGATATAAAGATATAGTTATTTTTCTTTGAGATTTAAAGTATCCTCCTGAATTCACAAGGAATCAATCTAGATCTCTTAGTATTAAAGCTATGAAATATTGTATCATAAATGCCAATTTATATTGGAAGGATCCTTTGAATATCCCTTTTTTTATGTTTAATTAAAGGTGAAACTGAAGGAGTTATTGAACAATTTCATGAAGGAATTTGTGGAGGACATTATGCTTGGAAAGCAACTGCATACAAAATTATGAGAGCAGATTTTTATTGGCCCAAATTATTTACAAATGTTGAAGCAAAAGTAAGAAGTTGTATCCCACGTCAGATATTTGTTGGAATACAGATACTAGCAACACTTCCCCTTGTCCTAGTTTTAATTGAAGCTCATTTTTTACAATTAGGATTAGATTTCATAGGTGAAATAGTTCCAACTTCCTGCAATCAACATAGATGGATCTTAAATGATATTGAATACTTTAGTGGGTAGAATAAATTGTTGTAAAGAGTTCCATTGATACAATAGTTATAAGATTCATTATAGAGAATATATTATATAGATTTGGGTGTCCAAGGAAAATAGTTATAGACAATGAAAAAGCTTTTATCAACATTAAAATGATAGAGTTTTATCATAAATATCAAATTTCATTGCATCATTCTACACCATATTACCCACAAGGAAATGGGTTAGCAGAATATTCAAATAAAATTATTTTTAAGGTCATTAAGAAAGTATTGATAGATCACAAAATAAGTTGGGATATTCATCTCAAATATGCAGTTTGGGAAAATAGCATATCACCCAAAAGGTCTACTGGTAAACCCTTTTTCAACTAGTATATGGAACTAAAGAAATTTTCCCTACTCAACTAGCATTTCTAGTCATGAAATTTTTACAAGAATCATGTGAAGAAGCTGATGATTTTTCAAGGAGAATCAATCAAATCATTGAACTAAATCAAGACAGAGATGAATTTCAATTGAAACTTCATCAAAATAAAAACAAAATGAAGGCTTTTTTTGAAAGGAAGGTCAGAGAAAGATATTTTAGACAAGGTGATCTAGTTCTAAGATGGGATTCCAGAAGAGAAGAAGAGGAAATCATGGAAAGTTTGAAAATTTGTGGAACTTGGGACCATTCAGTATTGCAGAAGTGAAAGGAAAGAATACATTCATTCTACAGAATGTGGAAGGGAAATAGTCTTCATTATCGGTTAATGGGAAATTTCTCAAACACTGCATTCAGTACTAAATGCTTGCAGCCACATCCATTGTAAATTTTTAGTTTTCTTTAAATTTAAACATCAAAGTTTGTTTACACAACAAAGAATCCATAGCCCTATGAGAAGGCACATGGATCTACAATTTCTCTGCATCCCATTGAGGGAAGCAGTCCCTAGATGGAGCCAATGCTGTAAATTATTTTTACCATAGTATATTTTCCATTTTTCCTTTTATGTTGAAAATGAAAAAATAAAAATAAAAAAATAGAAAATAAAATAGAAATGAAAAAGAAAGAAAGAAAGAAAATATAAATGAAAAGAGAATAATAAAAAAGGGACAAAAAAGTATATACAAAAATATATATTTATAAAATACAATAAAAATATTCCCAAAGTCATAAGAAAATCAAAACTTTGCATTATTTTATATTCTTGTATTTAATCTTTTGTATATTTTTCAAAAGGATTATATTTTATTTTGTAAATAAAAATGTAAGTTGACATCCTGTCATTTTGTAATAAAGCATGATTGAAATTCAATGGAGGAGACCATTCTCGCCCAGATCAACGACAGAGGATGAGTTCGGGATCCCCTACACTATCAAAGTTTAACAAGGGGGGTCCAAAAATCTATTTTTAATAAAAATCCCATCTATACGTGGTGCTTCCATAGCGAGTTCGAGACCCCCCTCTCCTAAACCACTAACTGCCCACCCCCCCTCCTAAAACCACTTCCCATTCCTACTCTGCTCTCGTGCTTATTCACACATCACCACTTGTCCCCTTCCTATTCTCTCAGACTATATAGTCGTTTAAAAATTTAAATTTATCCCAAGAAACATTTATATAACCATTTCATAATTAATCCTTCACGCAAATGTGTCAATATTAAATTTGATGCGCCAAAAAATAGTTATAACCTCCCTATTCATTTGAATCCCCTATTTTAAAAACCGCACATTACTTTGCATATTTCCTTTCATCATTTCATATCCTATCATTGCCAGCACGATCCTGAATTTCACAAGCTACGCAACAATCTTCGCAACCAGTGATCGTCATTAGTCTGGTAATTTGTCACTCTTGTCCGTAATTTATTTTCACGATGTCTTCATCTAAAGGCAAGTTGAAACTAGTTGTAGAAATACCTACGCCACCTTCTATAATTAATCTAGATGAGCTCTCCTTGGTAGATATGCAGTACAAGATCTCAAAACCCAATGTGAGTTTGATATTTATGAACTCCAGAATTGGGCAAACCGTAAATATTTATATGTTAGTGATGAATTGAAAATTTGAGTCTTTCCTACCTCGATTAATCTTTCCCTAGACCCATACCTTCACTGAATTTTTTTCCTAGTGTCATCTTACATATCTTCCTAGTCAGAGGGTTGTAAGTGCCCAAAATAATGAAGTTTTATTTTCCATTATTCCTGAGTCCATATGTTAAGAACTTAAAATTAATATTTAAACTCATCTACATCATTTTTATACTGATTTCCTCATGGATATTCACTCAAAACTCACATTTCCTCAACGATCCCGAGTATTTGAGTCATTCTTACCTGGAAATTTTGAGTTACCTAGAACTAATTCACCCTATTATACTTAAATTTTCCCAGAAATGTCTAGGCAAGTTATGTCCATGGTCACTTTTCTGTTAGGTTACCCTACCGATCAGTGGGTAGATGAATTAATAATAAGATTTTTATCAATCTTCTCTATGGTAAATAAACCCTCATTGATTTTCAAATACAGTTAGTTTTTGGTAGATAGTATTCATGATCAGTTTTTAAAGTTATCTATTGAAGGTTATTTTAAGCATCAGTATGTTCTTGTGTATTTGTTTTTATTTCATCAAGCATATAGGTTTAAGTTCCCATTGTAGAAGTTAGATGCACAAGGAAATCCTCAATCAATCATTCATTAGACTTCCTTGGTAAGGAAGAAAACATAAGAATATTCCTTCAGTGATTATGTAAACTAGTTTTTGCATATGTATTTAATTCTTCTCAGCAGTGATACTATACTAATGATTTCATTTGAAATCATAAGAATTATTCACCTTACTGAGCAAGCCAAAATTGGAGACTAGTACCTCTACCAAAATTTTACATAAATCATAATATATGGATGTGAAATTCCTCCCTACAGGTTTCCATTATTTTACCAATCAAGATATTTGCATTGGAATACATCGGGAAAATGATGAACATGGATGATTTGAATTTTGTATCCAAGAAGCATAAATACCAATTCAAGTTGAAGGCACATATTGGCCCTTACATTATCAATAGCAAGGAAGCAGCAAAGGAGGCATATATTTTATTCAAAAAAATGAAATTCAAGTTGAGATTTACTTGGTCCTATGATGTGGATTATTTTGGAATTGAGGGTTGAATAGAAAATAACTCTATTTGTGCATACAACTAGACTAAAGATATAACAATATCAAAAGAAAGAAGAATGGCATGAGAATACATTAGACGAAGTTGAGGAACAAATATTTAGTCAAACATATTCACAGACTCCAGTTCCTCAAGAACAAGAAACCAAAAGTCCAAGATAAAGTCTATCTCCTACAGGCTCAGAAGTTCAAGCCACAGGTGTCACAATTTTGAAAACTAGAAAGAGGACAAATATTAAGTAGGAGTCCTCAGAGGAAAAGAGTTCACAAGAGAAATCCACAGTGGTGTTGTGAGGTTTTCCCACAACTTTTTTTCCATTGTTTGAAGAAATTACATATTCTCCTGTATCTTTTTTTCCTCATGATACAACACAAAAAAATATTTTTTCTAGATACAAAGAATATAAAAGGAAAAATGGAGCATTAAAATCCACCACTTATTCAAAGTTTTGGAAGAAATATTCCACTACACAACACACAATTATTTCTACACTTGATACTAAGAAAGGGAAATTTCAATTAGCTTTCTTGGAACCTAAATTTCAAGTCCGTAGGAGTGCAGAATGTTACAAAACATCAATTTTTTCTTTTGACACCAAGAAAATTCACGCCTTTGATCAAATTGACCTACATAAGCAGGCTGGTGAAATGATATATTCCACATTAACAAGCTCATCCATGGAAGCCTCCAAACTACAAACTTCCATGAACAATATTCATACACATTTGAATATGGAGAGAATGTCATCTCTAGCTAAAGATATCAAAATCAAAGAGAGCTTGAAGATCTGGTGATCAAGCTAGGATATGATCCTAGTAATCATCAAATCAGTAGAAGAGATAATTAAAAATAAGAATTCTAACATTCAAGCACCGAGGAAGCAACTTAAACTTCCTATTATTGAACATACACAAGCTAAGGAATTTGGTCAATTTGAAAAGGAAAAATAAAATGTGTTCAAATTGATTGTTGAACATAATATCCAAATTTATAAAGTGGAAATTGACATGGAATCACTCCTAAAATAAAAAGAGCAATGACTCATCATTTCAGCTCCCATTCCTATAGCTACTTCTTCTACAATAGGTACTTTAGAAATAGGGACATATTCAACAACAACAATTGCAGTGGACACACATTCCAATGATGCAACAAAAGACTTTTCAAAAGCCATGGGAGAATTGTCTCTAAAGGATCAAGAGATTGAGAAATTAAAGAACTCCACAATATTCAGGACAAAATATTAAGTCTAATAATGCATATTTGGTTGAGATTCAAAAGAATTATAAGTTAACTCAATGATTAGGAATTTATGAGAATGAGTATTTTATTGCACAAACTATTGCTCAAGCCAAAGAGAATATTTGGATTGATATTAATGAATCAATAACTAACTTTTTGTCTTCTATTGAGATAATATTTGAACAAGAAAATTTACTACGGAGATAAAAAGTAATAGTGGATGAAATAAAGAAATACATGGACCACAAACCAGGAGATGGTACAAGGATAATTAGAATTTTAAACTTGAAGACAAAGGATGAGCTTGAAGAATTTGGCATTGAAGAAAAAAAGTGAAGTTGTCTTGGAGGAAATAAATTTTCTCACCAAGAGAAATTTAATGCTACAAATTGAGAATAAATGCTAGAATTTGGATGTTCAGATCAAAAAAATTCATAGGAAATTTAATATTTTTCATCAAAAATGAATTTTAGGTTTACATGAAATAAGTGGCAAATTGATTCCACTTGAAACTTATCAGCAATGTTACATGAAATAGTAGTGGATAAAAGTAAATTTGCCAAAATAAGAGGCAACATAATTGGTAGATATTTATTGAAGGTTTACATTTTGATTTGTTGATTTTGCATGAGGTTAAAATTATGTTCCTAACTCGACCTACATATGAAAATTATACTGAAGTCGATGAGGCATTTAGAAAAATGTTAAAATTTTCTATCCAGGATGCAAAAATATGGGACAAACTATGTGAACTCATTGAATAGGAGCATAATGCAGAAGTTCAGGAGCAGACAATAGAAATTCAGGGGCAGTGAACATAAAATTAGGTTTCCAGCTACAGTCATCAACAACAACCCTCAAATCATTTCATATCATCTATTTTCCAGTTCTATTTTTGTAATATCCCGATTATTTTGGATGATAATATTTTTGTAATAAATTTCAGTCCAAGTCTAGATATGCTTGAATCAAACTCGATAAACATTTTGTAATACTAAGAGAAAGGGAATGAACCCTTGTGATGAATCATTAGACATGCTTGTAACTTTCCAAAGTATTTTTGAAGTCAATAGAAGGATTCTGAACTTATTCTGAGTAGCTCTTGTATCTTTGTGAGTTATTCTAGTTATTCATGTATGTTTCATTTTAATTTTTCTCTACACATGTTCAAAGTTATATAGATGTTTGGGTAAGACAAGATTGAATGTCAATCTCTCTGAAAGCCCCTGTAAAGTTATAATCATTTAAAGAGATTAATTAACTAGAACTGCTTGTTTTAGTTAATTCCTCTACATCTTTTAATTATTTCCTTATTTTATCTTTTGGATATGTTTGTTTGGATGTAGAAGATATCTATACGCATATATTGTATATGAAAAATTAAATATTCAATCAGAATGTTTAAGGAATTATATATTTTCTTAAGTTCATCATTTCACATCATTTTAAAAGGTTTATTTATGTTAAGGGTGAAGAATCAATCCTTCTATTTTCTTAGAAGTAATTAGGACTTATATATTTTTAAAGATTTAAAGCATTGGTCTTCCACATAAAATCAAAACCTAATTTTAGATTCTTTGACACATTTCCTTAGCCTAGAAATGTCTATAAATGACAATATGTGAGTTAGAATATCCAATGCGTAGTTTACAAAGGATGAATGACTCAAAAACTGATAGTAAATGCGCACAAAGAGGTTGGTTCCTTGTGATTAATGGAAACTACAAAATCTGTCTCGAGTTGAAGAAAGCATCCTCTAATAATTACTTGCACACCATGGGGAAATAAATTAGGAGAATGAATCTGGGACACTGTATCAATAAGTTTACGAGCTTTGATGGGTGTGATGCAACTGAAGCAAGATGAAGAGACATATCTGAATTAATTTATGAGATCTGTAGGAATTTATTAGGAATGGGGAGCCTTGCTAAAGTGTACGTGATGCCTAAAAAATCATTCTCATTATGGAAGACACCCAGATAACCAATCAGTAATTCAATGTGACTATGATGGTTGAGTGAACTAAGTCCATCTCAAGAATTGAATATGGTTGCATAGTGCATGCAACCTAATGGTACAAAAACAAACCATGTCATGTTGTAGCACACTATCAGGTATAGATATAGTAGAGACAACATCATTGCCAGTGCAATAGAGGACAAAAATAGTGGAGTGCAGTTGATCAAAGTGGGGGAATGAGAATATTAGTGTGTTGAAGAGTTCAATTATGTGAGTGTGTGAACAAAAGTGTGAGTGGGCCAAGTGTTAACTGAGACACAATGCAACAGAGGGTTGAAACCAGGGCCGAATGAGCAACAACGAGCACAATCCAAAGGAGAACTGCAAAGTTTAAGGAAAGGAGTTGGTACTTTAGTAGATATGATTTATATTTCTGCGTATATGCACTAGCCTATATTTTCAGTTTGAAAATTGTATGAAAAGTAGAACAACGGCTAGAGCATGTAGTGGCATGTATTCATAAGAGGTTGGTGCCTCTTGAAAAGTAGTAGTTTGCTATCTAAAAGGGGTTGGGGCCTGTTGTGAGTGGGTGCTCACAAAAAAATTGATGTAATTGAGTAGGTGCTTAATTTACATCATAACAACAAACAAATTGGTGGTTTTCAGCACCCTTTATATTTCCACATAAAAATATCTAAGTCAATATGTGTGTGTTGCTCATTTGAATGGTTGTGTGTACATGTGAATGACTTATCTTGTTGTTGATTTATATTTTATTATGGATACAATAAAAAATAAATGGTTGTAGTGAAAATAAACAATGATTTGTGCTTAAATCTCCAAGAACCTCACAGTTACTGATTCACCCTCCCCTGTCAGTAATTCCTTATTCCAACATTAATGAAGGATATAACTTTAAGAACTGGATTAAAGGACAACTAGTTGAATAGATGGTAGATTTGACCTTGTTTAAAGGGAGGTTAACATATTTACAGGAGAAACTTCAACAATATTAGTTTTAAATGGCAAAGGATCATAAATCAAAGGATTTAATTCAGTGTTCCAGGGATTACATTAGCAAGCAGTGAATTAATTTCCATATTTGAAGGAAAAAAATCAGGAGTCAAAGTATCAGTTTCCATATTTCAAGGGAGAGGATTTTCCATTTTTATACCTTCCTACAAAAAAATAGAATTTTATTTATTTATTTTTAGTTTATTATTAGAATTTTGTTCCTCAAAGCTTGTAAAAAATTTGAGGATATGTTTTTCTACATATTATTTGAGTTTTATTGTAAAATGGTTGGATTTGGGGAAAAACTTGATATTTTTGTGAAAGCATGAAACTGAAAGTTTAATCAAAGATTTCTAGTTCCAACAAATACCAGTTTTTTGTCACACATAAGTTCTTCTATCTTTAAATATCTATTTTCTTCATATATTTTGAAATTGTAGGTTGAGAATCAACCTCCCTGACATTCCACTGCAAGGTTATGTTCAATGCTGGGAAGATCAAGTAAACATATTGTCAACTTTGATCTCCTCTGCATCATTGTATTATTGTTATTGTACAATTGTGATTTATATTTTGTTGAGCTGGTGAAGGATATCCTCACACTTTAAGACTTGTTAGATGATTTAATTATTCAAATTGAAGGTTAGATCGTTGAGATATCTTATTATACCTTTTGTTCACACCTTTAAATATTGTTATAGTATTATATTTGGATACTAGCTCCTTGGTTGGATACGATGCCCTATCACACACATCAAGATTCCCACCTCTTGGTTGAGAAAAAATCAAGCCCAAGCTCCACTCTTTCCATAAAAATGATTTTTTGTGGTTATGGAAGGTTCTCTAGGAAATCTCATCCACTGGGATCTTTAAAAGAGGAGCCATGTTAAGAAATTTAGAGATACATCCATAGTAAGGTTATGCTATCAATATTGTGCAGAAGTAAGGAGGACTAAGTGAGAGAGAAGGAGAGATTAAGTTGCTCCCCTTGTGGCCAAATACACAACAAGGTGAATTTATTGTAAACTCGGTCATTACTAAACTTTATTTCCTTTTTTATTGGGTTATGATTATACCATAATATCTTTGTATATTTAATTTACAAAAAATATTTGTGCATCTTTAATCTTTTATGGATTATGGATGTTAGCTAGTTTCAAACTAATGATCAACCTATTGTATGTTATCATTTAATAACATGATTATTTAGTTTTTCTGTATCCGATTAAGGGAAATAACCACCAACATAATGCAATCCGGCATGTGGTAAAAAAAATCACACCATTATCAACTCTCGTATTTCACCAACCTAAAAATATATTTTATTATCCACTGCACTATTTTCGATTTTCATGCTGGTTTTTCTGTTGGCGGTATAATTAAAAATTCTATTTTAAATTTGTTGTTGTAGACAAATCACAGATAAGAAATACATTTTTGAACAAATTATAGCATGGATTTCACCATTATTATTCAAATCAACATAACCAAATCATAGTACAACATAAAGTATCAAAATAATCGAAAATAACTTCGACATTTTTTGAATTGGGATGCCCAAATGAAAAAAAAAATATGCATTTTTTGAAGACATATCTGTCACATTAGCTCAGAAGATTCGACCATATTTCGATCAATTTTTAGAATATTTTTTGTAAACAACTAAAATAGTTTTTTAGTATTCAATTGTACATATACTTATTTTGAGGCTTGATTATACCTACAACAAATTCTACAACACCCACTGGAAAGAAGCTACAACCCTCTAATATCATTTATGGGCTCCTACCAGAAGGGAGATCCTACCCCCTCACCAAAGGCTACAACCCTCATTTCCTTTTGGACCACTTTTGTCAATATTTCATACTAGGTCCACTTGTCTCAAACCATTAAAACATGTAGGCCACCTTTCATCAAATTTTCAAATTGGACCCACACCCAACAATGTTTTAAAAACTAATTAACTATTCTGAAACTAAACTCTAAATCAATGAATAAATCAACCAATCATGTTAATAACCACATTTTCATCAACATAGACTGATATTCATTTATTACAAACCTTGATAAAATTTACCTCAGCATATATATGCATCTGTTTTGAATCGTAACCGCGTATATACACACTTCCTATGCATAAAACGTGCATACATATCTCAAAGTACAGAATACTAAAACACTATCAAACGGAATCACTATATCTACCAATGAATTACTAGATTATTGACTCACAACAACAACTAATCACTAATATAACAATATTGATTGACTAAATACCTAATCACAATGTATCATCATCACTGATCAATATACCAAGCCACAACTAAATCATACTATCAAATATAGACCATTCTGATCAAGACATCATTGCCGAACAATAGCAAATAATACATAATTCATTAACTATCATCACCAAGCAGAAATTATAAACCCTAGAACACATACACTACTTCAATTAAATATATCTTCATATATACATGGTTTCCATGCATAAAATCCATGTACATGTTTAAATATACTACGTGCATATATTAAAACTACTTAATCAAATTGTTGTTGTAAACACAATCCATGTCAAATTCATATATTTGCACACATATTTTCAGAAAAGCAAAGATCTCAATAAAAATATCTATATCATAGCACCATTATAGCAACATTAGCTTCTTAAACTGATCTAGGTGGCTCCAGACACCCTCAAGAGACCAAGAGGGCTCAGAAATGGTCAAAATTAAAAGTGGTCAGAATGCTTTTGAACCAGGACAAGATTTTAGTGCTCTTCGCGTCGATTCCAACGGCGTGAACGACACTCAAATCTGATTATGTATGAGAAAGTTATTACAGTTTCAAGTTTGTACCAAACAACAAAAAAAACAAGTCAAAGTCAACATTATGCCACGTGGCAGGTCATATGGATGACATGTGGTAGGCCTAGTGGGACCCACAAAGCTAATGTGGCGACCTAGTCAACAAAACAGGTGGACCCACAAAAAGGTGATGTGGAATCACCACAAGTCGACACATGGAATGTAGATGGTAGAGGTGGCATATGATGTGGACCAATGATGGCCCAATCACATGGTGCCAAATTACACCTCAAATTAGGCCCAAGTGGCCTTGGATGTTTCAACCTCCATTTTTTTGTCTTATTCACATGTTTTTTGGAGTCGTTACAATATGGAAATACGAATTCCATATATTATATAGTTTGAAAAAACTATATTAAAACTAAAATTGGGCTTTGAAGCAATATTGAGAGTCAATGGGATTTGAACCCAAAACCTTCCAAGAACAAGCATCTTAATACGATTTTGTCAACCAATGTGCCAATCTCACACTTTGTCTTATTCACCCTCACACTTTGTTATAAAACGGCATTCAAATGGTTCAAGGAAACCATGGAGAATTATGGAGAATACATGAGAGATGAAGGCATAGGGAGTCCCATGGAGCCATGAGAAAAGCAGAGGCAAAACGTGGAGCAGACTAGCACGTTCTTCAACAAATAATATTTTTGTATTGAAGGTGTGGAACCATGAGCAGCCAGAGGGACAGAACCTTGCCTAGGGAATCTTGGGGGGCATAAAAAATATTCCTTGAGGTCCCGAACTTGTCGAAGTCATAATTTGACAAATTCTATGTCGATTGTACACCTCTTGGAGACAAAAATTTGATGGTGATTTCCATTTCAATAACAAAGTTTCCCATTTTTCAGTCTTTTTCCAGATTGGAGTGATGGTTTCAGATTCTCAAGTGTGGAAAATCGATTTTATGCCTCTCGACACCATGAATTTGATGGTGTAGCCAAATTCAGTAGCTGAGCATCCACTTCTTCAACCAATTTTAGGGGCTGAGGTATATGCAATATTGATGTCATGTGCCTCTTTTATCATTTTCTGTGAGATGTAATGTGTTGTTTATATCCTTGCTTGATGTATGTTGCGGATCTATGTTTTTACATCATGTGTGATGTATTCTCCATGGATTTTTTTGATCCCTATGTAACCTTGTCGAAGGAATCCTCATCGTGACCTTGTGTGAGATTATGTCATGTTGATAGGAGGCCTATTGTGAGTGAGAGTTCTTGTAGAGGAATGCATTATGGAGAGAAAATCCACTCATGTTGACGGCATATATCCTTATATGACAAAAAACATAATCCATGTACATCATCACCATTTCCAGCACTATATGAAGTGGCCTACCCCATATTGACACCAGGCTCAGAGACGTAGTCCAAATTGGACGAACTCCATTATCAATGTCTCATGTTCTTATGTTGCTGATTTTTTTATTATTTCCTCTTTCTTAAATCATGCATATGTTTTATTTTAATGCTCTTTTTAGTGAAATTCTAACCACATCAAAAAAGTAAAATATCATGGGTAAATCTGGTAGCTGACTTGCCCAGATCAAGTTGTATCAGAGATGTCTTCTTGTTGATGTGAATTGAAAGTGTGAAGAATGATTAGACGTACAACAATGGAGGATGACAAAGACATGTACGAGGTCATGCTAAGTGTTACACCATTTTTTGGTCATCTAACCTATTATCATTAGATGGACCCAAGTACACCATGTAAGACCAATTTTACCCTAAGTAAAATTGCTTTCACTATGTAAAATAACTTAATAAACCACATTTATTAGGTTGTTTATGGTCTAAACAGGAAACCCCAAAATGAAATATTAAACAAACCTATATTTTTTTTATTTTCCTCATGGAATAATTAATTAAACCATAAGTTAATTATTATTCCCAGTCATGTTTAACCCAAAAACAAAGAAATTAATTAGATAAACCTTTATTTATCTTATTATTTTCTAGGAATAATTATTTAAATCTTATTTAGATAATATTCCTTGCTAAATATGACCAAATCACCCACAAATAATTAAATAAATCATTATTTATTTAATTATCTTTCAACCACTTCCTTAAATAATTAAATAAATCATTATTTATTTGATTATCTTCTAACCGCTTCTTTAAAAAGATAAATAAATCATTTATTTATTTATTTTTGACAAATCAAGGGATTTGACCCAAGTCAAATACCTTTTCCCTCCAACAAATATAATAAAATATTCCATAAAAGGTGGATCTAGATTTGGTTAACATTATTTTAATCATGCACCAAGATCTAGAATGACCCAATATTTTGTTATAAATAGGAGGATTTTTCCTATCATTCTTCACCTTTTGTTGCCTATTAGATCACTCTGGATCTATACACTTGGTCACCATTTTCTGCCATTTGCTGTGTGAGCTCCCTTTGAGTTCCATTCTTTGTGTGGGTTTTCTACACCAACAAGAGAGAGAAATCTTAGATCTGAAGTGCTGAGGACTTCCAAGAACCCATCCCACCAAGGAGAATTGGATACGCCTTCTTGTTTTCCTCCCAGGTGCCCCATTAATATAAAAATTCTTTCAAAAATTGTTCTTGTCTTGTCTATTGGTATATGGAGCAAACCCTTATTTTTTCTGCTTAATGTCTTTCCATGCATAGATCTGGTTTTTGCAGCTCTTTTATGTCCAACTAACCACAGATCTGAAGATATTGGCATCCACTTTTGTTGTTAGGGCTATTAGTTATGCGTAGCTAAAATGGTCCTTTTTCGTACACTTCGACAAAGGATTCATACTAACAAATGGTGACTCCACACGAGTTTTAAATTACGACCGCTGTCGTTTTTCATATTCCTACATATCCAACTACTTCAGACCCTAGGGTTTCTTTTCAGCTTTTTGTTTTTCCTATTTCATGGTGTTTTTCCCCTATAACACCCTAAAACATTAAAATTTCTAACTTCCGCGTGTTTCTGGCCCTATTGCGCAGGTGACAGACATCAGCCGCAACTGAGACAACATTTTTTTTTTCTTCTGAAATCTACCGCCGAGAGCGCCAGAAGTGCAGGTCGCACTTTTTGGCCCAAAAACTGCGACCTGGAGCTTCAGGTCACAGAAAACAGCCCCAAAACTGTGACCGGAGCGAAAAACAGGTCAAAAACTGCGACCTAGACATTTTTCTGCTGTTTTTCTGAAATTTTTCTGGGTTTTTCTGAAGCTTCTGTCAGGGTTTTCCAGCCTCTGTCTCAGCCCGTTTCGACCTATTTCTGATCTACTTTTTCTCATCTAAGTGGGATCCTAGCCCCCTAGGGCTTAAGTACCCTCCACTTTTGGTGGAAGAGTTTTAGCTGTTTCAGGTATCTGCTTTTTTCAGAGTTTCAGCCTTCCCTTTTTCAGATCTGATACCTCATCCTCCGATCCCTTTAAATCAGCCTTCCTTCCTTTCAAATCACCTCTTGTCGTTTTGTTTGGACCTCTTTTTAGGACCTCCTCCCTGTCCTTTCCGCTTTTTTCTGATTTCTTCCCATTTTTCCAGCCACCTTGCCTCTGTCTCTTGGCTGTGATCTGCACCTCTTTTCAGCAGCTTTACCCTTTAGATCCCTGTCCCTTTTGACCCTAGATCTATTGGACTCTTTTTAGTGTGTTTTGATTAGATTAGTTTTGAGAGTCCTGCCTTTTTGGGTTAGATTGATGCATGTTTAGCTGTTAAATGTTCTGTTATTTCAGCATTATATACTGTTCTCTACAGATTTCTTTTCAGTTACGCAACACACTTTTTCTTTCTCTCAAAACGAAAAGGGTTTAAAAATTAAAATTACCACACATCACACACTGACCCTAAGTGAAGAAGCGCCTGGTTAACACCGCCTGGCAAAGACTCTAAAATCAATTGTCACTACACCTTGTCTGCCCTTGACCTTTCTTGATTCTGTCCCTTTCTGCCCCTGTCGGTTTCCTTCTTCCTGTCATCATTGCGCCCCCAAGGCACCTTTCCCGGAGACTTCTTGGCCTTCACCCTTAGTTTCCGGTTGGTCGACCTGCTCCGCCCTGCCGTCGTCGAGCCAGTCCTCCTTCGAGTCTGCACTCCGACTCCTCTCCTGATTCATCGAGTTCTCCTTTTCCTTCTGGTTCTCCCCCTGTCACCTTCATTATGTCTGGTCCAGGGCCTCACGCTAGCAGTCCTCCCGGCCCTAATGCCGGAACTACTACTAGCAGAATCGCCACAGGAACTACCTCGGCTACACCCATGCTCCCCTTCTTGGCAGGCCTCAGCCTCCCTGATTTGGACCGGTTGACAAACGACCCTATACACCATGATGCTAGTTGGCCTTCTATGCCGAAAAAGCTCCCTTCCGACATCCCAAAGTTTGAAGGCCGTGCTGGAGAAGATCCTTCCAATCATGTTCGATCTTTCCACATGTGGTGTTCATCTACCTACATTACCGATGAATCTGTTCGTCTTAGATTGTTCCAACGCACGCTTACAGGCGAAGCTTCTAAGTGGTATGTTGATCAGCCCACTTCCTCCCATACCACCTTTGCAACTCTTGCCCGGGCTTTTTTATCTTACTTCCACCTTCCCCTTCGTTATGACACTGGTATCGAACTCTTGACTTCCTTCAAGCAAACCTCTTCGACCCGTCTTTCTACCCATGTCCAGGAATGGCAAAGAAGATGGAGCCTATGCCAATCTCCTCCCTTCGAAGACCGTGTCTACATGGACTGGTTCCTTAGATCTCTCTTGTCCCCTATCGGGAAAGATGTCGCATCACATTTTCCTCAAACCGAAGAAGATGCCCTCCAAATGGCATTAAAATATGACTTGATCTACGCTCAGACAGGTTATGATCATACTGTCCTACCTGATCTCCCCAAACCCGCAGGATGCCCATGCCAATTCCAAATATGCTCACGACGCATCGTTGGATCTATCTCATCCATCCGTCTCTCAACCTCATGAGCAGATTTTTCTCTGGGAGGGGCACCACCCCCGCACTTCTCCCCCTCCCCGTAGCACGCATCTCCATCTGTCTCGATACCTGCATGCCCATCCTTTTGGCCCGCCTCCCCGTTTACCTCTTAATGTTGCCTAACCTAACCATTACCCTATTCGCGTACTCGGTGCGCGCCTCCAAAGATATGCGCTCTCCTTGCCTTCTCAACCCTCGCACCACCGCCCCCTCAAGAGCCGGTGGATGCACAGCAGGGATTCATGGCTACCCAACCACCTAACGGATAGGTGGCCACTCCACCTTCCCCTTCTGGTTCCTCCAATTACTAGATCCTCATGATGAACTCTGATCCACCTCTAACCGTCAACCTTAACCTTCAAACTCAGTCTCGCCAGTACCCCACACCTCCCACTCAGTCTGCCCCCGAGTCCCCTTCTTCCGGTTCCACAGAGCCTCTTTCGACAACCAATGGTCCCTTACATATCCCTCAACCCAAAGTTGAGGTCCATACCAAGATTCCTAAAGGATCGTTACGTCGAAATGCTGCTTCTGGTCGAGCTGCTCATTCGTATAGCATAGTAGATGATTTGGCGCAATCTCCTGCTGCCATTTCCACACTGGAACTCCTCCAGTCGTGCCCTTCCCAAAAGAAGGCTCTACTATCTGCCGTGGGCACTGTAGATCCTGCTGATGACCAAATGATTGTGTTCGACGCCCATCAATCAGAACATCCTCCTCTTCCTGCTTCCGTAGCCTTCCAAATCCCAGTCAAAATCCAGAACGCTAACGTTTCTCGATGCATAATTGATGAGGGGGCATCCACCTGTGTGATGTCTGCTTCGGTTTGGAAGCAACTCGGCTCTCCTGAATTAGCCCCTTCCACGATCACCCTTAGAGCGTGGGATGGCCACGCCTCCCAGCCCATTGGCCTCTTCCGTAATTGTCCTATCACCCTTGCCGGTAAGACTGTTTGCGTTGACGTCTAAGTCATCGACACCCCGCTAGACTACAACATTCTATTGGGGTGAAGCTACACCTATGCTATGTTCTACTTTGTCCCATCCGCGAGTCTTTCGCAAGATGTATTTCCCCCATAATGGGAAGATAGTGCCGTGACCGATTGACATATCACATGAGAGCCAAAAATCTCGGACCTCACGAGACAACCATCTCTTACGCGCGGCAAGCAATAGTCGACTCCTTGACCGGTGTCTCCCCCGACGTTTACAAGGATTCCTCCACAACGGAACTTTCTAGTCTCCCCCCTCCTCCTATCTCGACCCCGGCTGGAAGTCGAATGTTTACATGATCACAATCGTCTCGGGTTGCTCTCGACCTTTGCTTCGGCTAGTCGACAACCTTGCCCTCGCCTTTGCTCTAGCCCTTCACTGCGGTTGGTAATCATGAGCCCCTTTATCCCCAGTGGCCGGTTCCTCCGGGCCTTGGCAGCACAGGAGCCGTCCCCACCGGCCATTACCCCTGCGGTCGAATCTGGTTCTTAGCTCCCCCACCGAGGTGTACACGGTACCGGTCATGGCCATTGGGATTCTAGTTTGGTACCTTGATCCTCGACCCCACCTTGCCTAGTCAACCCCAACCTTATATCGCTTTGACCCGGTTCAGCAAAGCCCCCATGGCTTCCCGTTGCATCGGTGCCTCGGTCACTTCAACGGGAACCACCTCTGGTGCGGCGAAAGCCGGGTAAGAAGGGAAAAAGCTCGCAAGGGGCATCAAGGGACAAGGCTGCCCCGACAAACCGCTGCTCCTCCTCGGCCTCAAGCATCCCATCCGGTGCTTTGTGTGATGTTGTCGGTCACGCCTCCCATGCACATCCTGGTGCTTCATCTCAAGCCCATGGTTAATGTCACGTTCACTAGTCGCGGTCCCAGTGACCTCTGTTCCCAGCCAGCGGCCCGCGGCCAAGAACCCCAGACTATTCCCCAACCACCCACCGGCCTTTGTGTGATCTCCATGGCCATTCCACCCATCTTTGTCCCCGCCTCACGGACTTGGCACCTCTATCGGCGCGGTCGACCAATTCGAGGCCAAGCGCAATGAGTCCACCTCTCTCCTATTTGCGCATGCTTGACGGAGAACTACCAAATGTAATGCTCCCATTGACATTCCCCCTCCGGGATGTCGAGATGATGGAGCCTTCGTCCGGCATTTTCTACCTATCATCATCCATGAGACCCTTGGGGAACATTCCATACGAATCCTCCTGTTGTTTCGCTTGACCTTCCTTCAACGGACATCTTGGGCTCAACATCGGTAGATCCTTTATCTACTTACTCTTCGGTCACCTTGTGACGATGCGTATGTGAACCTCTCTTCTCATGATGATGATTAGGGCCACTTCACCACGTCGAGGTGGTTCTTCTTCCACCAGTCACCCCATCTTCTATCACGGTGACATTATGGAAGAAATTCCCACCTGACTTTATTTATTCCCCCCTTACATGAACCCATGCGTTCACACCACATCCACCTTGTGGCCATTACATACGAAACCCAATGTTTGGAGTGAGGGCACACACATTTGAGCAGCTTGAGAGAAGCCATTCTCCACCACTCTCTAGTGTATGCGAGTGGAAATTGTTGACTCTAGACCCGAGTATTCTTCCACATTCAAAAGAACTTCTAGAGTCCCATATCACTTCGGATCACTCTCGGACGATACCCCTTATCGTTCCCTCATCTTACATCGGCAACCGAGTCTCTTCGACATTATTGTTGACCAGCTTTATAGCTTTTCTGCGAGCATCGATTCATTATCTCCAAATCCTCCTTTTGGGATAGTGATACCGAGGTATGCCAATTCGGAAACTTAAAGTCCATTGATCCCTATATGCGGTCCCAAAAGAGATTGGTAATCCTCCATTTCCTTTCTCAAGCGCACCAACCATAACGGAGAACAAATGGCACACCCTGCATCATTAAAATGTGTTTAGATTCCCATTTTTCTAAATACATTTTGGCATGACCACCATGCTTGGGGGCACCTGCCTTTAACCATAACCCTCCTCACCTCGTTTTTGGAGAGGAGGTTGTCTTGCAATCCAAATGTGAAATCCCTTCCCTGCCAATGGCCGTTGAACTTCTCCACGACACCCAACCTCTAGAACAACGACTTATCATGCTTGAGCGTGCTTAGAAGCCACTTCGTATTGCCTTGCAAACCATGGAAGCGGCCAAAAACGCACCAAAGCTCGGTATGACCAAAAAGTCCAGCCTCGTCCTTTTCACAAAGGCGACCTTGTTCTAGTATATGACCGGGCCCATGATGTCCTTAGTCACGGGAAGTTCGACTCATTATGGCTAGGCCCTTACATCATCGGTAAGGAGCTTGGTAAGGGGGCATACCTTTTATAAGACTTCAAAGGCAATCTTCGCAATGCCTTTCTGTCTTAGAGAAATATTACCCTTAGCATTTCCCTTCGAGATGCGTGTTTTATTTTCTGTTAGATAGCCGGCATATTTTTATTTGTATCCTTCGCAGGGACCTATTTTGCCCAAGAAGGGTCACTTCACCCTCTCCTTAAAATCGAACTTCCTCACTTACAACATACTTGGGGGCACCATCTTGCCTCCTTACTTGTCCCATGTTTGGCCAGCGATTTTCGTCATGAGTCCCCACCTTGTACTCATGCTTTTATGGTCCCCCATTGGGCCTTTTATTGTGTGTGCTACCAGTCGCCCTTGTTTAGAGCATCAATTTGAGTCATCATCGCATTCATGGAGTCTATCCAGCGTCCCTTTGTACCCCACTATAGCCCTCCATCCTTATTCCTTGGTCTCTCTCTTGTGTCGCATATTATGACCTTCGGCCAACATCCCCCCTATCCCTTACCGATATTGTGTCGATTAGCTGCCATGTCATTCATGCCCTTTATGCTCTAACGAGGGAAGTGGTCACGTCGCCACTCCATCCTTCCCATTTCCACCATCATCATTAGTGTCGGTCTGTCCCGTCGCTCTATTGTTCTTCTCTCGTGCCTTAGTTGAGGTTCTCTCATTGCCTCACCTACGGCGGACCTCCTTGTCGACCTCAGCACATTTTATTCCGGAAGCAAGGTCACAGGGCGGTGTACCTTGGTTCCGGCTTCCACTTTTGTTCGGTGCCTCGGATCGGGCGGGGGGGATTTCTCACTTCCCTTTGACTTGGTTGCTTCTCCGGCTCCTTTCAGCATGATCGAGATTCGTATCTTTTGGACGAGTCCGGTGACCGGCGGCAGCTCTTGATGATTCCGGGCGTGTGTGAGATGTCTCGGCCCTCATGAGAGGTGGCCACTGCGAATAGCCCCCCACATGCCGGATGACCTCTTCATTGCAGCCTTTGATGCCGCTCCGGCTTTTGATGATGATTGGCCTTAGCCACTTGCTGACACCTCTATGATTTGCATGTATCGGTCAATTTTTGTGAGCCGTTCCCCATTTACGAGGGGGCATTTCGGGTTCTGTTATCTCATGTACTCGGATAATATAGTCTGTTTTGTTATCCCGAGGCACGGCATGTATGTGAGACTCTCCATTGTATTTTTATCAGCTCTTGATTATGCCGGTACGTACTATATGGTTCGGTCCCTTGTTCTTGGACACACTATTCTTTGGTACTTTGTCACGGCGGGCATAGGTATGCCTCCCCGCCGCCTTCGCTTACGGTACCACTCTCATAACGAGAGACTTGTTGCACACGCGAGTCTCGTCTCCTCGAGTCTAGTCCTTCGACACACTATCTACCTCACACTTCTCTCTCTGACATCCCCTTTTGTTGTGCGAGTGATTGTATTCTACAACGTACTTCGGTCGTACGATTTTTGCTCACGACACTCGCACGGCGGGGGCAATACGGTACACCATTTTTTTGGTCATCTAACCTTTTATCATTAGATGGACCCAAGTACACCATGTAGACCCGGTTTACCCCAAGTAAAGCTTGCTTTCACTATGTTAATTAAGGAAACCCCAAAGGAATAATTAATTAAACCATAATTTAATTATTATTCCCGGAGTCATGTTTAACTTAAAAACAAAGAAATTAATGAGATACACCCATAGTTATCTTATTATTTTCTAGGAATAATTATTTAAATAATATTCCTTGTCAAATATGACCAAATCAACCACTATTAATTAAATAAATCATTATTTGTTGATTATATCTCAACCACTTCCTTAAAAGGATAAATAAATCATTTATTTATTTATTCTTCACTAATCTGAGTTTTGACCCAAGTCGAAGTCCCTTTCCCTCAACAAATAATAATAAAATATTCCATAGAGGTGGATCTAGATTTGGTTAACATTATTTTAATCATGCACCAAGATCTAGAATGACCCAATATTTTGTTATAAATAGGAGGGTTTTCCCCTTCATTCTTCACCTTTTGTTGCATACTAGATCACTACGGATCTATACACTCGATATAATTTCTGCCATTGTTGCTCCCATTGAGCTCTACCTTCTACATTGGGTTTTCTACATCTACAGAAAGCTGGAGTACGAAGTGCGAGGACTACAAAGAACCCATCCCATTGAGGAGATGCGGATACACCTTCTTGTTCCTCCCCGGGTGCCTGTAATATAAAAATTCATTCAAAAATCGTGTTCTTGTCTTGTGCGATTTGGATGCATGGAGCAAACTCTTTACTTCTTTGCTTAATATCTTTCCATTTATAGATGCATTTTGTTGCGGCACTTTAACTACTAATTGCGGATCTGAAGATGTTTTGCGGCCATTATTGTTGTTAGGGCTATTAGTTATGCGTAGCTAAAGTGGTTCTTTTTTCGTACGCTTCGACGAAAGAATTCATACTAACAATGGGTGTCGTGCATTTGGATCTACAAGAATATACTGATCTGTCCACCAACAAATATTTCATCTTAAGCTTCCACAACTCAAAACTCCGTTGATTGAAATTCTCGATCTCTATCTTTCCCACTTGTTCACCATCTCCTTTCATTGCAAGAATGGATCTAGTAGATCTCCCATTGTAACAAGGTCTACCACAAGCACGAACAACAAACCTCTTAGCGAAGTAAAGGCATGCCCTTAAAGTTGAAATAACTTTGATACCAAATGTAGGTTTCAAACACGGCCACCAAAAATGATTTGCAAAAAAATTCTTAAAACATAAAATATATAAGGGTGAGAACATAAAAAAAATAAAATATACATAGAAATTTTGCCTAGAACCCAAAGCGGGAAGACTAGATTGATTTTTCATTATATTCCTTTCAATGTGACAGCCATTATATACATCACAGAAGAATTTATAATCCAGGTCCATTAACCTAGATTAGTACATAATTATAGTTCCCTTGTGGGGATCTGCAAAATTCCATGGGAAAATCCATCATGCCTAAAAAAACGCTACACAAAATCATACCTTTGAAATGATGGGTAAGTTTACCCACCATCCTTGGGTCCGCATATTTTTTTTTCCGAGGTGTGTGGACCAAGTTATGGAAAGAATATAACATATACCCAACAAGAAGGGTGCTTGACCCTATGAATATGATACATTGTGGATACTAGGTGGATTTGCATGTATAATTATCCTTGGGTTGCATTGGGTTAGGCTAGAGCCACGAGAAGGGAGAAGTGTAGGGATATGTATCCTTATGTCGGGCCTTGAGGGTACGTAGAGACCCTTGATGGCGGCTAGAATTCCTAGAGCCATAGGACCCTTAGAATTCCTAGATGACCTATGATAGATCCCTAGGAGGGTCTTTGGATGGCTTGAGCGACTATAGAAGTAGAAGTGGCTATACTATCTTGGGTTGTGCGGGATGATGGGGATGGGGGGACTATATGTTAGAGTGCTACTAGTATTTGGTACCTTGGATTATTACCTTTTTGGAGATTTTTTTTGGACCTTAGTGGCTCTAAGAGTCCCCTTTTCATTAGTAGAGATATAGTCCCGGCTCGGGATGACCCTTTCTTTGAGAGGATATGAGTAGTGTGGTGTATGGATGGGTGGAATATCTTAGGTTTGTAACCAATTGGTGTTTTGTTTGAAAGATAAGTGATTTTAATATGTTTTATGTTGTGTTTAATTTATGCATTTACACTTGTTGTGCATGTTTATTAAATAAGTTTATATATGTTTAACATGATTTTATGGATATGTACATGTCACGACCAAACTAATAAAGAGTTAAAAATATTAATAACACACAAATTAAATTAAACTTTGTTTTATCCATAATATGTATTCATTTCAATGTAAATTTAAATTTCTAATCCTATTTGATTGATTTCACTTAATGCATTGATTTTAGTTTACAATGCCAATTTTAATCTATTTGATTGACAACACTTGATGCATTTATTTCAATGTAGATTTTGATTTATAATCCTCTTTTATTGTTTCTACTAAATGCATTAGTGTAGATGTTAATTATGATATGTTGTAACTAGATAGATGATGTGCATTTATTTCAAATTAATTAGATTAATATCGTGTATCAATTCAAGTGTATATTACAAAGTAATTGTTGAAGTGATGTGCATTGGTTTATGTGTTACAATATGGTTGCAAAGTTGTCATTGATGGAAAATACTCAAAAGGGTATGGAAAAGGGTAGTTCATGTATGCACCCTCGATTTTCAGTTGATGATATGCATGTTGTGTATGCTTGATATGTTTGTATTGATGGTAGACTTGTGATGCTTGCCACTTGCGACTATGTGTTTCTTGTTAGAGAAGTGTTTGCTTGCATATGGTGTGATTGTGATGCTATGTTTTAGAGTTTGTTGAGGTTTAAGTAGAACATATATGTTGCTTGTGGATGGAGATGATGGTCATTGTTGTGATGAAAGGTAATGGAATGAAGAAGTGGTGAAAAGGTTGATGGGAAATATTGTTGAGATATGACATTGACGGTAGTATTTTCATACAATGATAAGGTTGCGGAAAGAGACAAGAAGCAAAAAGATGGAGGTATGAAAAAATATTTTCTAGGTAAACCAAAACATTATATTTTTTACGTATGAGGGTATTGTAGTCCCCTTTCACGTTGTAGCTTGAAAAATAGCTGGTTGGATCCTATTGAGGTAGGAGCCTCCCGTGGGTTGTAGGTTGCAAAAATTATGTAAGTGGGAGTACGAGCTTCCCGAAAGTTGTAGCTTGCAAAATCACGGAGAGATTGGAGCCTCCAAAATGTTGATGTAATAGAGGAAGTAAGAGTCTTCCTTTGCATCAAAACAATAACAAATTCACGTTTTTTCTCCTTTTATGGGTTTCCACTTATATCCGATGTCCACATGTGTTGAATTTTGTGTTGTTTTTTATATTGTGATCAACATGTTATGTTGTTTATATTTTAAATCTACTATTCATAAGGTGTTATGTTTTTCATTTAATGGTTTAGAAAAATATTAAAAAGAAAAAATAAAAGTTGTCCATGAATGTACTAAAGTAAATTCACCCCCTTCTAAATCTAGTCAAGTTTTCAACACAATAATCATCATCTTAGATTCATATTAAATAGAAAAGAAAAAAAAATGCTAGATACATCTTAATCATAATCCTATATCCATATTAAATAGAAATGAATAACAAAGAGAAAGTCGAAAAAGAAAAGACACAATATATGACAGCGAGGATGCATTAATTCTAGTGTAGATATCTAATCTATTTGATTGTTTGCACTAGATGCGTTGATTTTAGTGTAGATGTTAATTTATGATCTAATATATATGGGTGACGTACGTGTTTCAAAATAATAATATTAAAAATGTGCATTGATTTTAGTGTATGTACAAAGTAATTGCGATGACATGCATTGATTTTTGCGTTACTCTAATCATCAACCTAGATCTATACTAAATAGAAATAAGCGGCAAAGAGCTTAGATCAATTTTCATTATCGGCCTAGATCTATCTCAAATAAAAATGAACAACATAGAGTGAGTCAACAAAAAAAGACACAAGAAATGACAGGCGAAAAGAGTCGGGAACAAAGGGAGAAGCAAAGGTCAAATCAACAAAGATTGTCACAACAAATGACAAGTAAATAACAACAAGAACATATGAAAGAAAGAAAATGAATGACAAAGAGAATACTTTAGAATATCCAAAACATATTGAGAAATAAGAGCACAACAAATGATAATTTAATAGTGTTAAGAGAAAATAATACAAGAAATTGTGAAATGAAGAGGAAATCGACAAAAATAGGTACGAAATGACAATTTGAAGAGCATGAAGACCAAAGAAATGAAAATCTAAACAATAAAGAGCCAAAGAAAAAAATATTCAACCAACTGAGACATAGTACAAGATGAAGAAAAATCCTATGAAAAAAAGACGTTTATAAGATATCTATAACCAAGCTCAATTTGTAACTCTTACTCATAAGAATATTGCACAATTTTCATAGAATTTATTGATGAAAGCTCAAATTCAACTATGTCATGTGTGTGAGTCATATGCTAGAATTCAGATTTTTTTTAATACAAATATAGGTCCAATGTGCATGAGATGTAAAAGAAAATGAATTCATTAGATTAGTTCTAAACATATTTAAAATGATTATATTAATCATATGTTTAACATTTTTTTGTGGTCTTTCACGACTAAAACCAACCTAGATCCATATTAACTCCAGAACTATCAAACAAAACTAATCTAAGTTAATTAATGAAAGATGAAGAGCTAACCCCAATTTAAAAAATAATTATAAATAAGTGATTTTAAGAAAAAAATAAATAGTCTCTTTAAAAATTTGAAATGACAACCATTCTTTAAAAAAAAACATTTAATTCGAAATCACAATAATTTTTTTAATTTATAATTTTTTAAAAGAGGAATAATATCCATTCCTTAAGATACACTACAATTCAAACATTAAGAGTGTTGTTACCTAGATATTAAATCAATGGTTGAATTCCCCAACCACTCAAAGACTATAAAGAAGAAGAAAGCGAGTGTAGTGGGGGTGGAGACGCCTTTGGATCCATTACTATTGTTGGAATTTACGATAGTTACGAACAAAAGTGAGGAAACAAAAATTCCTCTTCTAACACGAAGAGAACAATCAAAACAAAGACTTTGCAAAAAAAAATCACACACATAGTGGGAAGAAAATTCATTGTTTATCATTCAAAAATTACCAACATTACAAAGCATCGGAAGCTGTTGTTGGATTTACAAAAATTTCTTCATTGTCTTGTTACACACACTGGCAGCTAATTCTTCGGTACACACAATGCTCCTTTAACATTACACACACAAATTCCTTTGATGTTACACACACAACTTCCCTTCTTTGTTACACACAACATTCACTTGCTATTACACACACAACTTCACTTGCTATTATACACACAACTTCCCTTGTTGTTAAATACACAACATTCATTTGCGTACACACACAAATTCGATTCTTTGTTACACACACAACATTTTAATTACACAAATATTACGTGCTTTAACTACACACACAACTCTTGCGGCTACACGCACATCGTTCCCTTTTTTCTCTGTAGACACGATCTTTTGTTGTTTTTTCATACACTCACAACATACGATCGTCATGAATTCAATCATGGCCGTAATTACATATATAATATATAAATTCCTCACCCATATGAATGAGTGAGTCGCGACCACTTACACGACATAACATAACATTGCTTGTCTATATGTATAGGAAAAATAAAATCTAAGTTTTAAAAAAAATATTATTAAATAAAACTATACGACATAAAGCATTAAAAACAAAATTCAAACTTTGTCTATCGCAACTTTTAAATGCGGCTAGGTGAATGGTGTTAAGGTGGGAGGTAATGTGGTGCACACCACGATTTGGTGCATCGAGAATAGGGCTACTGTCGGGTTGTTGATGCAAGGATTTAAACCCCGAGAAATTTAATGCACGATTGAGTGCAAACCAAAAACAATGTCTACTACTTCGTTTGTCCTTCAATTTCAAATCAAAATCAAAGTTTGTTGTCTAGTTGCTCGAGGGTTTGCGGCTAGAATTAATTTCAACACTCCCTCTTAATTACGACTATTGCTTTCTTGCATGCCCGGACATTTTCTAAGATAATTAAAACTTTTATTTGCCCCGATGGTTTTGTTAAAATATCGGCAAATTGCTCTTCGATACCGAAATGCTTCGGAAAAATTTATCCATTGCTCACTAGCTCTCTAATGTAGTGATACTTTGCATCAATGTGTTTTTTTCCTGCGATGAAACAACGAATTCTTGGATAAATCTATAGCTGAGATGTTATCACAATAGGGCTGTTGTGCCTTTTGCATGTTCATGACACAACCTTCTCAACATTCTCCTCATCCATACTACTTGATATGATCTTTGTAGTAGTTGCTATACTCTTCCTCTCTTTTGTTGATAAAGCCACTATTGGTTTTTTCTTAGAAATATGAGATGGCTCCTGATCCCATATGAAAAACATATCCGAGTTCTTTTCCTGTCATCTATACTTCATTAATCCTTTGTTAGTATATCCAATTAATTCAAAATTTTCTCAAGTGGTGTATAAAATTCCATACTTCTTTGTTCCTTTTACATAACTCGGAAATTATTTTTTACCTTGCCAATGTGCCTCCTTTGCATTTCCATGAATGCGGAAATTAAACTCACATCACGCATAATATCTGGCCTAGTTGTAGTCAAATACATAAAGTGTTTGCCAACTATGCTCTTATACAAACTTGGATCAAAATTCTTCTTTGTTGCCTTCTTTGCTTAACTTTAATCCCATCACTATAGGAGTAATTACTTGCTTGCAATCCTGCTGTTAAATATTTCCAAAACTTCTTTAACATAATTTATTTGATAAGAAATAAAAAAATCTTATTTTTTCATTTTTCTCTACTTCTATTCTAAGAAGTATCTCAACAATCCCATATTAGTCATCTCAAAATTCATCCTTCATGGTGTTTTAAAATTCTCAATGAGCTAAGCATCATTGTTTGTGAATATAACATCATCAAAATACAAAACAACAATGAGCATCTTACCATATTTTTTCCTTGATGTATAATGTGGGATCTCCTTCACATTTCTCAAACCCATTTTCCGGTAGATATGCATATATCCCTCTTTGTACCATGCTCTTGGTGCTTGTTTCAACCCATACAAAGCTTTCTTCAATTTGCATACCTTGTGCTCTTGGCCTTCTTTCTCATATCTTAGAGATTGTTCAACATATACCTCTTCCATCAATACTCCATTTAGGAATGCGATTTCACATCCATTTGGTAAACTTTCCACTTGTGTTGTGTTTCTATGGACAACTTCTTGCTCTTCTTGTTTCCATTCTTGCAACTAGTGCAAAGTTTCTTCATAGTATCTTCCTTGTGGTTGCTTGTAGCCTTTGACAACAAGTATGGCCTTGTGCCTTTCAATCTTACCTTTAGCATTTCTTTTGGTTTTATAAACCCATTTCACTCAACAAATTCCTTGCCTTTTGGGAGATCAACTAATTCCCATGTTTTATTCTTCTCTATTGCATTTATTTCTTCATCCATAGCATCTATCCATTTCTTATATTTTATAGCTTCTTCAAAATGAATAGAATCTTTTACATGACAATACAATACCAAATAAAAATTTCATACCTTCATTTGCTACTTCTTGCTCATATATTTCACTCGGACTTCTACGTACGGGTCTTCTTTCGATTCTTTGAACTTGTGCTTATAGAAGCACTCAAATTTGCTCCTTGTGATGTGATTAAAAAACACTTGTCATCACTTATCAAGGGTGTTCTCATACCGGCCTATGGTGTCCTTGCTTTGTCCTTGTGTTGAGTGGAGGTGGTGATGCTAATGATGGATGTCTTTCGATACATTTCTTCCTCATCTTCATCATGAGACAATTTTTTTTTTACATTCAACTTTGTTTTTTCAATGCTTCCATCCCAAGTTTCTTCCTCAATAAATTGTACATCTCTTGCTTATCATAAATTTCTTGGTGGATGGGTTATACAATTTGTATGCCTTGGATTCTTCTTGTATCCAACAAATATGCACTTCTCTCCTTTGTCCAACTTCTTTCTCGGTTGATCCGGAATGTGTGCATAACCCACATGTAGAAAACTCTCATGTGGGTGACATGATATTTCATGCCGCTCCATGCTTATTTTGGAACTATGTTCATTACACTCTTCGTTGGGCATCTATTCAAGATATATCTTGCCTGATATACAACTTGACCCAATATTTATTTGTGAGATGTTTTGTCTTCAACATCTTCTTACCATATCCATGATGGTTACATTTTCCTTTTAGCAACTCCATTTGTTGAGGTGTATACCTTGCTGTAAATTGCTTGTGTATCATTTTCTCTGCAAAAACACAAAAATTATTTGGAGATATATTCTCCTCCTCTGTTTTGTCTTGAGAAATTTTATGTCTTGCCCACTTTGATTCTCAACAGAGCTTTAAAGTGGAAAAAATTCTCAAACACTTCACTCTTCATATTGAGAAATAAACCCATGTTTTTTGGTTTAATCATCAATAAAGGTTAGCATATGGTGAGCTGCACCTTTAATGATAGTGTTTTCATTGGTCCACACAAATCGGAATGGATTATTTCTAAGGGTGCCTTTGCTCTTATGCTCTTTCTCGATGGAAGGATTTCTCTGTGTTGTTTGCCCAGATGCAACCTTCAAATAGGGTACGTACGGCTTCTCGATCAATGGTAATCCATTTACCATTCCTTTTACGTGCAATAAATTCGGACCTCCAAAGTTGAGATTTCCAAATCTCAATTTCCATAACCAATTTTCATCCTTTGCTTCTCTTTGGAATGTCTCTTGTGTCAACATTTGCCATTAGAGCTCCTTTCTTCAAATGTTTGCTCTCATATTGAGAGGAAACATTCTGTTTCTTGTCATCTTCACTTGTGCAATGCATTGCTTGCTTGGTGGTTTATCCATGATGGTGCATACATCATATTCAAAGAATACATTGTAGCCTTTACGAATGAGTTGTCCGATGCTCAAGGCTACACTTCATACTAGGCACATAGTATACATCGATATGGATATTTTTTCTCCTTTCCTTTTCAAAACACTTACTTTGCCTTTTCCCATGACGAGAGACTTTGCACTATAAATACAATGTTACTTGAGACTTTACACTTTCATCCAACATGTAAAACATAGAAATGTTTCCAGTCATATGGGTGCTACATCTGAATCTAGAAACCATATATCTTCATTTTTTCTCTTGATACATATTACATGCTAAAAAAAAAAATTCTCTTTCTTTTGAGAGTTTCTTTAGTAAATTTAGCAACGGGTCTACTACCCATGTCACTATGCTTCTTCGTACATTCATTGGCATAGTGTTCATACTTATTACGATGAAATTGGACTTGGGATTTATCATACCTTTTTTCCATGTCTTGACTTTTTCTACCTTGTTGAGGATTTCTTTGCCTTGGCTTTGATTCGACTTTGATTCTTGCCCTTCCACTAATAATTCCAGAGATGTTTCTTCCTCATTGGTTGTGCCTCTACCTTTTCCTGCAGCAGTTTAATGCCTTAACCTTTTCCTCTTCCAAAGGACATTTGGGTCTTGAAGGCATGCTCCAAAGATGAGTTTGTTGTTTTGCCCAATCTTTGTTCATGTGTCATCAATGATGCATGAAGCTCATCAACGATGAAACTTTGAGAGATATTTTTTCTTCAATGGTTGATACTATCATTATCAAATCTTGAGGGTAAGCTCCTCGATAATTTCTCCACCCCTATTCCCCTCTCTTCTATTGTCTCCCCATGAGATCTCATTCGGGTAACCAACTCAATCAACAATGTGAAGAATGAGTTTATTGTATCGGACTCTTTTATGCAAATGACTTCAAAATATCTTCTCATTAATTGGAAACACACATACATCTTTACCTTCTCCATTCCTTGATAGGTTTTACGGAGGGTATCCCATGCATCCTTGTACTTCTTTCTTTGCTGCAATTCTTGGAAATATGCTTTCATGCCTTTGCCCTAATAGAGATAGAAGAGGGATTTTGAGTCCTTCTTTCTATTACTTGCTAACAAATATTTCTATGCCTTTGTCAAAGACATTAAATTCTTGTTCATTTCTTTGGTTCTTCCAAATCGAGTCTTCAACTAGCTCCCATAAATCTTGAGATGCAAACAAGGCTCTCATTGTGATTTCCCAATAGTCATAGTTCTTCCCATTGAGCTGTTGGGAGTTGAGTATTTCCCTTTCGTGCTTGTCTTGGCTCCTACCATTGCTAGCCTTGCGAACTATGCTTAAAACTTGACTATGTTTTAAAAAAAAACTTTTCTCAACTGTACCGGAGAGATAAACTGTTGTTTGATAAATACTGGTCTAGCTGAACTTTCACCTTGCTCGAGAAAACTTCAACAATATTCTTCTTCCTTCGGCTTCTTCAGCAATGGCGAGAGCACGGACTAGCTACGATACCATGTTGGAATTTTTGATAATTCACGAACAACGGTGAGGAAACAAAAATTCTCTTCTAACACGAAGAGAATAATCAAAACAAATGCACAAAAATCATACACATAGTGGGAAGCAAATTCAGCATTTATCTTTCAAACTTTTTCTTTGTTACAAAGCATCAAAATTGTTGTTACGGATTTACAAAAAATTATTCACTGTGTTACACACACATCGCTACTTTGTTGTTATACACACAACACTCCTTTATTTATTACACACACAACGCTCCCTTTCTTGTCTTTACATTTGTTGTTACACACATAGCTTCTCTTTGCTATTACACAAAATTCACTTACAACATTACATACACAACATTCATTTGCGTATACACACATCATTCACTTGTTTTTACACACACAAAATTTTAACTTTACATACACACGATCCTTGCAGTAACTGCTACACATACAACGCTGTGCTACACACACACATCGTTCCTTTTTTTTTGTACATACACAATATATGTTGTTTTTGCATACACTCACAACATACACAACCACTTACACAACATAACATAACATTATTTTAATACATGTACATATGAAAAAATAAAATCTAAGTTTTTAAAAAATAATTATTAAATAAAACTATCGACATAAAAAACATTAAAAACAAAATTCAAACTTTTTCCTATTGAATGAAGTTAGGTGAATGGTGTTAACGCGAGGTAACATGGTGCAAACCATGATTTGGTGGATTGGAAAAGTTCTTGGATGCGGGGATTTAAACCCAAAAATTTAATACCTTGATTGAGTGCAAGCCAAAAACAAGAAATCTCTGCTTTGTAGTACTTCGATTTCAAATCAAAATTAAAGCTTGTTGTCCTACTCAAGTTTGTAGTTGGAATTAATTTCCAACAACTATATCATAATACATACGTTTCGTATGGGTTTTTTGTGTTTGAATTGGAGGCCTTGTGGTGTATGCTTAGGATCCAAAAAGCAATAATTTAAACGATATCAACCAATAATTTGTTTTTGTGCCATGGATGGTAAATCACTTCCTCGCATGCACGTAGAGCGTATTGTGACATTTCGGATTCATTAGAAGTAATGGAAGGCTACGCAAGCGATAACATTATTTTCTCTAACTAAATCGAGGTTACACTCTACATACGGAAAGTGTCGCCATAGACTCCACTTGTAGATCCTGGTAGCAACAATGTGCTTCCAACCGTTTTCAAGGAGCCAACTTTCCTCCATAAGGCAGATTTTGTGGATAATATACCCTTTGGTCAATTTATTGACGGAAATTAGTGGCAAATATATTAGGTATGACAACGTTGTCGACTTTAGTGATACGTAAAATAAAAGCACATAATAGCTTCGTTGTAATGGTGGATCTACAAAGGATATCAATGTTCTTTTATGTATCGAACTTTGGTATAGTTTCTATTGCAATGCAGGCTTAGATTGGTGCTATTATAAAGCATTTTGTAATGTAACCAAAGTTTCATGGATTATTCTTTCTACGTGTTGAACATTTCATATGTGTACGGCGGGTCTAGTTGGTCTTCGTGATTGAGTACCAACGTATTTGGATCCTCAATTCCGGGGACTATAGATAGTTAAAGGCTCAAGCTTCACTTACAGTGCGGCTAGATATTGTGACCCTACCTCACTCTTTGTTGTTAGTATATTTTCCGCCTTAAACTTATTGCTAGACACCATATTTCGGAATCTTGATATCGAGTGATTTAATATTTTCACCTTTAATCTATGCATAATGTTTTATTTGGGGCAACGAATGGAAAATTTCGGAGAATATGAGGGCGGCTCGAGAATATGATGGGCGTGGAGAATGCCGGCAAGATCATATCGGGAATCTTGTTGCGATAAGCATGGGAACTAATGACTTTCTTTAAATTATAATCTAAATATCTGTTAAGTTCACAATATATTGTTGCCCGGTTCAGGATCTTCTTTTAAGTGCTCTCTCGAAATTTATATAGGTGATAATGGTCATCAAATGTAATTATAACTTATAAGAGGTACATGCATTTATTTACTTTTATAAAATTTCAAGAAGAGGAGCGGGTTTAAACAATACACTTTGTTCATATTTGTAATCTGAAATATTTTCAAATTCTTGAAATGCGCAATCGATTAAGTTTAAACCATACACTTTTGTTCGTATTTGTAATCCTGAAATATTTTTCAAATTCTAGAAATCTACAATCGATTAAGTTCAAGGTACTTTAATTGTGTTGAAAATATTAAAGTCACCTACGTACCCGTGTAGGTAGAAACGGTACAAACGGGGGCGTGTGGGAACACGTGCATTTAACAAAGCGATGGAGAAAGAAAGTAAGGAGAGAATTTCTATTTATGGGCGTAGCCACCATTGCCAGAGATAAGTAATTAAATTCTGTTGTGGGCCATAACCAACTTTGCGGAGAAATTGAAGACTTTCGTGGTTCAACCACGCAACATAAAACTTCTATTTAAAACGGTCTTTTCGGGCGTAAAAACCTCGACAACCAAACAAGAAATTTTTTTTTTTCAACGCGCCAAAGTCCTTTCTAAGTTTTGAATGGGCCACGTCATCTATGGTCTCCACTTCATCGCAATCACAAATGTTTTGTTTGTTGTTTCATGTCTTGTTGATGTGAGTCCGGCTGGCAGTGATGTTGCGATATCGCATATCGCAATGGGCAAGAGTTTTAAAACCACCGCAAGCAGGTTTACCCTTTGATGTTGCGATGCGATGTGGTCCCTACCACCATCGCACATCGCACATTGCCAAACCTTGTTCCGCCCATCCATATATGTTTCTAGGGTTTTTCGCGTGTGATGTGGTCCCCACATCGCTCATCGCACCATCGCGCCATTGCTCATCGCTTTATCGCATAGCCAAAGTTTATTGCGAGCCATTCATTCGGCCAGGTACGATATGGTCCCATTGCCATGTGGATCAATCGCGTTGTTTCACATCCATTTTTGTCATGATGTCACCATCTCAAAGTGTTATGTGAAGAAGATTTTATGAAGACTAGTTTATATTTCCATTTGAATTAAGCAGGGCCCGACAACGACCAATAGAAATGCGTTAGTACTCGTTTTTGGTCTAATGACGTAGGGTCATTTTGTTACGCGAAAAGTTTCCAATCGGGTTTGTAAAGCATTTGAAGTCTAGGTCTAACAAGTTTATTAAAGTTTGTTTAAAGTTATGCGGTGATTGTATTAAAAAGTTTTTTTCAAACCTTATTGTATTGTTTTTATATTTCAATATGTCTTATGTTTTTGTTTTTATGCCGCGCCATATAAAAAGTGAAAATCCCGTAGGCTCATAAAATAGAGCATTGTTGTGTAATGAAAAAGCCCGCATGCGAGGAGAAAAACACGGTGAAGACCAATAAAAAGCCTTTGTATATGTGTTTTTGTGAAAAAGACAAAGAATTTGTTTGTGAGCTGCGTGTGGCTTGATCTTTGACATATTTTGTAAATCCCACGGGAAGAGGAAGAACTACTATTTTGTAATACAATTTTATGTTTTGAAATAGAAAGCATTTTTTTATGCCATCTGCGGCTCAACATTCGAAATTTTATATTGAATCTACGTATTTAAAGGAGAATTTTATTCTCGCGATTATTGTGTTCGGAATATTCGAAATTCCAACAAATTGATCGTTGGAAATGTTTGTGACGAGAATATCTACAACAAAGGGTGCCACCGAGACTTTCTATCATCGACGTTCCTCTTGGGTGTTTGGCTTCGGTAATTACTACGCACAGCATCGATGGCACATGCGTTGACACAATGACAAGTACAATGAATTTGGAGTATGTTTTATTTTTTTTAAATTGTTTTTTTGTTTAGATAAGAGTTTGTTTTCTTGGAGGTGAAAAATATGTTAACGGGTATTTTGCAAAAAGTGAGTTCAATAAAAGTGAAATCTTAGACATGAAGAGTTTGACGTGGTTTTCTTTGAAAAAAAATAATGAATATAATAATAATAACATCGATAATAATTGTCCCAACGATTATATTATATTAAATTTTCCCAATTTATAAAATAATTAAATATATTTTATTTTGAACTTTAATATTTCTTTTGAATATTAATTTTCACTCAATTTCATTTAAGCTTTTTTATTAACTGCAGATATGAATGCATCTTGTATAATTTTTAGATTTTGTTTTTTACATTCTATTATTTAGGTTTTAATAAATGTTTTAATTTCCAATTTTCTTTAATAAATGTTTTAATTTCAAATTTTTTTTTATTATATTTATTTTTAAATTATTTATATTTAAATTTTTTCTCATATATTTGAAAACATTTGCTTATGTGGTTCTAGGTCGAGGTGTCATTTAATGGTGGCAACATGAAAATGCCATGTAGTGGGCATGTCGAGTCGACCACCAATCACCACAATCCAAATCACGTAATTGTAATCGGCCCTGCTGACGCCTTCGTAAATGATCACTATGAGTTGAAAGTTCAAATCATAAATGCACGGTAGAGAATGTGACGGTTCATCGGTACGAGGTAGGAGAGTGAATAGGTTTAGTTCTTCTTTGTTGTAAATCATTAATTCAAGCAGTGGAATTTGGACAAGAGAAGCGACGAAGTACGAGGTTTAGGAAGCTCAACATAGTAAGCGAAGGATTTTTGGGTATGTTCTAGTTCTCATCATTCTTTGTGTAACCAACTCAAAAGAGAAGAAAAGAGATATCAACGCCTTAGAAATAAGCCACTTCGAGGGGGCAACCTCCGATACATTACATTGAATGAACAATTCTTGGATGATACAATTTACAAAACCTCCTTTCTATATATAGGAGTCCATGGGGCCATAATGTAATCCTAGTGGGCCACAATGTAATCCTAGCGGAAAGCCTAGCAATAATAATTTAAGGCACAATAATATGAAAATGGGGTTACAAGGGTACAATAAGGGGGTTACACTAACAAAAATAAGGGAATATACTAGTAATATAGGACCTAACGCTGCCTCTCCTTGAAAAAGTGTTGTCCTCAACGCTTGAGTAGCTACAGGTGTACATGTATAAAATTCTCATCCTCCCATGTAGAATCTTTAGTGGGTAAGTTCTTCCACTTGATGAGATACTGCGAAATTGATCGGTTATTAGTTGTCGAGTTCTTATTTCCATGACCGCTTAAGTTTTCCAATATGATTTTCCTTCCTCATCAGAAGTTCGCGTATTGTTTGAGCCCGGAAGATTTTCTCCTATAACCTTCTTTAAGCATGAAACATGGAAAAGCTTGGATGTACTCGCGAAGAGCGAGCTCCAATTTGTATGCCATAGTACCAATCTTTTGCAACACCTTGTAAGGACCATAGTACTTTGGCGATAATTTATTATCCTTCTTAGCTTGCTTGAGGGACATTTGTTTATATGGTTGTAGCCGTAAAAATACTAATCTCCTATATCAAAACTTCTCTGTTCGATGTTGATGTTTTGTTGTTTCATTCGATTTTGTGCCAAATTCGGGTTATCCTTTAAGAGTTGGAGAACTTCTTGCTGATGCTCAGCCGCGTGATCTTCCATTGCTTGAACCTTCCAAATTTTCCCTTAAAGATGATGTGATCGATGGTGGATGATATCCATAAAGTGCCATAAATGGGGTCATTTTTGCTGTAGTATGGAGGAAGTGTTATACCACCATTCGGCGAGAGGTAACCACTTGACCCATTGTGTTTTTACATTTATCGGATACAAAAACACGAAGATATCCTTCCAAACATTTATTTACTATCTCGGATTTGACCATCGGATTGAGGATGATAAGATGAGCTATGAGCTAATTTAGTACCCAAACAAGAAAATAACTTTCTAGTCAAAAATTTCCGTAAAAATGGGATCTACATCGCTCTGATAACCCTTGGGCTTCCATGTAGCTTTTGAATTAAATGTCCACAAATGTAGTAGCAATGGCACTTGCTTTAAATGGATGAGATAATGCACAAAAGTGTGCATACTTGACAAGTCTATATCAACTACCACCATGATGACATTCTTTCCTTCGAGACTTAGGTAAACTGTGATAAAATCCATTGAAATCTCCTCCCAACGGCGACTTGGAATGGATAAAGGTTGTAGAAGTCCCGAAGTCTTAATTGTCTCCACTTTATTCTGTTTGGCAAACCAAACATTCCGCCACAAACTTTTGAATATTAGATTTAAGGCCATCCCAAAAAATTCTTTCTTCACCCATTGTGGTAAGTTTTTAAAAATCACGAGTGTCCTCTAAAGGAGAAGTGTGCAATTCCGAGAAGAATCTTTTGTTTTAGTTGGGAATTCTTACAAAGATATAGCGATCTTTGTACCATAAGGAATCATTTTTTCCAACTAAATGTATCGGATGTACTAGGATCTTGCGCAACTTTTGAATGAGTGTCCATACATCTTTGTCCTTCTTCCATTCATCTCTTGCTTCGGTTATCAGCTCTAGTTGGATAATAGAAATGGCACAAAGCAATGCTTCCACCTCTTCATTCTTTCTTGGGAGTGCATCTGCAACAACATTAAGCTTCCCTTTTTTGTAGATTATTTCAAAGTCATAACCCAACACCTTTGTGAACCATTTTGTTTGCTCTTCTGAAGATAGTCTTTGTTTCGAAAAGTGTTTAAGACTATCATGATCGGTTTACCTTGAAGTGTCTTCCCATTAGGTAAGTTCACCATTTATTTAGTGCATGATGTGCTAACATTTCCTTCTCATAAATAGGTTTTTGTAAATACTTTCCTTTGATTGGACGACTTTCAAAAGCAATGGGTCTTCCTTCATTGCATTAAAAGCTGCACCAATTCCATTTCTGAGGCATCACATTCCACAATAAAGGTTTTTGTGAAGTACGGCGTAACTAGGAGGCCCCGTCTTCAGAGCACATTGCCTCTTTAAGATGTTCAAAGGCCTTAGTTGCTTGAGAGTCCATGAAAATGCATCTTTCTTGATAATGTTGTTAGAGGTGCTACTATTCTTCCATAATTCTTAACAAACTTACGATAATAGCACAGTAGCTTGAGAAATCCTCGCAAGTGCTTTATTGTCTTAGGGACTTTCCATTCCTTAATGGCTTTAATTTTGTTAGGGTCTACTTTAACACCCTCGTGGGATATAATATGACCCGGATATTCCACCTCTTGTACTCGAAGAAACATTTGGATGCTTTTACATATAATTGTTTCTCCTGCCAATAGTTTGAGCACCACTGTCAACATGTTCAACATGATCCTTCCAAGACTTGCTATAGATTAGTATATCATCAAAAAATATAGCACAAATTTTCTAAGGAAGGGTTTGAAAATGGAATTCATCGACCCTTGAAATGGAAAGAGGTCGTGGTAAGGCCAAAAGGCATGACCAAAAATTCATAATGACCCTCATGAGTTCGAAATGCGTTTTTGGAATATCTTCGGTCTTCATTCTAATTTGATGATATCTGAGAACGAAGATCCAACTTGGTAAAATAAATTGCTCCATGTAATTCATCCAATAATTCATCGATCACGGGAATGGGAAATTTATCTTTAATGGTGAGCTTATTGAGCTCCTATAATCCGGACACATTCGCCATGATCCATCCTTCTTGTGTACCAATACTACGGGAGCGAGAGAAAGAACTTTGACTAGGTTGAATTATACCGCCTCTAACATTTACGCAATCATGCGTTCAATTTCGCTCTTTTGGAAGTAAGGATATCTATAAGGCCGGATGTTTGGAGGAACACTTCTGGAATCAAATGAATAGCATGATCATGATCACGAATAGGTGGGAGTCCTTTGGGAGTTTCAAACACCTTGGAATGATTGTCCAAGACTTGTTGGAGATCTGCCGAGATAGATGATTTTGATGTCGGAACGTCTAGTGAGCATAATTGTGCAATTACGCCTCGTTTTTCTTTCTTTAGAAGCTTTGTCATGACATTAGAGCTTATTATCCTTCCTGGCTTCCCTTCAATACCCCGTAGTTCTACTTCCTTTCCTTCGAAAGAATTTCAAGAAAAGTTCTTGAAAATTAAAAGCTACGAGTCTAAAGATTGTAACCATTGTACTCCTAGTACAACATCGGCACCTCCCATAGGAATGGAAAGCATTGGACTAGTCAACACATATTCCCCCATGGTTAGCTTGATGTTATGGCATTTTCCAGGCAATTTATAGTTCCTCCATTTGCAACCATCACTTGACATTAAAGTGTACGGGTATAGGAAACAATTTAATTCCTTGGCTACCTTACAATGAATAAAATTATGGGTGCTGAATCAATCAACACTATTACCTTTCTCTTCTTGATTTGTCCTTTTATCTTGAGAGTTTGGTGTTAATTCCATAACGATCTGTTACACGATATGGTTGGATTCATTTCTTCCTCTTGCAGGGCTGGTTCTGGTGTATATCCTCTTCTTGTTCATTTTCTTCTTCCTCTTCACAATCTATGTAAAATAATTTCTTCTCGGCACACTTATGACCTTTAGTGTATTTGCTATCACAAGCATGGCAAAGCCCTTTTGCTCCACACTCTGTATACTTCGTTCAATTCTGTTGGTGTTTAACCGTTTTCGCATTGTACGTGAAACGCTTTCGCGTTTTCGTGCATACTTCAGTGGAATCCCCGATAGTTGCGATCACGGTCTTCATCTGACGGTCTTTACATGGTTTTAGAACTATCGGTTTTGGATGTATGTATACGCCATCACATGTTACAAATCCATCGCAAACTTCGGGGGTTTATAACAATGGTTATAAATTTAGACTTAAACAACTCCATCGTGGTCTCATTAAGACCGGTAACATGTTATTTTGCGAATCCCGACATGGTTTAAACCAAGTGCGTAGTTATCTAACTCTATGGGTTTTATAATATAGTTTTAATACTATTTATTTAAACCAACATTTTTAAAGCACAGACCTCAAAAGGTTTATGGTATAGTTCTAATTTGGATTTTATTTTGCGCTTAAGGTTTTCTTCAACATAGGCTTAAGGCTTAGGAAATATGCTAGGTATAATGTTTAGTACTTAGATCATGTGTATAGGGTTTTAGGCTTAGGAAATGGGGTTTTAGATCTAGATTTGTCTCTTAATGCTAGGTTATACCTTAGGTTTTTATGATTAGGTCTTAGCATTTAAAACCATATAACTTTACATTGTAAGGTATTTCACCAAGTATTTAACCCATTTTTTTCACCTTCTCATCATACACATGACGACCATGCCATGAACACGACACTAGAACATAGAAGATCTTGTGAGCGTGTATATGGTTATTGATGCGGACATGTTGAAGATGAATAGACCTTTCTTCTTAGCTATTATTTGAACAAGATCCTCTTGGATCAATCCTCTCCACTTAAAAGATTTTGGACCACAAAAGATTGATTTTTAAGTCGACAATAGAGTGAGAATACAACTCTCTCACTTTCATCTCGATTTTGATGACATACAACCATACACGATCGTTGACAGCGATTCTTAACATGGCACAATTTGAACCTAACTTGACTCAATGCTTGTCGTGAAGAGCGCGAGAAGAATGTAGGCTTGATTGTAAGCTTGATGCACATAAGTTAAAAATTCATCCCACATCTTAGGATGTTCATTGCGATTACCTTGAAGAATATGTGTCCCAATTCTCTTCACCATTTTTGTCTATCCTTGAACCAAATTCTGACTTCCTTCATGGATTTGCGAAAGGCTGGAAGTGGCATGCTGAAAATAATATTTCAATTGCTTGTCTTTGTACAGAACACATTACACATCGCTTTATGTACTTCAAAATCGTTTCATACATATGAGGCAAAAAAAATACCTTTGACTTTGTGTCATAGTCTTGCTTATGCCAAAATATCCTGCAATCCGAGAAAGATGAACTTTACGAATAACTTGCACTCTTTCAATTTGAGCATCATGAGTTGGTGATTTATAAGCATCTTTGAAATCATCATCGAGTTCTATCTTTGTTCTACATAACCTTCATGAACCAATGAACTTTTATGTGGTACTACTAAAGCATTCAAAGACAACATATCAACTAATTTACTTGTTGTTATTTTCTAAATCTACCTCGAAATTTGAAGGAAGGTAGAGTTTAGGGTAACATCAAACCACACTCGGTCTGGTAGCTAGTCCTACCGAGATCGAGAGGGCTCTCTCGGGGTCAATCTCGGCAAAAATAATCAATGGGGCTTGAGATTACTTGAAATAAAGGGCGATTTTAGGCTAGGTATATAAGTAAAGGAGTTTTATTTTGATTTTGGGGGTTTTTTGGAATCAAAGGGAAAGCGAGTTTTGGGTTCGGGATGAGGTCTAGTTTTGCGAGTTACGAACGGGAAGGAAGGCAATTGTTTTGATGCTTTGGATTGAATAAATGGATAGTTCGGACGGTGAGGGCTGAAGAAGACAAGAAAGGAGAAACTCAGAATCCTCTTCAAACGGATGAAAACATGGAAAATTAAAAAAAAGCTGAAGGCAAAGCAAAGCAATCTAATGAATTCCACCATTATAACTCATTTGTTTAATTTAAGAAGAAAGGAGAAGGGAAATGATACACATAAACATCAATGAAATTAAAATAACATGAGAAACACACCATCAAAACACGAGCCACATGGATCCCAAAGTCACGCAAACCCTGGTCTATTCCTTTGCGAAATTGTGAGAGATGAAATGTACGATGAGGTGCACGGCAAATCCCAAGTGTCCAACCTATGCTAATGAGCGAAAAACTACAAGATATAGAAAACACTACCTCATCCCTAGCCTCTGGGGGTCAAGCTCAAAATTTTAGAGTTTTTTTCAACAAGATCCTAAACTAGGCTTGGAAAATAGGCGGTGGAACAACTTGCCTCTATAAGATAGAGAGCGGGATTCATTCGATTTACAATTCACTTTTTGGTGAATAAATCTACTTACATGAGTGAAAATTAATCAAAATTACATAAAAGCCATGTATTCATCAATTTACATCAAGAGCTATACATTTGAAGATAAAAAAGTCAAATGGCCCAAACTAGGCGAAAAGCGTTCACGAGTGAAAGCTAGGCCAAATTTCCCAATGCGCCGCCTTTCGAAATCTCATGCATCGTGCCACTTTGAGGCTGATTTTGAGGGCCTTCTAGAGTCCAAAATTGAGCGCGGGGATAGCTCGTTGGAAATAAATACCTGTATAATTTCCAACCAGAGCCCGATTTCTGAATTTGGTGCCATTTTCCCCTCCAAAAATGAGTTTTCCCAACAACGCTACTGTGTGTCCAAAGAGAGGCGAAGGTCATTTTTAGGGTGTTTTTGACCCTTCGGTATTTGAAAACTTGTCAAAATATTTAGGTAATGGGTAGGCATGCATAAATTTTGATGAAAAATCTAGAAATACAAAGTTTTCTTCAAGAGGAGCTTCCAATTATAAGCGCGCGCGAAGTGGCGCTACGCGTCGAGCGGAAAAATGCATGTTGAGCCAAAAAATTCAAAATTAACAAAAATTTTCCCAAATTTCTTGAAATTTGAAATTTCGAAGATATCCTACATCAAGTTCTATCTTTGGGCCAAAGAATATTCGGCCAAAATTTGGAGTCTATCATGCCTTTTGCGACGCTTTAGTGCCCTCTTTAGTCTTGCTTTCGGGATTTTGATCCTTGCTTCACAAACATGATTTCGCGCCCAATAATGGTTCTTCATGTGTACGAGCATGTTATTTTTCCTTTTTTTCTTTCTCCAAAAGCTTCTCAAGATGAATATTGACCCTCTCAAGCCAAGTCTCTCTATCGGCCTTAATCTCTAGCTCGATGGGTGTCGTCTCTATTTGGCTTCTTTGGGCAACTTTTAGGTTCTCACGGATGTTTTGAAACTCCATGATTGTTTGTTGATCCTCCAAATGTTTGTTTCAACGCTCTCGTAATTTATGATCCATTGGGATCTTTTTAAATTTGACGTTCAATGTGTCTATCTCCGCCTTCTACTCTGAATGGTCTCCCTCAACTTCGAGCTTGGAGAGCTCAAATCATCATCGATAAGTATGAAATCGATGTATCCTAGCCTCTTGAAGGGCCCTCATCCTGCATAGGCCTCTTACCTCTATCACGTACCTATACATGTGTTGCGATGATGGCAACGGGGCCCTTCACGGGTGGAAATAGTACCTAAATCGAGCTGCTTTGCAAACAATACTGCGGTGCCTCTTTGATAAGTAACAAACACTTGCACAACGATAGGCTCTTGTCTCGTGACCTTCGGACGCTGATGTGAAGGTTCACTTGGCTCATGAATAACTTCCGGAGAGGAACACCGAGGAGGCTGTGAATAAATCACGGAAATGAAATACTCCCATGAAATTCACACACCAATCCAAAGTGATGTACAACCTGCGTTGATGAGGTGCATAGTGATAAATCTTTGTTGTACTACTGCTTTCAGGAGTTTACTTATGCACAAGAGTGGTCATTCTCGACCATTGGGAAAATGAAATAAGGATTTTTCATCATCCTCACTCTAGTGAAATGCATCAATAACACGATGTGGTAGGCATAGAGCGTGGCTTAAGCCCTCACAACTGAAATATCTAATAATGAGTTTCATCAGAGGCGCATAGGATTCCTTTAGGAACAGTGGAAACACCTGGCGAGATTGCCTCACAAAGCTAGGCTTGATGTATGGTTCATAATGCACTCTATCCACTATTTGTCTTTTGTTCTGTTCACCCACATTCGTTATCCCGATTGCTTGAGAAATAGTTTCGGTGTCGGTGGGGGTACACCGTGAGGTTACTTGACCATCATGTAAATGCAATGCAAAAAACGAGCCAACTCTCCCGGTATTGATGGATCCTAGAAATCATTTCACAATATTGATAGCATGGCTTGTTCTCGAAAAACATGCCATGGAAATGGGCAAGCACACCCAATTGAGTCAATGAGGTGGGCTCTTCTCTCACATGTTTTCCACCTTTACGACGCCTTCTAGGTGCATGGCCTAGGTAGTAGAATCACTATCTTGGTCATATGATGTGTCGGTATTTGTCTCCATGATGTCCATGCAAGGTGTATATTGGCTTATATGAGATGAAAATGAGAATTTGGTGCTTTGTTCCAATTGCCAAATATATGGTGGTAATGGGGAGGGTTGTGGTGAAATAGGGCGGTAGGAACAATGGACCTCAATCAAGTGATAACTCAAATGTAGGGACAATGGACAACCACTTATTTGTTTGGGAAAATTGGGGTTTGGGAATTTTTTACAAGTGAGATGGGAAAGGCGAATGATCGGAAATGAAATAACTTTAGGGATAGGGAAATAGGCTTAGGAATGAGTGCTTTTGGGGATGTAAGGGAATAGGGGATGGACTTGTATTGATAGTATAACGGTGAGAGGGAGGAATAAACGGTGAGGAATGAACAAGTTTGGCACCACAATCGATTTTAAAACTTCAATTTCAAAACCCTAAGGAGGCACTTCTAGGGTTTGGCTTTTGTGTATTCAAATTCTCAAAACCAATCACATAACCAACAACAAGCACGAGTTATGGGCCATGCAAGATCGCATGAACTTACTTGGAGCGGAAGGAATGAGTCAATTTGGATTTTTGTGAAGCGATGACAAATTTTGGTTGTACGTCTTGTGCGCCACGACGGTGGCCTTCGGTGCGTCGCGACCCTTGTGGTTCAAAATGCACGAGAGGTGGCGGCCACATGCAGGCACTTTCGGCCGGTGCGCGCGACCATAGCCCCGTGCACGCGCCCGGTCAATTTCACCCATGATTCACCCTTCAAACAATTTCGCCCTCCACGATTTGTCTTGGCTCAATGATGTCTCTTGTTATGAAAATGGATTGTTGAATATGAAAATATCTCATATATATCCAAAGAATTTGATTTTTCATTTGGAAACCCACTTTCTAATGTTATATGGAACTTTGACACTTTTAAATGAACCTACATTTTTGTTTCCTTTGTGATTTTGGATGATGATGAGCTTCTTGTCTGTCTTTGCGAGGATAAATCTGGAATGGAAATTTGTGAGTGACCGAGTACGTGCATGGAGTACTTTGTTAGAAGAAACTTTGAAAATTACATTGCATTTATTACAAAATATGAAATGAACGTTTTCTTCAAAACGAGTTTTGAAGAAAAATCATTATTAAGCATTACAATGATGAAAATTTTTGCACTAAAACCTTATTTCTGAAACTTCCTCATGTGCTGTGACATTGTTAGACATTTGAAGGCCAAATTAATCAAACCCTAGACCTAATGAACCTAAAACCTAAAATGACTGTTTGCTAACCCGGGAGACCAAAAATGAGCGTAAATGATTTTGATGAATAGACCTAGGCTAGCGAGCACATGACATGAGGGATATGAGTGACAAGACCCTTGATCAAACGATCCATTCTCTAATGGAATACGGATGGTAGGCTTGAATGAGACACCTAAAATGAAATGCAACGAGAGAAATTTGATCTGCGGTGGAGGGATGAAGATACGGAAGCTCTAACATTGGCTCCAATGGGGATGGTAGCTCCTTGGAGGTGCGAGAACTATAGATTTACGGAGAGTGAGCGTGCCTTCGTCCATTGGGCTATGGAGTCCATAACTTTGAAAAATCAACATAAGACTCTTCGACAATTTCTTTTGTTGCAAATTGACTCAAATACTCATTCTTGAAACCAAAATGAGTAGAAAACCTAACTTGACAAACTAAAACCAAAAATGAAATCAATCTTGAGTTATAGCCTCCAAACTAAAACTATGTTGAAACTAACTAAAACAAAAATGACTCAAGACCTACTTAACTAAAATTAGGACTTACAAAGCTTTTTAATGGCAACGAGTCCATCGAGATTTAGGAGCTTCAAATCATGATGACAACCAAGCACTCGCCGATGGAATATGTACAATCATGTGTAGTGAGCCTTCCAATGTAACCAATCCGATTAGATGGCTACATACCAAAATTTTTCTCTCACTTTTCTCGACGAGGTAGAACGATGTACATGTAGAAAACTCACAATAACCTTTGAAACCAAGGCTTATGATAACGAACCCAGGTAGAATTTATCTTTTAAAATTCTTGCAAAGAATCTTGAAAGGATCTTGAAAATCACGAGCCTTTAGCTTCTCTTGAAATCTGACAAAAATACAACAATTGCTCGCTTCATTCGTCTGAAAGAACAATTGATTTACAAAATTGATAGAAGGCACGAGAGAGGTATAGGCTTCCTCCATGCGAGTGTTGAAGTTTGTAAGTTCTTGACCATGAAGAGAATCGGCATATTGTCTCTCTCAAGCTCATATTCCTCAACTTCATGGTCTAGGTCATTCTTAAACGAGATAACAATCTTCAAGATTATCAAACATGATAGCCTTATCATCTTCGTGAAATAAAATATTATCTATTTGCTGATCTATAAAGCTAATTACAAGACCATCATCATTTTCAAAAGAAGAAGAAGTTTGACCAACACTTTCTTGACCATGTGGGCAGCTGCCAAATGCTTTAGCTTGAGGTACGTAACATGACCTTTCGAGTTGATCTATCTCATCTTGAGACAAAGGATATAATGCTTTTTGTTTTCTTTTTGCTCAAACGATTGATTGTCTTCATGAAATAACATGAAAAACATGAAAGAAACCTGAATAGCCAGACCTTAATTCCTAATCTTCGAAATTTGAAAACATTGTTGATCATCTTCATATGACATGGAAATCAAATTATCATTTATCAACGAGTTATTGAAAGAAGATTTTTCACTTACTTGAACAAAGATCTCATCTTTTTTTTCATGAAATATTTGGATTACCTCCTCATGAAGGCTTTTTATGAGAACATTTGGATCCATAACTTTGTCTTCTTCATTCCAGATGATCTCAACGATGAGTTCTCCTTCATGGGATTTAGCACAAGATATTCTTGATCATCACGATGCGATCTAGATCAAATAGCGACTTGACTTTATCACATTCGAAATTGAAACTTGAATTTCCTACATATTGTCTTCTTCTATGGACGAATCTGAAATAGAAAACCTTCTCTTTCATCATTTTCCATAATACCAATATCTTGATCTGTTTGCCAAGTTTCACGAGCATCTTGATGGGTATCCTCTAAGTTCTCTTTATCTTCCTTCCGAAATGGATTTTTGTACGAGCCTCCATGATATCATCGTCCATGAAGTCATCATCTTCATAAAAATTTTCAAGATTTTCAATAAAACTATGAACATGGCTACAACTTCGATTCGAACTAAATTTAAGGATGGATAAGATTCTTTATACCTTTCAAAGAACATGGTATGAAAATCCTTTAAACGGTAAATACAAGCAAAACGGAAAACTTTCATACCAAGATCGGGCTTCACCTTCTCGAGTGGCCATGAATATCTTCATCGAAAGCCGGTCTTCGAAAAATCAACCTTCAACTTACGAATATGTATGTGAAATCTAACCGAGATGTCGTAACATCCTTCCTATCATCATCTTTAAACGTGGGAAAATTCCTTTGCCAATCTACCTTAGGAATTTTATTTGGAAAACTGGAATGTGATCTCGGCTCATGGGAACGCTACCTTTGATCCGGCGAAACCATTTTATAACGATAAATTCACCAAGAAATTCCTCGAACTGCGATTTTTTTGAAGAGTAGAGTTCGTGCTCAAAATTCGAACCTTAGGATTCTTCGACCTTTGGAGTCGCCGGTGAATGATTTCGACTAGCCTCTGTGTACGTCGTTGCCCACCATCAACCATCGGTCTAACTTGATAAATGTCTTTAAGGAAATTTTCAAGTCGGATGTTACGTTTATAAAACTAGATCGGATATTGACTAAAGTAGCATTTGTCTACTTTCGCTGATACAAAAGTTTCGAAGGCTACCTGGCATAACTTTAGGCTCAGGTACGTAACTTATAAAACAAATAACACTAACAAGAAAACCATTTTCTTCCCTAGTATGGTCACCACTATGTTATTGCCTAAATCTACCTCGAGGTTGAAGGAAGGCGAGTTCGGGGTAACATCAAACACGCTCGGTCGTGTCGCCCTGCGGATCGGGGAGAGGGCTCTCTCGGAGTCAATCTTAACTTAAAAATAATCAATGGGGCTTGAGATGAATTGAAATAAGAAAAGACTGATTTTAGGCTAGGTATATAATTAAAGGATTTTTGATTTTTATTTTGGGGGTTTTGTTAGAATCAAAGGGAAAGGCGGTTTTGGAGTTCGGGGATGAGGCCTAGTTTTTGCGAGTTCTGAATGGGGGAAAGGAAGGAAATTGTTTTGTGCTTTGGATTGAATGAATGGATAGTTAAAATTGGTGAGGACCTAAAGAGGGAAATATTATTTCCAAGAATCCTCTTCAAGCAGAGATGAAAACATGGAAAATTAAACAAGGCGAAGGCGAGAAAAGCCAGTCTAATGAATTCCACCTTTCTTTCCATTGTTTAATTTAAGAAGAAATAGAAGAAATGATACCTGTAGGAAATCGTGAACTTACAATCATAGAAGCCGTCCAAAACACGGATCCACATGGATCCCAAAAGTGCGCAAACACGAATTTTAAGCATACCAAAATTGGAGAGATGAAATGTACGATGAGGTGCAGAAACGATCCCAAGTGTCCAACCTATGCTAATGACTGAAAAACTACAAGATATAGAAAAAAATACCTCATCCTGACCTCTAGAGGTTGAGCTCACAATTTTATGAGCTTTCCAACGAGATCTAAACTAGGCGGAAAATGAACGGTGGAACGACTTGCCTCTATAAGATAGGAAAGTAGTTCATTCAATTACAAATTCACTTTTTGGTGAATGAATCTCCTTACATGAGAGTGAAAATTAATAAAAATTAGATCAAAAAAAATTAAATTACATCAAGTTACATCAAGATATGTACATTTTAAGATAAAAAAGTCCAAAATTGGCCCAAACTAGGCGAGAAACTTGAGTTGCGAGTGAAAACTAAGCCAAATTTCCCAATGCGCCGCGCCACTTGAGGCTGATTTTAAGACCTTCCCAGTCCAAATTGAGCGTGAGAATAGCTTGTTGGAAATCCTTGCCTATATACTTTCCAACCCAAGTTTAATTTCTGAATTTTGTTTCCATTTGCCTCCAAAAATGAGTTTTCCCATTAATTTTTCTTGTGTGTCCAAAAGAGGGCAAAAAAGGTCATTTTTAAGTTAATTTTGGGCATGGACAACCCAAACTTGTCAAAATATTTAGGTAATGGGTAGGCATGCATAAATTTAAGTGAAAAATCCAAAAATACAAATTTTTTAGCTGGAGGCTTAAATTATAAGCGCGTGCCAAGTGGTAATGCCGCGTCGGGCGGAAAAATCTGTGTTAAGGCCAAAAAATTCAAAATTGACAAAAAGTTTCCCAAATTTCTTGAAATTTGGGTACAGATGTCCACCATCAAGTGCTATGATGGGCCAAAACTTCGACCAAATTTGGAGTCTATCATGCCTTTTTGACGCTTTAGTGCCCTCTTTAGTCTTGCTTTCGGGATTTTGATCCTTGCTTTGCAAACATTATTTCGCGCCCAATAATGGTTCTTCATGTGCTGAGCATGTTCTTTTCCTTGTTTGCTTTCTCCAACAACTTCTCAAGATGAATATTGACCCTCTCTGACCAACTCTCTCTATCGGCCTCAATCTCCCCGCTCGAAGTAAGGATGTCATCTCTATTTGGCTTCTTTGGGCGACTTACTTGGGATTCTCACGAATGTTTTGCAACTCCATGATTGTTTGCGATCCTCCAACTATTTGTTCCACTACTCCAAGTAATCTATGATCCATTGGACTCTTTACAATTTTACGGTCGATGTGTACATCTGCGCATACCTTCATAATGGTCTCCCTCAACTTTGAGCTTAGAGAGCTCAAATCCTCATCAAATAAGTATGAAATGGTATCCTAGCATCTGAAAGGGCCCTCATCCTACATAGGCCTCTTACCTCATCGTACCTTCTTTTTGTCTTGTTGATGATGGTAACGAGACCCCTTCCACCCCGAGGTGGAGATAGTACTCGTTGAGACGCGCAAACAATACTCTGGTGCCTCTCCCCGATAAGTAACAAACAACGACACACTAATAGGCTGTCTCGTGTCCTTCGGTGATGTGAAGCTTCACATGGCTCATGAACAACTTTCGAAGGAACACAGGAGGCTGACGAAGAAATCACGGGAAATGAAATCCTCCCATGAAATTCCACTGCGTCAAGGCTGATGTACAACCACGATCTTGATGAGTGCATAGTGATAAATGTTGTTGTCCTCTTGCTCGGGGAGTTTTATTCTACACAAGAGTGGTCATTCTCTCGATATTACGGCACATGAAATAAGGAATGCTCATCATCCTCACTACAGTGAAATGCATCAATAACGATGTGGTAGGCATAGAGGTGTGACGGACCTCAGGCGGAAATATACGATAATGAGTTTCATCAAAGGCGCATAGGATTCCTTTAGGAATAGGAATGGAAACACCACATAACCGATTTGCCTCACAAAGCTAGGCACGATGTGTAGTTCATAATGTACTTTGTCCACTTTGGTGTCTTTTGTTACACTTTTCACCCACATTCGGTATCCGGTTGCTTGAGAAATAGTTTCGGTGTCGAGGTGGTGATTACACCGGCACGAGTTGCGACCATCATGTAAATGCATTACGAACAAATGAGCCAACTCCCGAGTGATGATGGATCCTAGAAATCATTTCACAATATTGATAGCATGATTGTTCTCGAAAACATGCCATGGCAAGTGGGCAAGCCTACAATTGAGTCAATGACGTGGGCTCTTCTCTCACATGTTTGCCACCTTTACGAGGCCTTCTAGGTGCATGTATCTTAGTAGTAGAATCACTATCTCGGTCATATGATGTGTCGGTATATGTCTCCATGATGTCCATGCAAGGTGTATATTGGCTTATATGAGATGAAAATGAGAATTTGGTGCTTTGTTTCAATTGCCAAATATATTGTGGTAATAGAGGGGCTGTGGTGAAATAGGGGCGGTAGGAACAATGGACCTCGATCAAGTGATAACTCTAATGTAGGGACAATGGACGACCACTTATTTGTTTGGGAAAATTGGGGTTTGGGAATTTTTTACAAGTGAGATGGGAAAGGGAGAATGATCGGAAATGAAATAACTTTAGGGATAGGGAAATAGGCTTAGGAATGAGTTATTTGGGGATGTAAGGGAATAAGGGATGGACTTGTATTGATAGTATAACGGTGAGAGGGAGGAATAAACAATGAGGAATGAACAAGTTTGGCACCACAATCAATTATTTAAAACTTCAATTTCAAAACCCTAAGGAGGAACTTCTAGGGTTTGGCTTTTGTGTATTCAAATTCTCAAAAAAAATCTAATAACGGCAAGCACGAGTTATGGGCCATGAAATATCGCATGAACTTACTTGGAGCAAGAAGGGCCGAGTCAATTTGGATTTTTGTAGGAAAACGATGACAAAATTTTGTTTTACGCCTGTGCGCCACGACGTGTCGGTGTGTCGTGACCCTTGTATGCGTCGCGGCGGTTCAAAATGCACGAAGGTGAGCAGCCCTATGCGGCTGCGACCCGCAGCACAATGCGGTGCACTAGTCAATTTCACCTGATCAGCCCTTGAACTTTCTTGTTTTCGCCCTCCACGATTTGTCTTGTCTCAATGATGTCTCTTGGTATGTAAATGGATTGTTGAATATGAAAATATCTTATATATATCAAAGAATTTGTTTTCATTTGGGGAAAACCCACTTTCTAATGTTGCGGTCAGACTTTGACACTTTTTTAAATGAACTTTGTTTTTATTTCTTCATGCTTTGGGTGATGATGAGCTTCTTGGCCACGGCTGTCTTTGCGGGGATACCTGGCATAGAAATTTGGCAAAAGGTGACCGAGGAGACGTTTCAACGCATGGAGTACTTACAGGCGAAGAAACTTTGAAAATTACATTGAATTTATTACAAATGATGAAATAGACGATTTTCTTCAAAACGAGTTTTGAAGAAAAATCATTATCGAAGCATTACAATGATGAAATTTTTTGCATTGAAACCTTATTTGAAACTTCCTCATGTGCATGCTGGCATTATTAATCATTTTGAAGGTAAAATTAACAAAACCCTAGACCTAATTAACCTAAAACCCTATAATGATTGTTTTCTAACGAGGTGACCAAAAATGACTATAAATGATTTTGATGAACGGAACTGGGCAGGTACATGACATGAGGGATATGAGTGACAAGACCCTTTTGTCGGACGATCCATGCTCCTAATGGAATGCGAGATGAAAATTTCGGCGAATGAGACACCTAAAATGAAATGCAACAAGATAAATTTGATCTGCGATGGAGGGATGAAGATACGAACTCTAACACTTGTTACATCTTCTCTATCCTTAATTACTAAGTGAATTTTCTAAAGAAATCCCATCCAAGCTGTAGTAAGATTGTTGCAAAGTTGATATATTTGAAAGTATTAAACAGGCGATAATCGATGTGAATCAATGTTTCCATTTCATAGCCTTTAACATATGTTTTAACTTCATATGGTTGTTGATGATCTAACGATATTGTGAAATTTTGTTTAAATAAATGAACTTTAAAATCGACACTTCTTCTTACATCTCTCATTTTTCTTATGAGCCAAAATTATGGGTGGTATTTGTATGGAGTTAATCGTATCACATGAATTCCATCCCTAAATTTTTTTCTTTATTTTTTATTCTATAATTGACTTGTGATACATTTCATCATTAGAAAGAGAGGCAACAGACATCAACTACATCTCATGTGATATTTCCTTTTTATGAAGTAGACGTTTTGGTTCTTTAACTAGATCACGAAATGAATCTACCTTTTTAACCAAATTACCTTCATACTAAATTTCACAAAAGCTGAACAAGTATCAATAAGATCCTTGTATTGCTCTTTTATCGACATGAGTATGTATCTCTTACTTGAACTTATTAAGCACTTCATCTGATTAGCATTAATTAAATTCAAGTGATCTTTGATTTTATGTGCCCGAATGATGTATTTAATCCCATGTTTTATGAGATGATACATATGTTCCTTTCTATAAAATATTGCATCAAAGTCATAGAGATAAGGGCTACTGAGACAATTCCACAAATTTCTAATGGTATCACATCAAGCTCCACTTGGTCGATATAGTTAGTTACGATTGCAAATTTTAGCGACCTTTGTTTGGTAACATGAGTTTGAGATTTTTCCTTTAACCACCCTAAAAGGATATGGATTTGGATGATTATGTGTTTTCAAACCAATTTTTTTAACTTGATGACTCGAAATCAAATTTTCTGTGATCCGATATCGAGCAATGTATCTATCTTAGTATGCTTTGAAGTTACCCTTATATGAAATAACTCGATTCTTTTATCTTCATTCATTGTGTTATGTTTGAAGAAGCGGAGGAAATGCTAGCATCAGAAATTTTACATGTTGTAACCATGGCAGTGATTTTTTCTTTCATCACTGAATCATATCCTAAGTCAAGCATTATTGGATTGTTGTTTCAACCTTCTTTTCACCCTTCTTTGTTTGGAACTTCTTTGGCTTCGATTCCGGATAGATCCACTGCCAACACCTAGCTTCACATCATGGCTGATCCTTTTGAAATGTATACACGTAGGTCTATCACTTACCTTCTTAGGCTGTGGCGGTCTTCGTAGTCTTCTTTCCCTTTGACTTGCCCTTATTTTTGTTGTCTTCGGTTTCATCTGATTGGATGTCTTTGGTGTAGATTGAATGGTCTACCACTGATTCAACATGAATAGCTTGAAAAAAACTTATCAAAATCATTAGGATGGAACATTAATAATGTATGTTGCAAATATGAATGCAAACTTCCAATATACTTCATAAGTTTCTTTTGTGTCAAAGAAATACCAAGTGCTAATTCTTTCTTTCTAAATTCCTCTATGAACTCTTGAACATTACGGCTCCTTACCTTGTCATAGCCTTTGCAAATCCATTACAACTGGCATGTGTGACCCAACGGATAGAATTGTTTCTTTAGAACTTTAATGAAGCTTAGTCCATGAGAGGTAATACTTTTCCCCCTTTACACTTTAAAATCTGTCTGTCTTACTTTCCTTAGATCAAAGTAGTAATCCCCATTCTAGAGTAGCTAATTAGATCTTTGTCTTATTATCGGTAATATCTTGAATAAGACAATATAATTCTTATTTTACCCAATTATCTAATTTCTCGAGGGTTTATTTCACCATCATACACGAGGTAATTTGAACTTAACATCAAGTTTCAAAAGTGGACTCTTGGGTTTATTTTATTTTTGTTCATAACTAGAAGTAGAAAGGAAGAAGAAGATGATGTAGATGACGAGAGGAGAAGAAGATTTATGCACTTGCCTTTACCCTTTTCCTTATTTAATGCCTTCGATGACGAGGCTACATCTCTCATCTTCTTTCCTTCATATAATTACGCAACATACTGTTTTGCATGTTTAGAGAAAATTTCTAGATTTGATTCTCATCCATGGGTTTCTTTTTCAATAGCTTCAAGAGTCTCGGCAGTCTCGGTCCTATCACCAGGTGAAGTTGATGAAATGATTTCCGCTTTCCAATCTCTAGATCGAATTCCTCAAGCTCGCCTTTTACACGTTGCAATCCCAACTTTGGTTAACATCCAACGACAAACAAACTATAAATCACAACCTACTGCGATACCAACATGATTTAGGATGCGGTCGAATAAAGTGCTTAAGTAGTTTGATTAGTTTGTCCCTTTAGATTGATTGTTATCTAAAGTAAGATTTATGTGAAAAATGACATAAACCAGCAGCATAAATGAATTAAATCATAGCAATAAATAGAGAAGAAGATGCGAACATTTGATGACGAAGTTCGTCCTTGGTGGACTACATCTGCGTATGCCTTTCAAGTGGGAGTCCGTTTTTATTAGGATTGATCTTGAGGAATATTTACATTGAAATGGAATAGAATATTTGTGCACATAGGCACTTCTAAACTCTATAATCAGAAATTACTCTCCCTCATCTTTCGACGCTATCTGCGTGCTCAATTGAGCCAGCGACGGCGACGATGTTGCAAACAAAAGCACCTATGTCCTTACGGCGAACTTCAAAATGCACAATGTCCTTTTGAATGTATTTGTGATGGCTTATATAAGATTGCCTTTGAACCTCTATTTACAAAAAATACATTTGATTGAGCCAAAATTGTGATAAGGGATTCAAATCCTTATCTCCATACATGGACCTTATACCTAGGGATAAATATCCCCAAACCTTAGCGTTGAATTTAATTCATAAAACCCAAAAATTGACCATATATTAAATTGGCGGCTTATTAGCGGCGAGTTTTAACTTCCGACTGTGTGAACATGCGGAATCCCCGGTGGTTGTGGTCATGGTCTTCTGTCTCGGCGATCTTTGCACGGTTTTGCAAGCTTGTCGGTTTTGACTTATCTTATCCGCATACATTTATCACACGTTACAACTCCGTCGCAAACTTTGCGGTTTATAATGGCAGTTATAACTTTATACTTAAACAACTCACTTCGCAATCTCATTAAGACCAGTCACATGTTATTTGAGAACCCGACATGGTTTAAAATAAGCCTTTGCGGTTATCTAATTCTATGGGTTTTATAATATGGTTTAATACTATTTATTGAAACCAACATTTTTAGCTTAGAACCTTAAAAGGTTTATGGTATAGTTTTAATTTGGATTTTTATTTTGCGCTTAAGGTTTTTTTCAACATAGGCTTAAGACTTAGGAAATATGCTAGGTATAATTTTTAGTACTTAGATCATGTGTATAGGGATTTAGGCTTAGAAAATGGAGTTTTAGATCTAGGTTGTCTCTTAATGCTAGGATTAGACCTTAGGTTTTTATGATTAGGTCTTAGCATTTAAAACCATAGAAATTTACATTGTAAGGTATTTCAACAAGTATTTAACACATTTTTCACCTTCTCATCATACACATGAAGACCATGCCATAGACACGACCTTGGACCATGGATGATATTGACGGAACTCCGTATATGAAAGTTTGTTTTGGACATTGAGCTGCTAAAGTTGACTAGACCTTTCTGCTTACCTATATTTGAAGAAGATCCTCCTGGATCATCAAAGGTTGATTCAAGCAGGTGCAACTCAATTGAATGGTGTCTTTCAAATTATCTTACTAGGTCATCTAGTCGAATGGTAGTGGGGGTTTGGCATTAAATTATGTGGTCAATGAGATCCTTTCACATAGGTTTCCCCCTATACGAACAATATCTATATTAGAAATGGGGTAAGGTGTAGTGTTGTACACTTCATCTTCTTCTTCTTCGTCCTCCAACCACAAGGGTAGTTGATGGTCAATGGAAGGCTAGTCGAGGAGGAAATAACAACAATTTTTTGGACAGGGCCATTCTTTATAGTCATGTTTCCATCCCTACAATTGATATAAGCATCGGTAGTGGCCAACCAAGGTATTCCTAAAATGAGAGGATATCCATTCAACGCGGTTTTTGGGTGGAGTACCAAGAAATTTGTCAGGGTATTCCCGGGGTGATAGGAATACATCACATCACGAAAATTCCTTTTTGGAGCCTACGTTTGTGGATACGTACGCAAGTTGTAAAACGGTGGTGGTTTTTCTCAAGGCTCCTTGGAGGTTGAATTTAAGCATAACTTCCCTATTCATCACATTGATGGAAAGCCCCAATATGAATCGAGTGTGGGGGAATATGACACCATCGATGTGTACATCTACTATTGGACTTCCGGGAGTCCGGAGTACTTTAGGAATATCACCCTTCCCAACATTAAGTCGGACAATTTTCCCACAACATTTATGGTGGGGGTATCTTTCTTCTTTCTCCCGAGTTTTTACAACATTTTTCTTTGATGAGCCTATTGTAAATAGGGACATCATGAATGGCCTAGAGAAGGGTATTTTCACACAATTTTTTCAATTCTCCCGGGAGTTCGATCTCTTATGAGGGTATGATGACTAAGGTACATCGGGTGCTCGGAAAAGGTGGTTGATTAGTACGAGGTTTGATCTCTTCCTTTTCCTCCTCAACCCCTATAGGTGGATATGGAGGATTATTGTCTTGAATTACTCTTCCATATATGAGGTTGATTTCATGTATCTCCACATCATAAGTTGCATGAGATGTTTCCCCACTATAAACTTTGTTGTGCACCGCTTTTTGTTCAAGTTCATATTAGGTTAGGCGGACATACGAAAGAATTTAGGTGGGGAAGAATGAGTGAGATAAGGTTTAGGTTGGGGTGGAGGTAGTAAAGAAGGTGGTTTCTTATGTTGGGGCCTCCGGCCTTTTTGATGGGTTGCTCGGGGTGGTTTTAAAGAACATACGCACAGAAGAGTTGGTTTACATGATGAGGGTGATATGGAGGGGTATAAGGCCAAGTAGGAGGTGTAGGAAATTATAGAGGAGTGTACGTGTACCAAAATTGCATAGGTGCATTCTAGTTTGTATGGTAGTAGGAGGAAGGTGCCTTTGTTGAGCTAATTTATGTTCCTAAACTAACCACCAAATGTTATTATCAATCGGGTTGTTTATGCTTTGAGGCAAGATCACTATATGTGAAGATCGAGATATAATCAACCTTGAAAGATATGCTAAAATTAATACATTTTACAACTCAACTCGATTAGTTTAAAAGGAGGAATAATATTGAAATGGTTCTTGACTCAAGAAATTCATTCCAACCTCAATTACCACTTAATGAATCGAGAGATTAAAAACCAAGAACTTTAAGATGGATAAATTATGAAATGAAAGAAGCTCTTAACTTAAGAGACATGTAAAGTGTTTCCATTATAATTTATTCATCTTAATATCAAAATCTCAACAAGAAATTGCTTGCCCCCAGCAAAAGAAACCAACTTTAATTCATCATTTTCATAGAAGGGATGCTCAACTTGATACATCGGTTTCCAACTTGATAAAGTGATGAATAAGTTATAAACTAATGACATCAATCACTATGCATAAATCATTAAACAATCTGATGTGACTTTCACTGAAAACCCGGTTCTACAACAAAGAAATAAAACTAGTTACAAGAAAGAGTATGCTAAGCTTGGAATGGGGGCCCTTCCACCCTTGCCTTGCACACTTGATAAATGATCTCAAGCTTAACTTCAGTCACACATCCATAACATTGAACAGCAAATGATATGACACAAGTCTTCAAATTAACTTCTCAATCCAAAATTGTCACAATATAAAAGTATATAAGTCAATAATAATCCTCATACATAAGCCATCAAAGCTTTGGCTTTAAATAAGAATCTCATAGAACAAACTGATCTATTTTTACTCAAACAAACCCATCTACTTCTCATCCACCTATCTAAGTCCAATTCATTGTTCTTATCCCAAGAAATATGGTCAATCCCATAGAATCTCAAAAGCTGCCCTATTTCTGTAAGGATTTACGGATGACTAGTCGGATTGACTAGAACTAAATGGGCCTAATAAAGCTTACGTGCAATTTAAGACAGCATAGGTGGCTTAGTCCTAGTTGCCCAGTATCCATCCATGCATTCAACTCGTGCCCAAATCTTTGCAACCATATCAACCACTTAGCTATTACGGAATTTACGAATTAACAATTTGCACTAAAAATCAAACTTTCATAAAAACTTTAGAATTTGAAAAATTAAAATTAAATACTGAATATAGATATCAAATATATGTCAAAATGGAATAAATGAATGGAAAATGGATGGAAAATAGATGGATAAATAGTTTCTTTGAGAAAAATAAGACCAAAACTAAGGCCCAACATCTCTCCCCACTTGCTTATCATCAAGCATGTCCCCATGTACACAATTCTCACGTGCTTCTTCTTTACGAGTAGATGTTGTACTGTTGATGCTTCTGTTGTGCTGCCCTTGCCAAACAATCTGGCTTTGTGTCATGTTGTTCTTTAAACAAAGTTGCTTTAACCTTGCTTCTCATACTTGGCACATACATGTTCTTTTCCTTGACCATTTAAATGCTTGTTTAGAAATTAGATCATTACTTCCTTTTCAATTTCCCCAAGTCTTCTTTCAATTTTTTTCATTTGTTTTGATCAATTTAGCATTTTTCTTTCTGTTTTCTTTGTTCTCCTCTTCTAAGCATTTTTCAAAAATTTTACTAATTTCTAATTGATCAGTTAAATCCTTGATTTTTTCCCATCTTTTTCAAAATCTGAGTTGTTTTCATTAATGATGCGAGTTTGCTTCATCATCATAGGCGAATCCCTATCAAATTCTTCTTGTGGAGATGTTATTTTCCAACTGCTTGTGGTCTTGGAAAATATGTTTCTTCTTCCTGTCTAAATTGATGGGACTTTTGTTTGTAAATCTTTTGGGAATAGACATCAGATATTTCATAATCCATAGCCATATTTCTTTGTTTGGCTATTTCTAGGATACACGGGTGAATTCATCACTCCCCTACTTTCTGCTCTGTTTTTCTCTCTTGCACCTGTGTCATTCGGTAAAATAGATTTTTAACCATGAATTCTCTCCACACTATGCCCTGTGATCTTGTGATATTCGACTAGGATTTTAATCAATCCTTAATTGCATTTGTCTTGCCTTGGCTTTGTTTTCATGTCTTGCTGTTTCAATCATTTTTAAGAGGCTTTTATATAGGAAATAAGGTAAATTAATCCTAGCACTCTTCCCCCTTGATGTCTTGTAGAAGTTTAACATGATATAGATGGGCAACACTATATCCTCGGTCACAAGTTAAAAACTTTTGAATAATCGAGACCAATTCTCCATGGCTCATTAAACCATTCCTGGGTATACCTTTCGTCCTATCAAATGTTCCCTTCCGGTTTTTCTCAAAGAAGAAAGTCCATGCTTTCTCCTTGAAGTGTAGCCCTTTATTAATACTTCTCTCCTAACATTGGCAAATCTAAGGCTTTGGACAAGTATTCTTGGAGTTCTTGGAACGATGATTTCTCCTATTCGAGTTTGGTCTGATTAAAATTCTTTATAAAATCTTTGGTTATCTCCTCGGAATGGCCATTAAATTTACGTAGGAAGCCTATCATTCACCTTTGATAGAGTTTTTCATGGTCTCTTTTCCCCATTTCTATTTGAAATTTTGGCTCTTTGTTTGTACATTGTTTACGTAAACGATCAATGCAGGCCTGTACATTACTAACTTCATTTTTTTTAAAAATTATGACTATATTTTTTAAAAAATGAAATTTGATAAGCAAGAAGCTTACCTTCCTCTTCGACTCAACTCAACTACTGCACTTTGTAACCTCTGATATATATTCCCTTGCAATAACACTCTTAAATTCCTGTTGAATACAAGCAACACACCTTTCTGTTAATACACGATCTCGTTTTTTATTAAATACACACGGTACCACCACAAACCACACAATCATGATTTACTTGTGTATATATATATAAAAAATAAGAAGAATCAAAGAGTGCTCTCGGCCTAATCGAAATTTTCGCCTTTGTTGGACTTAAGCAAGGTGTTTGCAAACAAAAATTTCGTGCGGACTCATCATAAATATGCAACAAAATTTCGGCCTCGGCAACTGTGAACCCGACTCTATTTTTCATCCATAATTCAATGTGACCTTTAAGCATTTGATCACGGCGTCAAAACAAAACAAAACTCGGTGGCAACAAAATGTTTTATGGCGTTTTAGTTTACACGCCTGCTTGTTTGTGAAAACATTGGTGCGCATAGATCACGGCTTAGTGCACAATTCAACAACCCTCAACACTTACTACTTCACTTAAAACTTGTTACTCATGCAACGGATTTTCCTCACGATGCGCGCATCACACTCTATCATCAAACCTTAAGTCTTGTCATTCCGGAGATAATCACGGGTTTGAAAATTACACATCCAACAAAACGCGTGGAATGTAATCGGCGCTCCAAATCCTCTTGTTTCGGTTCGCCGAAATTTGGTGTCAAAACACGGGATCATAAATTAATGTCCGACAATATTCCATAATGTTGAGTGTTAATGAACTCCTTTGTTACACGACTCAATCACGGAAATGCGCGATCTCGATCGTCGAATCGGAGCAATTTCTTACCTTAAATTCGCCTTCTTGCTTTCCCGGAGCGATTTCTCCTATTCATTGCTTCATAGCCTTCTCTTCTTTCCCGGATTAATCAACGCCTTCTCTTTTCTTGAATCAATGTTTTGTTTCAAAACGCCTTCCTTGAGCTGCGGCAATGAGGAATGAGGTTGAAAGTCATGAATGGACCGAGTTCATGGTTCTACCGTGTCGATGGCGTTATTATGTGAGGTTGGTATGGTTGTCCTCTTTGACCGATCGACATTTGTGTCATGAGATACCAACGCCTTGTTTAATGTTTAAACTATATACGTACACCACCACTACGCACGTTATGTTTGAATGGCTGGCTGTTTTTGTCTACCAAATACACGCTATGTTGGTCCCTTCTTGTATTGTCACCACCAGTACGTTGATTTCCCATAAATGGTAATGATGAGTAATGCACCAGCATTTCACTTCAGATGTTACCGTATCATCACTACCTTCTGCATGAAGCGGAATTCTTCCTTTTCGTGCAATGATTCTCCTGGTGTATATGCCATTATCATTCTGTCCAGACTTCTGTCAACTATGTCATAACCATTATGTTCCAGCCCCATCACTTCATATACCTTTGCACATGTTTATACCATATGCGCATTGATTATATGCCATTGACCTTACCTCTTGTAAACATTAACACTGTGTCCTTTGCGTTCCATTCGCATTCCTCATTACACTTATGGTATCGTCTTTGTATAGCGCATTATTTGTTTGCTTTTTATTATCTTTTATGAATTTTTAAAAATGACCATCGGTGTTTTTAAAATCATCTTGCTAATGCTTGATTTGTATGCAGGTGGAAAAGAGTTGTCTAGCTTGAATGTTTTCTAGAGAAAAATATTTAGGTTTATAGGGAATATGTATAGAAATGTATTATATGAATGAAATGGAATATATGGATATTGTAGAGAGATAGGATATGTATAGGGGGTATGAATATAAGGATATGTATTAGGAATATTGAATATCCTCGGTACTAACAACAACAAAAACTAGAAATTCTAGAAAAATTTGATTGACACAAAATGACTATTTCATGTATTTTAAGATGATGTTTGTACGGGTGAGGTAAAATCAGATGTTGTGAGTAGATCAAAAAGTGAATTTTATTATTTTGCTCACTGTCCTTCATGCTACGGTTCTTGAGTCTGAAAATCGGGTCCCGTACCTGGCAGTTTATTGTTTGGGTCCCTCTTTGTACTTTGCTTACCTGTGCTGTTAGCATTTTGGCGGTCTCTCGAGTTCCTACTGTATTGATTTCTTCTTTCGGTCCCTCTCTGTTCAGCAATACAAGTTTCTTCTATGCATGACTTTTAAATGCAAAGATCTAATACAAGTCTCCCCTTTCTTAAGATATGACTTGTCCTCAAGTCAATTGTTGATGGAGAGTACTGTGTATTGAAATTATGTAAAGGCTTGATGGAAAACAAGAAAGGAATTCATAGAGTCCAAGTTGCCCTTGATTTGCCCTAGCAATTGTTGCATAGTGTGATTGCACAGTTTTCTGTAATAAATTATTATTTTATGTTTTATGTTTTTTTTTTTGTGTTTTTTTTATATTTTTTTTCCTGTTTTTTTATTATTTTTTTATTTTTTTCATTTTTATTCAACTACGAAATTTGAAGAATGCTTTGAACTTTGGTGTGCCATGAGCTTTTAATTCTGTCTATCTGTCGATTCATTTCATAAATGCTTCTTTACGATGACCTATTATAAACTTGAACCTGTGTCCATTCACTATAAAGAGAAGGTGGAATCACAGTGGAGTTGTGTGATCTTCCTTTTGCTCAGTTCTGTGAAGATTTCATCAATTTCATATGAGCCTAGCCGATGTGTTGTGTTTTGCTTTGAAATACTGGGCACTGGAATTAAAAGTATGCCCAATCTCCCTTGAAATGTCTTTGTCTTGATATATGTAGCCGTGCCACTTCATTCTTTGTGTTGCACCAATGTAGTATGTTCACTGGCTTGTTGGTGCTCATCTATTTGGCGATTCGAGTTCCATGATGCGGCTATTTTGTTGTGCTTGTCGAGGTCTAGTCCTAATTCAGGCACTAGTACGTATGTTTGTATACGAAACTCTATAGGTAATAAGGCCTCTTTCATACTAGCTTGGTATGGACTAAAACCGATTTAGCAAATTCTTCATGTAATTCTATAGGCCCATGGTGCATCTTGTAATTTTTAGACCAATCTTTTACCATTCGACTTTCTTTGTTTTTGTCTGATATTCTCTAGGGACTTTTATTTGTTGATTCAGCTTTGCTTCCATTTGCTTGAGGATGATATGGTGTAGAATCATCGTATTTTGATCTTGTACTTCTAAATGGAATCTCCGTGCCCGAGTTTTTGATGTATGTGTTCCTTGATCTGTTACAATTTGTCTAGGTACTCCATATCGACCAAGATTTCTTTAAAGAAAGTTGTCCTCTCTTGCCTTTGTTCCGCTCTACTCTGCTTTCGCCTACGCACTTGGTTACATAATACGCCTGTAGATATACTTGTTCCCATTTGATGATGGATTGATGGGTCGAGCAGTGGCGCTTAAAATGGCCTCAAATCGGTTCTGTGAGGACACATGGCTTAGTGACACTCTCATCTCTTGTTATTGGTCTCCCTACATTCTTTGCTTGTTGTCTGTGTTACTTCCATGCTATTTCTTGGAAGTCTTGGAAGATATGGATGCTTGATGGCCAACTCGTTAACGACACCATAATATTTGTTAGTTTATACGAAATGACACCATGGTTCATGTGACATGCTTTAGAATATCTAATATTTCATCTTCTCGCACACATTTTCTAAGGTATCAAATCTGGACCGGTATAAAATAAATCACCATTTACCTTCCTTTTTTGGAACTTTCTTTAATAGTTTTGTGTCTTTGCTTTTCAGTGAGTGGTTTGGTAACTCCGGAAAGGTAAATAGTTTGCCATGCGCAAACCATGGTCTTTTTTGCGCGATAGCAAACAGAGATGTTCATGGAAAATTAATACTTAGCCGGATTTGGATCATTAGGTGAATGTGTGGACGGAGAGAAAGTCGGCTACTTGATTTTCTTTGCACAGCCGGTCTTTCTTGATATTAAATTCTTGCGATGTGATAACCATCTTGTTATACCATTGGTTGCAGTTTTATTCATCAGTATTTGATTTAGCTGAATGATCTGTATGAATAGAAAACTTGATATCCATTGTATAGTATGCAATGAATTTGTTTTATTTTGCATGTATAACGGCTAACATTCTTTCTCGGTGAGCGTATAGTTCCAATTGCGGAGTGTTAGATTCTTGCTTATAGAAGTATTCTTGCATAATTGAACAAGTTCTCTTCTGTCCAAGGGGCACCTATTGAGGTATGGATGTGCATCGGTTGATATATGAAATGGCAAGAACCAATTGGTCCACGGAGAATGAATACAGTAGTGATAATTTTCTTTTAGAATTTGAAATGCATTTGACGGTCATTTGTCGGTGAGTACAATATCTTTTGCTAATAATTTAAACGAGAGGTTGGGCTATTTCTTAACAAGTTTTCAATGAATCGTCCATAATAACATATCCTAAGAAACTTCTTACCACCTCTTTTACGTATTTGTAGGAGGCATTAAGGTTACTAGGACTTGGATTTTGCGGATCCACTTTAATTCCCTGAAGAAGAAATGTGGTGTCGAACTACTATGTCAACATTATATGGCATTTCTCATTGCTTAATGACAAATTTGTTTCAATGCATCGTTTCAACACTTTCTCAGATTATTTAAGCAATCATTATGTATTGTTTATACGAGCATGAAGTCATCCTGTAACCTCACCCATTCATAGTTAGATCGGCCAAAATTGCAAGCAACACTGGACATGAAAGTTGGGGGTGCATTACATAAACCAGATAGCAAAACAATGTATGCATAGGTTCCCCATGGGCAAGTGAATGTTGTCTTGTCTTGGTCTTTGTTGCTATTCTAATGCGGTTGTACCCACAAACCCATCTAAGAAAGAGAAGAATTTCTTTCAATAGTAGTCCTAACATAGTCAATAAATGGTAGAGGAAAATGATCTTTGAGTGTAGCTTTGTTTGGTTCTCGATAATCCACACATACCCTCCACTTTCCATTTTTCTTTGGAACAATAACCAAATTGGAGAAACCCATTGACTATACGAAATAGGATAGATAAATCCAACATTTAACAATTTTTGCAGTTCATCTTTCACTATTTCTTTCATCTATCAGTTATAATTCGTCTTTGTGGTTGTCTGAGGTTTTAATTTGTTCCATGCAGCCTTAGATGTGGTGGACACATGTGTTAGGATATGGATTCCTTGCATGTCGGTATAATCCCAGGCAAAAGCTTTTGAATATTTAATGACAATACAGAACTACCTCTTGTTCTTGTTACGATTGCAACTCATTTCCAATGTTTAAATGTTTTCCCAGGACTTACACCAATTGTTTTTATTGTTGGATTGGAGATTGTGTTTACGGGAAAGATGTCTATAAAAAGAATTTATGATTTGAATAGTACGGAGTTTCACGAAAACATTGATTCAAAAGGTTATTTGCGGCTTCATATTGCACTTCTCATTTGCTACGAAATACTTGGTTACGAAATGAAAAGATCCATTAAGTCTTCATTCCCTTCTTCTTCTCTTAGATCAAAGAATTTATTTATACTTAAAGCTAAGTTTGGTTTTGTTGTTTTCTTGAGCTTCAATCTTGATTCTAAAAGTTGTTGTGTAGGTGAATAAAGAGCAATATGTTTCCTTTCTTCTCCATGTGAAATAATCATGCTTCGTCTGCATCCTATAAAGCATCATTGTTAGCTAACCATGGTACGCACAAGATTAGAGGATGTCCTCCCAAATTTGATTTTGGATTTGGGGATAAGTCAGCAGGATACTCCCTTGGATCCAAAGAGACTATAATATCTTCCAATATTCCTTCGGGAACAACTTTAGATACGCTCTTGTAATTCTAAGATTGTGAGGTTGATCATCATTTGTTAAATACTAAAATTTTCATGGTCTCCATTGTCATTACATTTATAAGTTTGCTCCCAAGTCTATTAATGTGTTTAATTATTTAGAAATTATTTATTGATATAGTAACCATAGGAATTTTCAAGATCAGCTATATTTTCTATTTTGGTTTACGCTTAGACATGAGACTTGCTAGTTTACCAATGACTTGGATTGTAGTAGGATGCTTCTTCTTTCTCTGAGTTTTCTTAATGCACAATTCCTTTATTGTTTTAGCATATATTGGTATTTCTTTAATTGCCTTTAACGAAATTTTTACATAAACATTTTTAACTCATCCCAAATATCCAGTCGGGAAGGTTATTTCTTTTGTTGTTCCACTAACCTTTCGGGATAAGGTGGTGTTTGAGTTGTAATGTTTGTTCCTTCTGAATTTGTATCTTAGTTTGTGATGTTTCGGTGATTCTCCTTGTTCGGTTGGTTCTTCGCATAATTGGAGGGAGAATCCTTTTTAAGCACTTTTCAGTTGTAGATGGACTTCCATTAAGAGGAAGAATTAAGAATATGTGGGGAGAGAACATGTTGCTTCCTCTACGGTATATGCGACTTTTCCACCTTATTATTTGGATTTTGCAATTGATTTTGTCTTTGGTAATTGAGTTGGTCTGCAGTTTGTTGATTTGTGGTGCCATTTTACCAGCCTGTTGTGGTTGGGTCAACAACGGTCTTGATTCTGCTTGCGGATATGGAATGGATTGTGGATATACGAGAATGTTGTTGTTGGAAATGGTATGGATTGAGGATATTGTGGATATGTGAATGTGTTTGTTGATATTGTTCTTGTTATTATGACAGGTGTTTGGTTTCCATAACCATATCCTCTCAGCTGCCTTGTGCGGATTGTTGTGGATATTGTTGTGAGGTAACTGCCTCCATGTGCATTGAGTTGTCAAGGATTTGAGGTGAATAAGGTAATTTTGTTGGGGAATTGTTGCGGCGTTTTGTTGAAGGCATTCTAGGTTGCCATGGTCTTCCATTGGTGCTACATAATAAAAACCTTCCCATTCTGGCACTTCTTCCATTGAATTCATTTGTAATTCTTCCAATTTTAGACAATTTTAAAGTTTGTGGAATGTTTTTACTGTACAAAGACCACAAACTTTGAATATACTCCAACTACTATCAAAGGACATTTCTTCTTAATGGATGTTTGTTTCTACATTGGGACAAAGATTGCTAAAGCTTGGTCTTGTTCTTCTTTTCTCTTGTTTGTCTTTTGCTTACATCTTACTTGTGTCCCTAATGTACTTAAAAGATCTGTTTTGAAATTTTCCAATAAACTTCCTATTTAAGCCCTCGTGTTGTATCCCTCTGCCGGTGACTTCTTTGCTTTTGAACTTACTTCTCTTCTTCCTGTTTTTGCTCTTCTCTCAGAATGTTTTGACATGAAGTCAACAATTTGCCCAGATAGTGGAGTTTGAGATATCTCCTTTCCCATCACATTTCAAAATGTCAAAGATATTCATCCCTTATACCCTTGAGAAAGATTGTTCGAATGGTTTCTTGATTTAGAGAATGTTGTTTAGATTTACGTAGATTATACAAAAATCTTTCCAAATATTCTTCTAGACTTTCATCTTCCTTGTTGTGTCATTCTAAAAATATCTTCCTTTGAATCTCTAGATGTAATAAGCTTGATATTTTTAAGGAAGACTGATCTCATATCATCCCAAGAAGTTATTGTATGTTCTCCTAAACCCATATGACATTGAAATTTCTGCTTCTTGCAATGTTGCGGGGAAAAAGACGGGGTTATGGATGTCATCGGTATATCCATATGTTCTACATAGAATATCAAATTCAAACATAAATGAATCGGGATCTTCGCCAATAATTTCCATAAAAATTTGTATGTGAAGGTGGAATATTTTTCATTTTCACTTCTTCTCCTAATATTGCACTTGTGTCAATTATTGGAAAGCCAAAGGTAGTTTCATCTTCTTGTCTTTTAGATCACATTTTCCATTTTTCTATCATTTCTTTGTTTTGCATCCTCTTCTCTTTTTCTTCTCCATTCTTCTTGTTGTCTTTATATATTGAGCTCGTTGTTAAAGGGGTGAGAATAACGGATCTGCATGTATTGTATCCATTGGTTGATTTGTTTCTAGGAATTTTAATTCTGGAGTTTAGGGTTGGTCAAAGATAGGAGGATTTATGGATGGAAATAAAGTTTATTTCCTTTGATAATTTCTTTTTGTTTTCCCGAAGTTGAAGATTGTTTTGCTTTTACTTCCCGAAGCTAACAAAGTTTGTCTCAATCAAAGTCAATCTTTGTACGTAACATAATTTTTCACAACGATTCCTCATTGATTGGATTGCCGAATGTCCTTCAGGGTGTTTGATGATCTATCTCTGACGTAGGGGATTTTTAACTAAATCTACCATGAGGATCTATGTCTAGGCAGCAAAAAAGAAACACAACTAAAAAAAAAAATGCTTAACTATTTGTTTTTGTGTTTTTTTCTTTTTTTCTCTCCCAATAGTTAATAAAGTATTTTGCCTCCCGGGCAACGGCGCCAAAATGTTGAGCTAATTTATGTTCCTAAACTAACACAATATTTATTATCAATCCGGGTTGTTTGTGGGGGCAAGATACTTCTGTAGAAGATCGGATAGTAACCTTGAAAGATATGCTAAAAAAGTAATACATTTTTACAACTCCAACTCAATTAGTTTAAAAGATAATAGTGAAAATGGTTCCCGACTCAAAATTCATTTCGGCCTCAGTCTACCACCTTATCTGAATCGAGATTAAAAAACCAAGAACTTTAAGATGGATAAATTGTAAATAGAAAGAAACAACAGAGACATGTAAAGTGTTCCATTATACTTTATTCATCTTAATATCAAAAATCTCAATAACAGAGGTACAGCACACAACAAAAGAAACCAAACATTCTCATCATTTTCATAGAAGGGATGCTCAACTTGATACATCGGTTTTTCCAACTTGATAAAGTGATGAATAAGTTATAAACTAATGACATCAAATCACTATGCATAAATCATTAAACAATCTGAAATAAAGCTTTGAAGAAATAGGTTCTACAACAGGAAATAAAATAGGTTACAGAAATCATAGCAGCTTGGAATGGGGGCCCTTCCACCTGCTTGCACACTTGATAAATGATCTCGGAAGCTTAACCAGGTCACACGTCCATAACATTGAACGGAAAAATTGATAACGACACAGTCATTACCAAATTCTAACCTAAATCCAAAAGTGTCACAATATAAGTACTCCATAAGTCAATAATAATCCTCATACATAAGCCATCAAAACTTTGGCTTTAAATAAGTCTCACTTAGAACAAACTGATCTATTTTTACTCAAACAAACCATCCTACTTCTCATCACCTATCTAGTCAATTCATTGTTCTTATCCCAAGAAATATGGTCAATCCCATGAAATCTCAAAAGCGCCTATTTCTATGCAGTTTAAAACTGTTCATCAGATTGACTAGAACTAAATGAGCCTAATAAAAAACTGACCTGATACAGACCTGACATAGGTGGATTAGTCCTAGTTTCCAGCTGTCCATCCATGCATTCAACTCATGCCCAAAGTGTCACATAACCATATCAACCACTTATAGCTATTAAAATTCTGAATTAGCCAATTTTGCACTAAAAATCAAACTCATGCTTTGCAGGAATTTGAAAAATTAATTAAATACCTGAATAGATATCAAATACATATGTCAAATGAATAAATGAATGGAAAATGGATGGAAAATAGATGGATAAATAAGTTTCTTTAGGCAAATAAGATAAACTAGGCCCAACATGCACATACATGCATATATGATATGACAAGGCCCTGGGGCCTTCTATTGTTATTGAAACATGGTTGCTCTAGTCCTTCTTCCCCACCATGATATACATATTTGAGACCAGGTAAGGAGGGACACTTATCTGTGGCATGATTCTTCACAAACTAAGAAAACCTCTATGACATTTAGTGGACATTCATTTCAAGGGTGTTTTCTTGCACATCTAGGGAAAAATATGGCTAAGGCCCTCTATGTTTCCTCTTTCTTATTATTTATCTACATTGTGTCCATTTGAAAATAAAAGGTGTGCATCATATCACTTTTTAAGTCCTCGAACATATTCCCAATCTCATGCTTGATGGAGGTGGAAGAGGAAGCGATTTTGGTCATGATTTGGAAAGCTCTACCTTTCTTCCTAGCTACCCTAGAGTGGTTTCGAAGGAAATTTTTGATGTCCTCATAATGTAGCTGGTAGATTTCTCCTCTAGACATCATATTAAGGGTTTATATCACCTCTTCCATGATCCCTAAAAGAAGTACCCATTTGAGTGATTCGGGATCAAGGGCGTAGTTGGATATTTTATGGTTCGGCTGCAATATTTATTCATAATCCTCCATGGATTCATTAGGTCCTAGAGTCATCCTAAATATCTCCTCTTTGGTTTCTTTGGACCTACAATAGCTCTATATTTTTTGTTGAAGGACTCTTGCATCTGTGCCTAGGTAGTGATACTATTCCTAAGAAAACCCATGAACTAGTGCAAGGCTGCATCCTTAAGGGTGGATTGGAGAAATTGTAGCTTTTTTTCATCTAAGGAATATCATAAGTCCTACAGACAACAACAAACTAACAAATGAAGGTGTCAGGATCCTCAGAAGTAATTCCGTGGAAATGTGGAAGGTTTGAGGGATTGATGTTCTTCATTCTAGTTTCTCCACTTGTTTCTCTAATGGGAAAGACTCTGTTAGTATGAATATTTCATCGTAAAAGATCACTTTAGCTACGCATAACACATAGCCCTAACATCGATTATGGCTGTCAAATATCTTTAAATTTTCAATTAGGTGATCCAAAGAATTCTGCACAAATTCAGATCTAAGCATAAAAGACATTAAGCAGATAAAGTAAAATGTGGCTCCATGCATCCAATAGACAAGACAAGAACGATGTATTTGAAAGAATTTTTTATATTATATTGAAAGGGGGGACCTGAGAGGAAAACAAGAAAGGTGTTTTCTAGTTCTCCTCAATAGGATGGGTTCTTGACAGTCCTCAGTACTTCAGATCTAGAATCTCTCTCTCTCTTATTGGTGTAGAAAACCCAGACAAACATAGAACTCAATGGGAGCTCACAAGACAAAAATGGAGAAAATGTGACCAAGTGTATAGATCCACAGTGATATAATAGGCAAAAAAAGGTGACTAATGAATGGGGAAAACCCTTCTATTTATAAAAAAAATATTAGGGCGATCTAGAAACTTGGTGCATGAATAAAATATTATTAATCAAATTCTAGAACCACCCTTTAGGAATATTTTATTATATTTGTTGGAGGGAAAAGGATTTTTGACTTGGGTCAATTCCTTTATTTATAAATAATAAATAAATAAGTGATTTATTTACTATTTTAAGGAAATGTTGGGAATATAATTAAATAAATAATGATTTATTTAATTATTTATAAATGATTTAGTCAAATTTAACTAGGAATATTATTTAAATAGGATTTAAATAACTTATTCCTAGGAAATAATCAAATAAATAAGGATTTATTTAATTGTTTTCCTTGTACTTGGGTTCATCTAATGATAGTAGGTTAGATGACCAAAAATTGGTGTAACAGACTCCTTGGGCCCTAGTTTCAGCCATGGCTTGAATTAGTGAAGTTGGTTCCTTCGGTGAAGAAATTTCCTGTTACGAGATGAATTACCTTAGGCTTTGGGTTGATAAGCACAATAGAGAATGAAGCATACAACAACAAGAAGCAAGAAAATTTACAGTCCTAATTCTTAAAATATTAAAATGGGAAGAAGAGGTCATACCCATAGGTCCTACATTTGAAGGAAATCCTGCACGATTCAAACCCTCTACTTCTCCTAGTTCTCTGAAACCTGCAACTCACTCAAGAAAATAACATATACAAGTAATAAATTAAAGCATGTTCAAGATGTTAGTGCTAGATCATATAAGCTTATAAACAAAATAACATGAAATCATTCATAACATGATCATAACATGTATAAAGCATTAATATCATGAACGTCGGGAATGGGACAAAGCTTCTTTATTGATGTATGTAAATATGTGTAGAGGAATACCACATAATTAAACCACAAAACCAAAAAAATCCATCCTTCGGATCCATCCAGCCCAAGCCTCAATAATCTCCTTCCATAATCATACACATGGATGTCATATAAGAGGAATGAACATATCCATGAGAGAAATAAGGGTTTTCACAATCTGGGAAGTGTAGGAGGCACAAGGATAAATCAGAATTGATGAGGGACTAAATGGCTATAATATCAATACCTATCTCTCTCTCTACTTTAGGACTTCCCATCAGGTGTATTTATACCACCCAAATATAGTTGTTTAAGTTGGGATAAAATTAGGCCACCAACTCTTGTAGGTAGGCTTTCGGTATAACCTGTAAACCTTGCCCATAAAATAGGGAATTTTATATTTTTTCATATTTCAAATTATATACGCAGGTTGGGTATAATTAGACCTATGTGTGTGTTGGAATGAGGTTCCCCGAGGTATATCTTTTTATCTCTTTTTGTATAAGTGTTGTATATTCACGTTGCGCATATAAGTGAAGGGGCTTTGGGGCAGGTCAAAATCCCTCTTTGATGTAAAAGGGTTTTAAGGGTAAAATTTGGGCTTCAAACCATGGTTTGAAACCACAGTATCATCGTTCTATATTGGATATAAATAGATAGATCAAGTGTAAGGAAGTAGAAAAACATTTTTCATGTTTTGGATCTAAGTGTTTATGTCCCTGTGATAATTTTGTAAGGGTTTCAGTCTGGGTTGGGTAGAAAGGCTCATGTTGGCTGTGTGCATGGATACCTAGTCCTGGCTGTGTGCAGACTCCATTGGTTATGTGTGTGGAAGGGTAAAGTGTAAGGGAAATTCTGATGTACTAAATTTCTCTGAATCTAATACAAGGACTGGTTTTGGTGAAAGAATTGTGTTATCTATCTGAGTTATCTGTTTACTGTTTCTGTCCTAAGATCGATTTAATTATGTTATGCTTACTTGTATCTGTGTGAATACATCTATTATTTATGCATGAAGTTATATTTATGGTTAAATATGTGGATGAATCTTCTTAAGTGATTACACATTATATAGATCTAGATCGGGTTCTATTATGATACATCTGCAATGAAGGGATCTATGATTATATTCTATGATCTGATAAGTATTATTCTATAACCGTGCACATCTTTTAAGATCTATATAAGTTCTGAAATCAACATGTTTAGGGCCACTACATTATTTTCTTCCTCAGGGTGCAGAATCCTAGTTCCAACACCCCCAAATATTGCTTTGGGTGAGACTTTGATCTACACAAGCAGTTCATTACCGAAAGGGCTAGTAGTTGGAGGGTTTCTTGGTGGAACGATAAAATTTAAACTTGATTCAGGACCCCTCAAGCCAGAAAATGGTTTCGTTTCCATGACCGGGATCATTTTGAGGGAGATTTGATGTTTTTGCGCCATTTTTAGAATGAATTGCAAGATTGGCTGGTTAGAAAGATCCTTGAATTCACAATCCAAGAGAATCAAAGCTCTAACATATCTACTGAAAAGTGGGTACAGAAATACATATATACATAAGTTCAACATATATTGTTTTTCTCCTTTGTAATTGAGCTACAGGAGTGGTTTTCACGATTGCTAGAATTCAATACCTGCACGAAGGACAATGTAGTCACTGAGTGGACTCCTAAATTGATTCAACAATTAGAAAAGCTAGAAAATAAGATCACCCTTGCAATATATCATTGGATCGATCATCTCTTGGGAGGATTTGTGACTGAATTTTCCATTAATCAGTTTGTGGCATACTCTGAAGCAGAAAGAAGATTTTTTAAGGGCCCTAGAAGTAAGTTCCTGCCCTCTTTGAAGTTATTTCTGAAGATGCTATTCCGTTAACATGGCTCTTTTTGTTAACATATTTCTTGAATGTCGCAAAGAGGCCCGACTATGTGTAGTGGAAAACTTTATTGTGAAGACTCGAAGAAAGGATTTATTTATAGCCCTTTGAAGCATAGATCTGATAGTGACATTGAACTGGAGACTAGTAGCTCTAGTGAATTTGTGCACTCTGAAGAAGAAGAATTTTCATCAAACCAGAACGATCAAAGAGCGTTGATCCTCTTTCATATCCCATCCACTCCAATCCAAAACTCATCTCACAAAGGACCCACTCAACTACGCAGTCCATCTCCACCCCCACCCCCACCTCCACCTCCCCCGGGCGTAGATATGGTTGCGTCGATGAAGCTACCTAATTTTAGAGGCATTGGAAATGAATATACTCAACATTTTTGGTTTGTGACTAATAATGTAAGGTAGGTTTAGTAGGTTAATAATGATGATATTAAGAAAGCACATCTATCCACTACTTTCCAATATCGTGCATTAGATTGGTATATCAGATATGTTCAAGCAACCCTTATTTCCACTCTGGATGAAGTGAGAGATGCCCTAAAAGAACAGTTCAAGAAGCCTAAGTCATACATGTAGTTGGTTAGAGAAATAAAAGAGACTCATTAGGAGGTTACTAAATCTGTGTGGAAGGCAGATCAGAGGCTGAAGTGCACTATTAGAGATTATTTATTTACAATCAATGATACTCAACATAAGGAGTGGTTTATTGCTATGCTTCTCTTGAATCTACAGTAGCCCTTGGGTGAACAGAGGATTTCCACACAAGCTAAGGCTGTGGAGATTGAAATGAAAATAGAATCTACCCCAACACCTATTGCACTTGGAACTCAAGAGATTCAGAATTAGTTGGAAGCCATGCATTTAAATATTCAAAGCCTGCACAAGGACAAGGGAAAGGAGGTTTGCACAAAGGTTTGTTGCATAAAATGTAAATATGTTGGGCACCATAACGATCAATTTATTCTCTTCAATAATTATCTGAATGCAGGAGTTCCTAGTCCATTGAAGAGCACAGTATGGTGCACAATCTGTCAAGTTGTTGGATTTCATGAAAAATATTTCTATCCAAGGGTCGGAAAGTATTAGCCTGAGTTGAAACAACTATTTTGCAAATTTTTTTCATCACTGGGACATGATGAACAACAATGTCGCACTTATGATATTTTTGTTGGACAAAGATGAAATTTATAGAATGCAGGTCGAACCTACCTCACCATCATCCCCCTCTCAGCATGGTTGATTTATGGGAAAAGGAAGAAGAAGAGGAGGTGGATCAGTTGGTCGAGGAAGGGGGCATGTTATTTTCTAAAAATTCAGAGATGTTGGTCATTATGCATAGAAATATCCAAATCCAACATGACAATAATGTAGGTATTGTAGACAGTTTGACCATGCGATAGAAAAATTCCCTGTTTTGATTGCTAAGATGCAAGATAAAAAGACGCAGAATCCTCAGATGGTCAGAGCAGAAACCAATGAATAAGATCCTAGCGTGAATGTGGTCACTAAGAGCGGTACAACTACTAATGAAGATAAGGGGAAGTAGCCAGATACTGACATTTGGATTTGTAAGGCACCTGAGAACAAAGAGGGATTTTATTTACAGCACGCAAAGGAGACTTTTGTCGAAGTGCGAAAAGAATTTGTAGAAGGAAGCACGTCGACATCAGGTAGACCAATGAAGGGAGCAGGAATAGACAAAGAAATAAAACTATTTTTACAAGATTACATTAAGTTACTACGCAAAAAAAAGGCCGTAAAGAACCTTCATGCTCTGATAGATCATTGTGCAGAGAAGGAATAGTCCTTGGTAGAACAGAAAGATGGCAACAAAATCTACAAGTATAAGAAGCAGATAGGTCAAGAGATGCATATGACTGCGTAGATCGGTGCTTAAGAGATGGATTAAGTTATTATAGATCTAGGTTCTGATGTAAATTTTTTACATAAGAAAACATGGAAGCACATGGGAGAACCCAAGACAGAATGGTCTACTATTCAACTGCACTTGGAAAATCAACATAAAATCATTCCCTTAGGAATGTTGTCGCGAGTTGTAGTTAGTATTGAGGGTGTTAAGGTAATGACATACTTTGAAGTTATACAAATTTTAGATGATACTGATCCTTAGCCTGTGCTGTTGGGATTGGACTGGGCTATTCATATGGATGGTGTCATAAACATGAAGAAAATAATAATGGAGTTTGAAAGCAATGAAATCAAAGCCATCATTCCCCTATACCTTGAAGAAGGATAAAGATAAACTAGACATGTGCATGCTAATGATGATATTGATCAAATATATAAGCTAACTTTGCGTAAGGAAGATTGGATAAACCCAACGGCTGGTGGAAATCTTAATTAGGAGAAGGAAAACTCTTGTTTCGTAGATTTTGATGAAGAATTGGAAAACCGACAGAATCCGCTACATGAAGTATTTGCACTGCGTTGTAATCCTGTGACCCGATATTTTCGATGTAAAAAATTTGAGGTACGTGAAATACCACATTATGATTGTTTAAATGATGTAAACATGTTTTTAGGAGAGATTTAAAGAATTGTACTAGAAGGACAGAGATTTCATGCTTTGGATCTTGGACTACGTGCTACTCCAGCAAGATGGTGGGAGAATCATAAATAAAACATGGGAAAATGGGATGAATGTGTGCGCATGATGAGGTTACACTTTGAATATCCAACCATTAGAATGGAATAATTCTACTCTGGAAAATATGATCCATGTAAACATTTGGCTAGATGGAATCAAGTATGGTGTGTAGAACTGAGACCTGAGTGGCACCACATGTTTATTCACACGTTGGGGAAGGTACCTACTGATTTGTATGTCGAGGTAATAGTGAATGGTTTTGCATTGACGAAGAGTTTTATTCTAACATTCAGCTTCGAGAGTGGATTTAATGAGATTAGTAAAGCCTCACATAACATTCAAGAAGTTATCTTTAATGAAAAAAAGCTAGCGATCGAGTGCACTCCACCCGCATGGGATGCACAGATGAAGGATATTGTGAATTAAAGAAAACTGATGGTTGAATAGAGTGAAGAAAATCCAAGGAATATCATGATTCCAAAATCTAAGGGACAATGCGCAGTGGTTGGACACTCGATCACTTCGCTAGATGTGACAAAACCTCTAAATATTCGACGGGTGAATATTGGGTTTGAATAGCAACCAAAGTTGGAAAATATTGGGGACTATTTGGATGATGACATAGTAGGAAATGTTAATGACTTTCTGAGAGAGTACTAGGACTTGTTGCCAACAAAGTTCTCAAAGTTGAAAGGATTAATTAGAGAACTTGGATTCATGAACATCACTTTGAAACCTTATGCGCGACCAGTGAATCAACACCCATACAAGCTCAATCCAAGATAAGCCGAAGGTGAAGGAAGAGTTGGATAATATGGTTGTTGCAGGCATAATAGAGCCAATAGAGGAGTTTGATTGTGTGAGTCCCATGGTAGTACAAGACAAGAAGACCAAGGGAGAAATCAAAATCTGTGTAGATCTGCACAAATTGAATGATTCTTGTGTGCATGGTCCATTCCCAAGTAAATTATTTGATGAAATCCTTGATAATGTTAGAGGAAAGAATCTTATTCATTCACAGATGCATTTTCAGGGTATCATCATATCAGGATTGCACCAGAAGATTGCAGTAAGACTACCTTTGCAACTGAATGGGGATCTTTCCAGTATACATTCATGCCCTTTTCCTTGAATAATGCACCTGCCATCTTCTCGCTCGTAGTAGTCGTTGCCTTCAAATATTTTATCCATAAGTTCTTGGAAGTATACTTTGATGATTGGATTATTTTTGGGTTGTTGAAGAAGCATGTTTCAAACCTGTGCTTAATGTTGGATACCTGTAGAAAATACCATATCTCATTGAATTTGAAGAAGTGTATATTTTGTGTGCTATTTGGGATACTGTTGGGACACATTGGCTACCAGCAAGGATTGATGGTAGATCCTACAAAGATTACAGTAATAGTTAATCTAGAAGTACCAGAGAATGTCAAGAGTTGTGCTGAATATTGGGACACTAGGTATTATCAAAATTTTGTTAGGGGTTATGAGCTGATAACTATGCCCATGGAGAAGCTGCTCAAGAAGGATGTGACATTCTGCTAGGATGAGGACTCTCAGAATAGTTTTTAATTTTTGAAGGAAAATATTGTCACTTCACCCATATTAGTCTTTCTGGATTGGTCAAAGGTGTAATATTCCAAAATTAGCTTGGAACTAATTGGAATATTAATCTTTTCTTTTGTCATTTAGATAGAAGAATAAGTGGGTAGGGAGACCCATAAATTTATTTAGTAGGAATAAAATCACTCTTAATGTGAATAAGAGTCATCTTAGTAGCTGGATAAAGCACCCTCATGTGTGAACAGGGGCTAAAGCTTGTGGAAAAGGTCAATGTTGACCAAATCAACAATGCTGGTATGGAGGGAGTGGATCATCAATGAGAGACAACGCAGTGTTAATGGGAGGAAGTCTCCATTGGAGTAGTGGCTTTAATGAGTGGGGCCCAAGGTTAGAAAAATGCATATAAGGAAGGGGAAGGAAGCCATAGAAGGCATGTTGTTGATTATTGGTTTTGTGGTCTGTATGACTTCTTACACTTTCAGTTGTTTAGCGGAGTCTGTTGTGCTGATTAGCACAAGGGTGTTCCCAAGCAGGAATCCCACACTCATCCTAGGGGGAATTTGAGTGAACACTTAGGAAAGGTTACTGTGTTGCATATTCCACATTTTGGCATCAGTCCAAGCTTCAGTCTTCACCTACAATGCAATTTATTCCAGAGTTGTGTTGTGTTGTAGGGTAGAAGCAATGGAGGATTGTTAGGGCCATTTTTTGAGTTTATTTTTTAGTGGAGAGGTATCCTATCTATTGGAAGGCCAGCAAGGAAGGTCCTAGAGCATAATTTTATCATTTGGCATCAAGCCTAAATACTACCACCTCCTACAACGCAGTTTCCCTCAAGGACTGCATTATTTCAGAGAGCATTTGCAGAGGAGGTTTCAGTGCTTCAATTGGAGGGTTAGATATTTAGTGTAGGGATCAACCTTTCACTTGGAAGATCTATTGGAGGAGTTCCATAAATTTCTATATCAGTTTTAGCCACCTCCTTCCAATTATTCAGTTGCAGCTACTATTCAGCCCTAGGGCTACATTCCGGCATTTTTTTATTTTAGGTATTTCCGGAAACCCTTTATGGGTTGTCTTGGTAATGTTGTTGGGAGCATAGATCTATATCCCCAACATATTTTGAGCTATAAAAAAATAGATCCATCATTATACACATCTAGTATCAGTATACTTACAAAAACTGTGTTGTATTGGCTCATGGAATTTGTATAGCGGTTATATTTCATGTACTGGCATATTTTCTTATTGGAGGCTTGTGTTATATTGCTTGAGTGACTTGATCATCAAGATTTTGTGCTCATTATTTCTGATATGTTTAATAAGATGGCTCTACATGTTTATCATATATTGGTGCATTTATATTCACTGTTATTTTCCACTATTTTGTTCTATATTCCTGTCTTTTCAATTTTGGAATATTACGGTTGGTTCGGAGCATAATATTAGCTCAACCTATGGATTTCAGCCATTATTCTATCAGAAGAATAATAAAAATAAGATATCTAAAATGATGGAAGGAATGAGTTTTACCTCATATCCTTTTAGATCTATGAAGGGCCTCTCCCAGGAGGTCAAGAAAATGAGAATGGAGAGATGCAATGAGACCTGAAGAGGGTTTCAAGATGAGGAAGTTCCATGCACTTCCTATTAGCAGCAGAAGAAACTGGTATTGCATAAAGCTCCAAAGCAATCTACTATTCCCATTTTCTTTGAAGAGGAAGATGAAAGGAATGGAAATGGAGGAAACTTAGATCATGAGACTCTAAGTGAATATCTTACAGATTACAAGTCTCAATCAAGGGCTTTCAAGGAGAATCTAACTCTCCAACAGTTTATTCTGATCAAGGAAGAGAGGAGACATTGCAACAATAGAATAAACATACACAATAGATTTCTACTGTCTACAATTGATGGGTCATCCACATGCACAAAAAGGGCTTGGAGGAGGAAGTTAGATGCATTCTTCCGCCTACATCAAGTAGCCGAAAGAGAACTTGTTGATATTGCAGCGGAACACTTTGAGGGTGAAGCAAAAATTTGGTGGCTCAACCATTTGAAACATGCAAGAGTGACTTCTTATGCATATTTTACTCAAAGGTTGATCAAGAAGTTTGATAGAAGAAAACTAGAAGAATAACAACTTCCACCATCACTTGCTACAGGAGTACTTGCATCAGGAGAAGGTACACTTGCATCTTTGCAAGATGGTCTTGATATCTTGACATTGGGAGTCCCATGCATTATTTAGGAAGATGCACAAGGAGAACACTATTATCGATGAAATAGGTAACCTAACCTCAAAACAGAACTCTAGCCCAAAAATTTTTAAAAAAACATGAAAAAACACCCCAAAAACAAAAAGTGTGTCTTCCAAAACGCACTCTTGGTTTTTTTGAAGGTCAAATTTCAACATTTTATAAAATTATGCCGAAAACAAAATTGTTTGTTGAAAAACACCTCAAAACAAAACCAGCTTGATGCTAGAATAACAACAAAAATTGTGTCATAATTTCGACACTTGTAATAATGGAATTAAACACAACATATTAGGACATTTTTTAAAATCGTAAATTTCAACATTTTTGATAGATGATGTTAAAGATAAACAAATACATGTCCGAAGGGCTTATCATTTCGAACAATTTTCATCTATGTTGTTAAATATAAAATATATTAACTCTAAACAACCCCAAAATTGTAATTATCATTAACCATGACATTAAAGATAAAATTTGCAGCGCATAAAAACCTTTAATGACAAGTTGTAAATCTAAAGTTTTTCAATCTTATGTTTTCAACATACTTGAACAATGAAATTATGGAGAAATTATAAGACTTGCTCCTAACCTGAAAAAATGAACAAGTAAATGAAAAAAATATCATTAAACAAAAACACGAGTAATTTTAATTTTAAAGGATAAAAACTTATATTTTTTTCACATCTAGTACAAGAAAAATTTGAATTAATTTCAACCAAAACCTAAAAATCAAGCATCAAAACAAAGTGTTCCCTTTCAATGACGCATATAATTATTAAAAAATTTAAAAGTATCTTATACCAAATGGTAACAATACATAATATCATGAATATCATCGCATAATCTAAAAATTCAACATTAGTTTCTTATTTTCTATTTTACTTATAATTAAAATATCAACATTGGTACATTGAATATAACATAAATTATTTTTGTAATTCATCGTTGCATTGTCGATATTCTAAAGAGATAACTTCATAATTAAAACATATAATCCAACAAACAGGCATAGAAATGTCTCATAACTTCATGAAAAATGAGATGGAAGTCAAAAATTTTATTTCAAGTTACCATGCAAAACATCAATTACATAAAAATGTCTTAGATAGTTATTCAAAATCAACCATAGGTTCCTCGGCACACCATCATAACCTACATCTTCAGATGAATGGCTCTGATGTAGATGGAATACATCCATATTCTTCTCTTTCATCAACTACTTCTCCATCCGAGTCAACATGCATGCCCACCATTTCGCAGTTCAAAAGTCTTGTAGATCTATTTCTACATTCGTAGAGTCCCATCTCAACAAGAATTGCTCCGTAGCAATTTATTCAAAATATTTATGGTCTACAACTTCAAGAGTTCCTCTTTGTCAAATTGAAGTCATACACAAGTATGTCAACATCCTCCAATTTTAAGACATCTATGCATAATGATTTACATTGTACCCTTTCTCTTTTCTCTTTCCGCTAATTCTTTTTCCACTACCACTGCCTGCATAATACCCAATAAAGGGTGGGTACTTGTGGCATACCAATGTACATCACCGTAATCTCTTCATTTTCATTAATGAACTTTATAACTCGGCAATCCGTAATGGATAGCCAAGTGGATCTTCATTTGCTAACACCGTTATCATGCAACCCTCCTTAAGAACTCGCACGTAACCCCTATAAAGGTCTTCCAAGTGGCTTCACGTTGTGCACATAATATTCTAGAACCAATATAGATTTCTATTTCCTCTACCTCGTGGGGAATTAATAATAGCTTGAGGCTATTTTTGTTCAACATTGTGTGTTTCAATGTTCATGTTCATTTGGCATATTTTGTGGCAAAAAGGAGTCTTCAAAAGCGTATCCCCATTTATTGATCTTGAAATCATATCACTTTGATTATCGAAAAGGACTCCCACCAAACTAAATTAGCAACATCAAAGTACTCATATGTACTTAATACATCTTTTTTAATTTCCTCTAGACATTCAAAATAATTATGCTCTCTTTCTCATTTTGTGAATTATGGAGTTCAAAGAATCGACTATAATAACAATATCTTTTATGAAAATATTGACGCTCTAGAATGAACTTCAAAAATGCTAAACTCGATGATGGTCTCCATTCTTCAACAATTGAATAATTCTTTCCCCATATAAGTGTTATCCCATCAATTTTTTGATACGAAATTGATGTTGGAAGCCACTGTCGTTAAGTTGTTCAACGCATTTCTCCTCACCATGTGATCCAAAAACAAAACTTGCATGTCAATAGTTTCTTCCAACACATGAAAAATTGGTGCTTTGGAATGTATGATTTCTTAATACATTCAATTAATTATGGTAGGCTCCCAACACCTTTCCTCCTCAATGTTACTAAAAAACAACCGAACATTTGATCAATATGATCATGAGTATGCCCAACAAGAAGGAAACCAACCTTTATCTTTTTAAAAATCCCTAATTCAATGAGAATGTTTAGATGCCCAAAAAGAACTTGATTTTTGTTCTCATGACTGGGTGTTGCCCAATTGTAAATACAAAACTTCGTGAAGAATCCTAGACCAATGAGTAACCACACCATGGATTATAGTTATGGCCGATTTGCACGTCAGGAATATTTGCTGGGAAGAAAACTCTTGAAACATCTTCCCCACAACACCATACAACCAACCAAGTGAAAATGAATGAAATTTTCCTCCCGTAATTTTTTTGGCGTGTGGACAAAATATGGAAGAAGTAAGCTTTTCGGTCCATACTATCAATTATCAATCCCGTATATTTATTTAGATGATCATAACACTTCTTTCGATGTTTATACAACTTTTTCCTTTCACTTGTTTGCTGATTGCGATGGTCTTGGAAGTTCTTTAACAGTCATTTAATCTATACATAAAATAAAAGAAACATATGAATAAATATATTTTCAGTTTATAAGTATCAAATTTTAAAAAACAATGTTTTGAACACATACCTCTTTCTACCCCTTGACATTTATCTCTTTTTTCTTTAAGAGAAGCACATGTGTCGCAAATCCCCATCCTTGTCTTCTTAGGAATACAAACATTGTTGGAATTATATTTTCCATATCCTTGTAAAATAAGAATATGTAATAAAATTACTTCAATTCCTTCAACCGTATTCTCGTATAATCTTTGTATAATATGAATATTTCTCGTCTCGAGAAATTATCTAGAATATGTATCGTGTCTTTATTTGGAATACACTCTCCATGATTTGAAAATAAGTCTTTCATCCATGTCTTAAAGCGCATTTGCAAATGGCCCCACCCTCCCGTTTATAACGTGCTTTTCCGAATAATATGTGGGATCCCTTTCCAATCTATCCCGGATCTTCGACAAACGACAATTATGAATTGAATGCAAAATTTTGAACACCTTCTCGCAAAGCAATACATTCCCAATATGATAATCATAACTTCATAGTGTAGATCGCATGCAATCCACTAAATATGAATTTTGCATGCTATTATTCATTTGGACATATATGTTTTCCTTTTCTCCAAAACAAAAGCTGAAATCCACATTTTTCAAGCAATCCCTTCGACAACATTCACTTGAAATCAAATGAATGACATAACTTCTTTTTTGTGGAGATATTTGGTCCTCTCCTTGTATAACCGGAATGCTTTGATTGATATGAAAAGTTCTACTCCCACCCTAGTTGCAATATTTGATCGTTAACGACTGTATCATTCCATAATCAGAAAAGTAGTTTCATCACCATTAGGAGGAATATTATCCCCACTATCATCATCCTCAACATAGTTAATAAATTCATCAACATCATTTCCCGGAAAATTTTCTTTACCATCATCAAAGAAAACATTTCACAAGAATCACCTAAGAGACTTTGTAACCCCAAATCAAAAATAATTCTTCACCATCTTAACCCATGCTTTCAAATTCTTCCTCGGATTCAATTCTTCATCACCATGAGTGTATTTGAAATGGTCACTGGAGAAAATGCAATATTCCGTATCCGTGCTCTCTAAAATTATCATTTGCAAGAAACTCTTCATCCTCCCCTTCCTCAAAGGTGCTCTCATAATCCTTGGGATTAGGCATAAGTGGAAGCTTTTAATTTGTATTCACCAGAATTTCTTCATCCTTCCCCCTCCCCTTCCTCACCGAAGCTTCATAATCCTTAGGATTAGGAATAAGGAATGCCTCGAATCTATATTTATTGGAAATTTTTCATCCCCCCCCTTCATCGTTGGTTAAATTTATAATCGTTATGATTAGTATGAAGTGAAAATTTTAGCTTTGGAAATCCATCCCCGTCTTCACCGCAGTGTTGGCATAATCCTGAGATTAGGACGAAGTGGATATTTTGACGCCGCAAATTCTTCATTCCCCTTCTCAATGGTGTGCCGACATAATCCTTAGGATTAGGATGAAGTGCATATTTTGACTCGCAAATTCTTCATTCCCCTTCATCTCCGTTGGCCGACATAATCCTTAGGATTTAAGACGAAGTGGAAATTTTTGACTCGGGAATTTTTTCATCCCCCTCTTCATCGTTGGTGCTCGTACATAATCCTTAGGATTAGGATTGGCGGATGTGCCTTGACGTTGTAAATTTTCTCATTTCCCTCTTCATCAATGGTGCCGGCATAATCCTTAGGATTGGGACGAAGTGATGTTTTGACCTCGAAACATTATAATTCCCCTCTTCATCACCGGTGCTCGCATAATCCTTATGATTAGGATGAATTTGATATTTCGACTCGAAATTTCCACATCCTCCTTTTTCATCGCTGGTGTTGGCATACTCCTCGGTGGATTAGGATGTAGTGGATATTTTGACTCGTTACATTCTTCATTCCCCTCTTCATTTTTTGTTCTCGCATAATCCATAGGATTAAGCCGAAGTGGATATTCTTCATCTCCTCTTCACTCATGGTGTCCCCATAATCCTTGGGATTAGGATGAAGTGAAACTTTTGACTCTCTAGAAATTCTTCATCATGCCCTTCATCACCGTTGCTTCTGCATAACTCTTAAGATTAAGAGTAAGTGGTATAACTAGCGCCGATTTTACAAAAATTCATTTTGTCGCGCCCATCAATTTTGTTCTCATCATCTTTAGGATTACGACCAAGTCAATTTTTGACTCTTTATTCATGAACAAACTCCCGTTATATTCATCACCTCTGGGCCAGAGTTGTTGCGTGATGAAGATGTTGATGTTGTACAAAGAAACACTTCGCTATCGAAGAAACCATGGCTTTCAACAAAGAATAGGTTAAATGATACAAATTCTCTCCTACCTACAATATAAAATTTCCAAAGACCTAAAATTTCCCTCCAAAAAATTCTAAAAAATTTCCCAACAAAATTTCCCCACAAAAATTTCACAAAAACTTTCCTTCAAAATTTTCATTTCAATATTTGGCATAATATTAGTTAAAAAATGTATTTAACATTTTTTTAATAAATCAGTTGTGTTGAAATATTTAAATTATATTTATATTCAAAATATCCACAAAATATTTCTATCATGGATTTCAAACTAAAATAATGTTTTTATTTCAATGATTTAATATCGACTAGATGTAAGTATTAACTATAATATTACTATAATACCTACATGCAAATATTAACTATTTTAACTATAATGACTACATGTAAATATTTTTTAAATTTCAAATTTTAAACTTGTTATATTCATCTAAAATTTATTTCAAAATTTATTAATAAATTGTTGGTCCCCAAATATTTCACTTGACATTTCTATTCAAAATATCCACAAAAATATTCCTTTCATGCATGCCGAAACTAAAATAATTTTCTATTTGAATGGTTTAAGATTGATTACATGCAAATATTTACAAAAATAACAAATATGTAAATATTAACTATTTAAACTATAATGTTAACTATAATTAACTACATGTAAATATTTTATATTTAAAAATTTAATCCCATGATTTTAAATATTGAGTACATGTAAATATTAACTATGATAACTAAATGCAAATATTAACTATTTTAGCTATAATATTATCAATAATTAACTACATGTATATCATATTTTAATTTTTAACTGAGATTATATTTGAATTATTCAACATTTAGTACATGTAAATATTAAATAAACATTAACTATGATACATTTAAATATTAAGCATTGTAACTATAGTATTAACTATAATAAACTAAATGTAAATATTTAAATTTGAAATTTTAATCCCACATTCGTTAAACAGTAAACCCATCAGACAATATTCGCTATATAATAAGAATGATTGTTTTTATTCATCAAATCACATCAAGTTTTCTGGTATTTGTTAGAGAAAATTTCTGGAGGTGTTGCGTTGGCATTGGTAACTTCATAGAGGGATTGCATTGGCATTGTAGGTGTTGTGTTGCTATTGGTAATTTTGTAGAGGTGTTGCATTAGCATTGGTAACTTCGTGAAGGCATTGCATTGGTATTAGAGGCATTGTGTTGCTATTCATAATTTTGTGGAGGCATTGTGTTGGCATTGGTAACAACAGTTTTTTGGATTTCAAAGGTTGCTTTTCCTTCTATTCTATTTAATTTAAAGACGATTTTGAGAAAATTCGTTTTTTCTCTGGTTTTTTAGTCCAAAAACTTACTTTTTAAAAAGTTTTTAGGTTCAAAAACCATAATTTTTTAATATTTTTTTAGTAAAGAAAATGCAAAAAGAACTAAATTTTTTATGGTTTTATGACAAAAATTTAGAAATTTTTTTTCTTTTTTTAAGACTTATAGGTTCATCTAGACATAAAAATCCATAAAACGACCATACACATAAAAAAATAGCAATATTATAACAATTATATATATATATATATAGATATATCAGTCGGTTTCATTATTTAAAATGTTTTTTTATTTCGTTTTTTATTTGAAAATTTTTTGATTTTATATTTTGATTTTATTTTTTTAAATCTTATTTTTTTCTTTTTTAATTTTAAATCTTAATTTTTTTCTTTATTCTTTTGTTATATATCATATTTTTTTTTTTAATTATATATAAAATTTATCGTATTGTTATATTAAAACAAATGTTTAAAACAAAACATAATTTTTATTTAATAAAATGTTTTTTTATTATATTTGTTATATTTTTCATATTTTTTAATAATTTTTTTTTATTAAATAATTTTTTAATAATTATTTATTAATTATATTATATAACAATGTTTTTATTAATTTCTAATTGTTTTATTAAAAAACAAATTAAAAAAAATTAAAAATTGCTTTATTAAAAAAAAATTAAAAAACAAAATAAAAATAAAAATTAAAAAAATTAAAAAAAAAAAAAAAAACCAACACTGAGGGTCGTGGACCTTCATGGTCGCGCCCGTGGGGCGCCGAAGGCCGGCCGCAGGCTACTTGGGGTCGCCTGCCCGCGGGCCTCGAGGCCACCGGGCGGCCCCCGCGCACCCCCGGCCGCCCGCACCCCCGCGGCGCCGGCTGGCGGTCACCGCCGCCGTGGACCGCGCCCGCGGGCACCGCAGGTCGGCCGCGTGCTGGGGCTGCCCACCACTGTGCCCTCGCTGGGGCGAGAGGGCCGCACCCCGTGGCAGCGCCCGCCCGGCCGGCTTGGCCCTCGGGCCGGGGCGGAGGCCGATTCGGAATCGGCCCCACCCGCCCTGGGCTCGAGGCCGCCCAGCAGCCCCCCGTGGTGCCAACGGCCAGCTCGTGCCCTGCGGCATGGTCACGATCATGATCAGGATCGCGCCCGCTGGGCACTAGAGGCCGCCCCCGGCGGTGTCGCCTACAAGGGGTCGCCTGGGCCCGGCCTCGGGACCCCCGCACCCATGAGGCCGATTCCCGAGCACAACAACACAGTCCACGGTGATTAACCGTTGGTTTTTTTTACACCTTTGTTTTTTTAATTTTTTTTTAATTTTTTGTTTTTATTTATTTATTTATTTTTTTAATTTTGTTTTTTTTTAATTTGTTTTTAATAAAACAATTAAAAATTAATAAAAACATTATTATATACAAAAATAATAATAATATTGTTATATAATATAATAAAAACATTGTTATAAAAAATAATTTTAAATAATTATTAAAACATTATTTAATAAAAAAAAAATTATTAAATAACAATTATGTTTTGTTTTTAAACATTATATAATTAAAAAAAAAAACAGTACAATATAATAAATAAATAAAAAATTGTTTTAATATAACAATACAATAAATAAATAAATAAAAACTATATAACAATACAATTAAAAAAATTAAAAAAAATACAATATTATAACATTTGTTTTTAACATTTAAATATTTAAATTTCTCTTTTCTTTTAATTTCTTTTTTATTTAAGTATTAAAAAACATTATAAAAAATAATTTTTTCTTTTATTTTGTTTAATTGCTTTTATTTTATTTTGTTTATTTCTATTTAATTACTATGTAATGAAATATAGAAATTTGTAATTTTCAAATATATTAAAAGATTATATAAATTTATAAACTTTTATATTAATTTTTTATAATTTTAAGTTTATAATTTTTTATTTAATTGCTATGTAAAGTAAAATTAAATTTTAAAATATATTAAAATATTATAAGTTTTTTAGTTTTAGAAATAAATTTTGTTTATTAAATTTATTTTATCCGCATTATTTTTCCACATATATATATATATATATATATATATATATATATATATATATATATATATATATATATATATATATATATATTATCGAAAATGGCATCAAAAAAGATTGTGGAATGTTTCGTACCTAGGGCAAGAAATGCCTCCCAAATCTACAAAATGTTACCGATGCACTATGGATACAACTCCAAATTTAAAGTTGCTCGTACGCACTATGGACACTATTGGACACAATAAGGACATTGTTGCAATACACTAATAAAAGTCAAGAAAGTGGGGCACTAGGTTCATTAAAGCTTATTTCCGACTGGAAGAATGCCGAGGAAATAGATAAAAAACCGATTTCTCATGGTATCTTGAAGACAATGAAACGTGAGGTCGATATACACATATCCGATTTGTGGTATGATTGACTTAAATGAGCCATATGATGTGATGTAAGGTAGTAGAGACATATATGTGTCCCGAATACAAAACAGTCGGTGTTCTTACAAGGAAGGTTCGTAAACGTGAGAAGGTTAGATATCGTCTATCAATCATTGAGTATGACATGTATGAAATATCTTCAAAATTTTCTTCGAAGAAATATCAAGCAACATTGCAAATAACATTGTAAGTATGCTTATTTTTATTTCATCTAGTGCAACATTGTAAGGATGATTCAATTTTTTATAAATTATTGATCTTTGACATGTTTTTATTTTGTTTCCATAGGATTTTGTTCCGAGTCTTTCAAACATGTTTGAAGTAATTTATATGTTGGTGCCAAATTTGTGGATGTGATCAACACTTTCCATAAAGACAAAGCACAGGAAAGGAGATTGAAGAAAAGAGCAATAGCTCGTGACACCGCAATAGTACAAAGAGGGGGATCAACCAAGAGTCACTAAGGTGGGTCAATCTAGTAAAATTAAACATGTTTTCTTTGAAAGTGTCAAACATGAAACATAAAATTATGATAGAATTAGTGAGGAGGAGATTAGAAACTATTGTCCAAAAGGATAAAACAAAGACGTACACCAAAAAGAAAAATTGCCAAAGATGTCTCTTCTTTACCTCATGAAGGAGAGCTTGTTTATAAAAACTGATATGTTATCCAATAAGACCAGAAATCAACATTAAATGAAAACCCGTAAAGGTCGTGAATGGGAAAGCAATGAAGAACAAAATGAAAGCTCTCGAAGGTATGCAGAAATCATAACACCAGGTACTAGGTTAGAGGATGGCATTACTAAAACAAAACAAAATGCTATTCGACAAGAGTTGAAGAAGAATAATTTAATTTTGGTGGCCAAACATTTGAGCTTAATGTTAACCCAATTTTATAGCCTGTATGAATAGACAATCTCAATATCAAATTAGAAAGGCCCATCACCTACGTACATAATCTAAAAAACATTGTTCAAGTTCAATCCATATGCGCATGTGGTGGATTATGTGGTTCTTTGCTTATCCACGCGGTTCCCAACAAACAAGCATTTGACAAGACAAATGTTTTGATTATAAATATTATGTAATTGGAGGGAACCATTCGATAGAGGCTAAGAGACAATTGATTGAAGAATATCCCAAAGAACTATCTTTTTTAAAAATGCTGAAAAATGCATCATTTACGTTGGCTTAACATAAATAGAATCAAATTTATTGGCATGGGATCATAATGTAGATAATGAGTACAGAATGAAAATGAATTTTATCCAAAGGTTCGCATTTATTCATAATGAATTCATAGAAAAATGGTGGGGATAAGATACAATTTAGTGTAACATTTCGAAAGGAATGTTTAATGGAAACAAAAAGTTATCAAATTGATGAAAAAAAACAAAAGATGGAAAATTGAATACAAATTTCTTCGCAGGCATGTGTATAACATTTTCACTTGGAATTTAGAATTGGGGAGGTATGATTTGATTGATGAGATTTTTGATCTATGGGAGAATATTTCCATAAAAATCGAAGGTTAGAAAGAGTAAACCCATAATATGTACCAACATTAAGGCGGGTCCTCGAAATGAAGTAGGTTTCAGAGATATGACTATCACACCTCGGGAGAATGCAAGGTGTGAAGGATGATAAATTAGTCAAATCAAACATTGGCCCGTGTGAAGCTCGTGAATTATCAAATGGAAGAAATGTGTGCGTAATTTCAAAAGTAGGTTTCTTGAATTATTTCTTATTTTTTTCTTTCATTATAATTTTTCTTTAAATAAAACGTAATGATGTGGGTAGAATTTTTATACATACGTATATTAACGCTTTTAACTTGATCTATTCAATGTGAAAAGTTTTTATGAAAATATAAGCACATATGGTTAAAATGTTGAATGAAAGACAAAATGGGATGATGTTGTACGTAACTACCTAGAAGCAAGTTCTACATCAACACTAAAAGAGTTTTATATTGCACTCAATAAGGTATGTTGGATTTATAAATTCATTTTATTCCATATTTAAACTATTTTTACTTTTATTACTTATATGTGTGTGTGTGTGTGTGTGTGTGTGTGTGTCATTAAATATGTCAAAGAAGGATGGAAATGGAGTACCAAATACTTTCAAAATATTTATTGAAAACATTAAGATGGAGAACATGAGGAAGGAAGTGTCTTATGAATGTTTTAACTTGATCCTACTCTTAATCATTACATTTGGAATGGCCCGACAGTTGTCCAATATCAAATAATACAAGGTGACTATGAAGAAATTGCATCACTAATACCCAGAAGGGAATATGGCCCGGTTATTGCGTTTATTCCTCATGGTTTCAATTTCCCAGACATTGAATATGATAGAGAACCATATACTTACTGCTTTTAGTAAAGTGGTTACGGTTTTCAAGAAGTGACAACATCACCACTTTGGCGATTTTTGGACATTTCATTCGTACACACAATTTCCAATGTTATTAAAAGCTTCAAGGGTAAAGAAAACTAAATGATGCAACTTACATGGTAAGACTTTGAAATTGTATGTTTGATTCCTCCTAAATTTTTGTATTCATGTAAAATTTAATTGAACTTCTACTATGTTATGTTGCTGCAAAAAGTCAAATATTGTTTCTTCCAAAGATCACCTTTATTATAAATGATTGTGAGTTCATCCATGTTGAATGTTGACCAAAAGACGATAGCTATAAGCATATTATTATGAATCGAGTAGATGGGAAGAGTCATACCAAGTATTGGTTTACGATGCAGCTTTTTAAGAAAATTAACATATGAGGATAAAGATGCAAAAGGAGATATAGTTAACATTTATCAAAACCCACAAGAATTTATTAACTATCTTATATATCTATGTTCAAAAATGAAGGAGAATGGGTTTTGGATTTATTCTCGTGTTCGTGAAGTTTTATTAAACAAATTTAAATTTAAATATCATTCCTTTTTAATTTTTATGTCTCCATTTTTCTTACTTTTTTTTTTTGTGCTTCGATGATTAGGCACAACACTAGCATGTTGCCTACTAAAGGAAGAAATTGCATTTCGATTGAGAAACCCAAATAATGCAAATTTATTCAACAAAGAATTAACGCTCTTAAATTCCTTCCATATGTGAAGCAAGAAGTTGGTTTGAGGAAATGAGTTTTAATGAATCACATGTGGCAAAAAAGCAAAGGAACCTCAAAATCTCAATTATATGGAATACTTGGAAAGGGACACTTTGGAGTCATTTTTCCATATGAAAGATCCATTAGAAGACGACAATGATCAAAATGAAGAAGAAAATGTTGTGGAAGAAGCCACTAATGCTGCCGTTCTAGATGATGTTGAAGATGTATTAGTTGATATTGTCGATGATGTTTAAGTTATGCTTGCAAACAAAGCTTATTTTTTAGAACTATTAATCAATTTTACTTGTAATGTTTAGAATTTGATATTTTATGAGAACAACCCTTATTTTTTGCAAAAAACATGTGATTTCTATTATTTTTTGACATAAAATTCAAATAAATGTTATTTTCTTAAGTTTTTTGTTAATATTCTCCCCCAAAAAATCAATTTATTTAACATGTTTTTTCCAACAAAAAGTCCGTAAAAGTGTATTTTTTTTGCATTGTATTTATATTGAAAAATTGTATTTTTTTGTCATATGGTTCAAAATATTATTTTTTAGCGACAATTATTTGATGTGCATTTAAAAAATTATTTAACAATACATAAACATGTAGAAAATATAAACTTTAGAATATCAATCTTTTCCATATTTTAATTAAAGAAAGGAAGATATCATTACAGTTTTAGTTTGCAAAATATTTTTTATTTTAAATGATAAGGACATAATGCACTTAAAAATAAACATCTGTCAAAGAAGAAGGCATTAGAAAATCATAGTGTCAAAATCAACTTATAAAAATGTTGGTGATGATACACTACCATTTATCAAAACGACATTAAAAACATCACATAAAAAATTAATTAAAAAAAAAAACAATAGAAAAAAAACTTAAAGTGCCAAAAACATGCTCAAATTTTTTTCTGGACTTTGATCACTTTTCTGCAACTGTGTGTTTTTTTCTTGATACTTTCAAAAAGTAGGTAACAATGAGGTTATTTGGTTTTACCCAGAATAGTGTCGAGGAGGAGACTCTATACCAAATACAGCACCACAAGAGAGAAGAAACCATCACCATCACCAAGATTGAGGAGTCAATACACCTAAGAGGGAGGAACCCTTGTATTATACAAGATGCCCCTATGGTCATCTAATCAGCAGAGTAAATATTTCCACTTCTCATGATTTTAGCACATCATACAAGGGTTTTGGGGACATGCCATCAAGGAAATTGCACAATCTAGGTCAAATCACACCATCATTTGCTGTTATACTTATCACTAAGTAGAGGACCTTGACTCAGTTCAAGGAAGAGACAAGAGCCATCCCTAAGCTATTTTGTTATGACAACACTTTGGTTGTTGTAGTGTTTTGTGTTATAGGATGAGAAGAATACTAACTGACCTGAAGGAAAAATAGTGTGTTCAACATTATGCATGGGATTTAGGATACAGCAGATGCACCATCATGGAGACTAAGAAAGATCACACAGCTGAGTAGTAGGATGAGTTGGGGCTCAACCATTATTGAGACTTCAATGACCATTCTACTCAGTAGCAATACAGCAGATGGTTGATGGAAGACATCTCCTATTATTATGATGGATCCTTCGCTAGACACCATATATCACCGAGAAGATTTTTCCTATAGAATATTTGGAACCTTATCAGCCCATCATTAAGATGTGGTCTTCATGGAGATATCGAGGGAGGCTACACTTCAAACATCATGAAGTGCAGGTAAAGGGATCAAATTTTTGGAGGATGGTATATCTTTCCATGAGGTGATACTACAATTTGGAGCTTGATAGAAGACATCCAAGGCAGACAGGTGAGAAGATATATGTGTTGGGGAGCCACTTGAAGATCCATGAAGCAGGTAGCAGGAGGCATGGATTCACTGCTACTCTTTGGAAGAGTTTTGCCACGTACAAATCCATTTGTAAGTGGCAGGTGTTATGTTTGGGTATTGAGAACCCATATGACAGGAAGGTAATATTTATTGTAGGAATTTATTAATAACCACTGTATTACTCATATCTGTATATGACAGATGAGAGTAAAAGATATATATTGTTATTTTGGTTACTCTTGGGGAGAGGTATGGGCTAATTTCTCCTCATACCCCATGATGTTTCTCATATAGGTAGCACAATCATGGTGAAAGGGGCCACCCTTATACTTGAGAAAGAGGTACTTCCAGCATAAGTATTCTCCCAACATGTAGCAATACCAGGCATGTGTATTAGGCATTGGGGTATGTCAAAGATGGAGCAGAGATGACAGAGCCTATCATGCGTGTATGCAAACACTACTACTTGTAGTTGGATCTGTTGATGAGGTTCGTGATCACTTCTACAGAAGGACAATGGGGGATAAGTAAGAGACAGAGGATGGAGTGTGGATGGATACATATATTACCAAGAGATGATATTTTGACTTTATTATTCTATATAAGATAAGGCCGGGGAGTATGGTTCATTCTTTCCGCCCACTCACTGTCCATATATATATCGGACCACCATGGAGAGATCGTCCATGATCTATTACTCACTTGTTTTATGTATATACATGGTAAGAGTTGTGTTTTTGCACTTATTCATAATACAAAACATTTTACCTTCTTTACCATTTATAGATGAAGAATGCCTCAAAGAGGGAAAGATTCCTCATTTGGGCTCATGGGGTTTTTCAAGAATAATCTACCTATGGAGATAGCCATTTCCCATGCATAGGAAGTATTTTTCTATAGTGTGCTCAGTTGACACACGTTACTTACTACTTTCTAGTAGATGAGAAAACATGCAACTAGGTTAAATGGTTAAGACATAACTTGCCACCTTATGTTCGAAACAATAGTTAGTAAAAGGTAAGCAGGTCCACTTGGGAAACTATTAACCATCCAAAGATTGTGTATGACAATATTTAATACTCTTTTCTCATTTGACTACATATACTTAAGTCCTATTCATTTTATATGGGATGGCTTGGGCAAGCAAGGCCTGTGAGAACTAAAGATAATTTTATGACTGTTGAACTTGCCTATTGAAGGAAACATTATTGTGGCCCAAAATTAGAAGTAGCACTACACATATCATAATTGGAGAGAGAGACAAGTGGTAGAAAATTTTCTCTATCATGTCGTGCATCACAGCCCTATGAATGGTGACAAGAGGTGAGTTTTTCTGTGACTGTATTTTGAGGTGACTGGCCCTATGTGAAGACAGCTGGGGATTAGAGTGCCTGCTGAGATGGGAAGTCTCTCCAGTTCTGCATCTTCGGATTCCATCTTTTAAATAAGGCCTCAGATGATATTTTGGCCTCCAGATATCCCACTTTTTTCAGTGATGATAGCTATTTTGATTTGTCACCAAAGGTTGACTAAAGAATTTGGGGAGAGAAATTAGGGGAAAAACGCATAGAGAGCATCTGCTCTATGAAGAGATTATCAGTAATATATACAGAGGAGGAGAGCAGATTTTCGCTTATCCTTGTATTTTCTTTCAGACAAGAAACATGTGGGAGGGGAGGAGACTATATTATCTCCAAAATAGCTCAGAACTAATTGAAATATTAATTTTTGCTTATTGTCTAGAGATATAACATGAAGGGTAGGGAGACCCATAAACATTTTGTAGGAATAAAATCACTCTTAATGTGAATAAATAATAATAATATTAGTAGTCGTATAAATCACCCTCATGTGTGGATAGGGCTAAAGCATGTGGACAAGGTCAATGTTTACCAAATCAAAAAACGATGGTATGGATGTGTATGGATCATCAATGAGAGAGAAAACAATGTTAATGGGAGGGATTCTCCATTGGAGTAGTGGCCTTAATGAGTGGGGCCCAAGGTGAGAAGGCTCAAAATGCATATAAGGAAGGGGAAGGGGAAGCCATAAGGCATGTTGCTGATTATTTATTTCGTGGTCCGTATGACTTCGCACTCCAATTGTTTAGCGAGTCCAAAGTTGAATAGCACAAGGGTGTTCCCAAGCGAGAATTACCACAATAATCCTAGAGGGACTTCAAGTGCCCACTCAAGAGAGGTTATTGAGATGCCATTCCATATCTTGGCATCAATTCATGCCTGTACGCCCACAACATAGTTTATTCCGTAGTTGTGTTGTGTTGCAAAGATGTGCTAGTGGAGGTGATCGTTAGGGCCATTTTATGATTTTTTTTTTTAGTGGAGAGGTATCCTATCCATTGGGAGCTGTGAAGCATGTAGTGTCTGGACAAAAATTTCATCATTTGGCATCAAAGCCTAGCTACTACCACCTCCTACACCAGCTTTCCCCTTAAGGACTCGTTATTTCGCAGAGCATTTGCAAGAGTGAGGTTTTAGTGCTTCAGCTTGGAGGGTTATATTTCGCCGGTGGGATCATCCTTTCACTTGAGTGGATCTATTGGAGGAGTCGATACATTTATATATCATTTTAAACCACCTCCTTCCAATTATTCAACATTGGTAAAGCTATTATCTGTAGCCCTAGGGCCGCATTCCGATGAATTTTTTTGTATTTTGGGTATTTCCCGAAACCCTTTATAATAATTTAAATGCTTGGGGTTACAGATCTCTATCCCCAACACCTTTTTAGATATATAATATCAGATCCATATCATTTTACACATCCAAAGTAGTAGTATACTCACTAAACTCGCATTGTATTAGATCATGGAATTTGTATAGCAATTATATTTCATGTATTGGCATTTTTGCTTATTAGAGGCTTCTCTTATATTTCTTGAGTGACTTGATCCTCAAGATTTTGTGCTCATTATTGTTGATATGTTTAATAACATTGATCTACATTTATCTCATATATTTTTGCATTTATATTCAGTTCTATTTTCCATTATTTGTTCATTCTCGTCTTTTCCATTTTGGAATATTTTTCAAAAGGGTACTTCATGTGCATGTTGATGCTTCCTCAGATTACACTCTGTAGGCCATATTTTTAGCACAACTAGGCTGAGTGATTGATCACCCTATCTCCTATCCCGACCGAAACTCTCAAGTGCAGAACAAAATTACTCAACCACATAAAGGGAAGGACTAGCAAAGGTATGCACTGCTGAAATTTCGCCACTACTTGTTAGGAGTCCATTTTAAGATGTTTACCGATCATTCTACTTTAAATTACCTATGAATAAGCCTATGTTGGGCGGTGTTTAGTCAATTTATACTTAAATTTCACTGCATAAATTATCGACCAGAAAGAATTTTAAGTGAAGTGCAAGTGCACTATATGCTGTGGCCTTTTCTTACTTAAGTCATTATGTTTATTTTATATGTTTAAAGTTGTTTTTAGGATTTTATGTCTATCTTGAACATATAAATGGAATTGAGAAACTTAGAACTTATGATTGTGAAATAAAACTAAAACTATCCAATACTACGATGAGAATCCCATTTTTAGCCTGTAATGGTAGTTAATGATTTACTTTGAGAAAACTAAATTGTAAGAAACAAGAAGAAATTCTATTATTTTTGTATGTTTTTGTAATATTTATGTGAATGAAATTTACGACAAATATCACTAAAAATTATTTGAACTTATTAAATAAAGATTATAATTATTGAGAAATACAATTTTCAAGAAGGAAGAAAATGAAATGTTTAAAATAAGAAAAACTAATCTATGATAAACTTATTTTACATGAAAAGAGGTTAAGCTAAACTTCTAAATCAAGTTATATTCAATCAACCTATGTCGACACTATAATAAATTATCTCTAAGTCTATTCAATCAAAATAATTTTTATATCTTAACATAACAATATTCTACAAATGAAGGTAACAACAATGAAATAATAATAGGAAAATTGATTGTCTATACTATGGAAATCCAAAAGAGAATTTGCAATGGAAATAAAAGAGAAATATATATCTATAGTAAGAAAGCAAAGCACATCTTTAAGCTACGAAGCACAAATTTAAATGTGAGTGTGGTTTTATGCTATAAATTGTAATAGAAAATAGAGAAAACAAAGAGAGTGTATATCTATGTGGAAAACGAGCGAAAGTATAAGAATCTAAACGATGAAATGACATAAACTTAGATGAATAAAATCTTCTATGCATGGGCCATCCACAATAGAATGGTTATGATCTTTTCACAACTAGCTATGCATTGATGATTCCAAAATTCTTTCTCCTTTTGATTAATAAAAAATGTAGTAGCTTTAAGATATATCACTTTACAATAAAATCAACCTTTGTTTCCCGGGATTGCACAACCTGGTACTTATAACAGTCTTGAATTAAAATGTTTGAGGCTTTAACACCTTGGAGGCTAATCAAAATATGCATAAAACTCTAAACATAAATGTGATTTTTATTTTTTTCACAATTTGCTACGTGGAGAGAAAATCATGAAGCTTAATCTTCTTGCTCATTTGTTCAGCTTCCCGCTTTCGATCGACCTTTCGATCGCAATTTAGCACTATTCTTCGATTCTAGATAGGTAGATAGGATAGAATCCATGAAAATATCTATCTATCAACTGCCCATGTATTTCAATTCTTCATTCATTCTTTAGAACTTGTTAAACAATGCTGTGCTACAAAAATAGAAATTAGCCGCAAAATTGCATGAATTTTGTAGTGAAATACAAGTTTTATCCAAATAATAAGAAACATTTAAAATATGAAAAATGGATCATTAAGGTACCTTACCAGGCTAAAAGTAAAAAAATAAATACTTTCGGGCTTATGAGATTTACAAAATGGAGGAAAAAATAGTGAAAAATGATGCCAAAATTGAGTGCGCTCTTGAGGCTCCACATACCTCAACACTAAGAGACCATCGTATGTCCTCATGAAAATACGAAATTGTGAGTCTTCATCTTGTTACTACATCCGTTTTCCGATACTTCTACCAAACCATATAGCTTCACATTCTTTACCTTATTTCGTTTACTTTCTATCCTTGGCTTCCTCATTAGAAGTTTATATTTCAAGCTTGTGCACGATTGTTTAGATGTTTATTCTTCTTTTTTCAACTTTTTTGTTCTTCTTTAACCACAATCCCAAATGTAAAAGACATTATCACTGAGTGGTATTTTCAATTTTATTATGTATATTCAGCTTCATGTTCCCGTTTGATCATAGCTCATTTAGTGTCTCTAGTTCAAATTTTCTCGTTTCGCAGTATTTACTAGAGGTTCTTGTGGACTAGAAGGTTAGTTCTTCAAAATTGATGTCTTTCCCACATCTCATCTCTCTAAAGACTCAATATAATCATAAATTTACGTCGCAATCGGATCAATTTCTAGATTTATCTTTGGCTTGGATCTTTGTGTGGGTGAAACAATAGTATGTGATGGCACCTCAGATCTTCTTCTAAATCAAAAAGTTTTGTCACTTTTGAAGGTGCCTTTTTGTGCTATTTTTCTAAGTTCCGGAACTTGTTCTTACCGGAAGTGAAGGACTTAAATTTTTACTTTTATGTACAAGAATTTTTTTCTGCTCCTTTCTCTATGCTATCCTCTTTATTTTTATCAACTTATTTCTTGAATTTTCCCAATATATCTGCAATGGAGATTTCATCTTCTAATTTTTCTTGAGATAAAGCTCATTCTCAACAAAGCTTTCAACTTTTCTTTTTATTCCTTTTTTTCCCTTATTACCACTAGGTTGTTCTTGTTCTTTATCTTGGAAATGATTTTGGATTAAGAAATTTTCCCAAGTGTCTCCTACGATTTTAAGATGGAATTCAATAAGAATTTTTATTAATCCATGATAATACATTGTATTATCTATGAATTGAATTCTCTCCTCGAATGCTTCCTACCATCTTCCTCAAAGCTATTCAATAAAAAGTATGGAATATTTATTTCCCTATCTTCAAGAAAAATTCATATTAACAACCTAGGATGATAAAAGAACACTACATGTGAACCTTCCTCACAGTAAAAAAAATTTATGAATTATCAACAACATATTTCTCCATTTCCCTTAAGATCTAAGTGCTAGGAATCCATTTTTTGAAAATTCTTCAGTATCCATACACCGTGTTCTTTAGGAATATTTTCCATTCTTCTCCATTGATCCCTCTATTTTTTAAACCACCTTTATCTTGTATTCGTAGTCTAGTATCCTTTTTCCATGAAGGATTCTATGATTGTAAACTTGATATCATCGATTTCAACGTATACTCCATCAAAGGCTCTAGTGAAAGATTTAGTGTCTTCTTTATGAAATCCTTCAAATTTCTCCACAAAACTAAGCCACTTCGCTTTCTCTATAATATTTATTACATCCGTGGATATACTTGCGAACTTCTTTCCTCGTAGGATTTGTTCTCACAATTATGCCTCCATAGTTGTCGAGAGCTTCACCTTCAAGACCGCCTTTTGACCGGGTAATTTGAGGGTTTCAAAGATTATGATGTGGGAACATGGATGAAATATGCTATGGAATGGTAAATATGTGTAAGTAAATAAGTGAATGAGCGAAGTTTTACAGTTATTAAGAGCGCAGGGGTTTTGAAATGTGAAAATGAAAATTTGCACTATTAATCAATGAACTCATATTTAATCATTGATGATATCATGTAAATGATGATGTTTTAGTGGTGAATCATGAAATTGGATCTTTGATTCGACATGATCGTACTTTTTAATGATGTCAGCTGAGCCGCATAATATGATCATCTAATTCATATATCAATGTTTGCAACCTTATTATTTAAATTAAAAAATTTTATTTTCATACCTTATATGTAGCTAACATTTTTTTTCCTTGTCTTGGTTATTCAAGTGTTCTCCAGCGTTGTATTGTTCAAAGATAGTCTTCGGCAGTAGTCTTTACCGGCTTTTTCAAAAGTTTCATTAACGAGCTTCGTAAATTAACAATTCTATAGCTATATTTTAATTTTCTAAAAAGAAAGGGAAATTCAAAGAATTCTGGATTTTTAGAATAGGAATGAAGAATACAAGATTCCGTAACAAATTCATGATTTTCACCTTATATTTTCTATAAGAATGCCGTCAATGATTGGTTTTTATACTTATACATATTTTTTTAATATATATATATATATATATATATATATATATATATATATATATATGAATTTACAGTAAGTTCCTTAGATCAAGAACCAAAGGTCACCGCTCACAAACAAATCACAAATCATTACACCGCATAATCATGTGGTTAAAACTCCTCAAGAGGGAAATAGTCCACAACCCGAGCCAACGCGACCATTTTAGGAAATTTATTAAAATAAAAGAAAGTTACATTTTTCTCTCATAAAAAAGCTACGTAAAAAAATGACCCTCCATGCTCTTTAAATAGAGACTGCGGGACCAATCGGTGTTAAGCCATGATCAAGTGTTTAATACCGAGGAGAGAGATAACCGTCTATCACTACAAATCATGACCCTCTGGCTAAATTGTAAGTTACAAATGTACATGGTAAAAAAACACACTTTACCTAACTCTACACTAGACTAAGTTATTCTTAACTATTTCCCTATGTGTCAAAATATCCTAACAATATATATATATATATATATATATATATATATATATATGAAAAACTTCTAAGTTGAGAAGAAGTTCTTCAACCAACTTCATATCAACATTATCTTGAAAATATTTACAAACTCCTCTTTTATCAAAGGCTTATGATAAATCCTATTCGATGTCCATTTACAAGGAGGAGGAACCTTTCTTCATCAATATTTCTAATCCCGATCGTCCATTATCAAAGACAATCCAATATCATAAGGCCCAATCCAATGAGTCGAAATTTCTGGAAATCTTTAAACTTTGAGTAAAAGAAGTGCCCAATATGCCGCATCAAACTCTTCTCTTAATTTATTTTTCATGCCATCCGGATCTCTATTGTTAAACTAGGGCTAGTATTTTGAATTTCATCTTATCTTAATTCATCTAGCTCATTGATTTGTTCCAATATATTCCTTTGTATCTTCTCAAGTCAAGTCCCAACTTGACCGATGTTTTTAAATGTTTCTATTTGGAACTCTATTGGAAACAAGATTTGCTTCCCATAAACAAGTTCATAGGGATTATATCTTGTTGTGCTTCTCCATGTGGTATAGTAGGCCCACAAAGCTTCAGAAGTTTTTCTTTCATCCCTCCTATGAAATAAATATTTGTGAGGATTTCTTCAATCACTTTATTAGTAGACTCTACTTGTCCATTTTCTTGTGGATGGTATGGAGTGGACTTTCTATGCTTGATTTTGTATTCTTCCGTGACCTTGCACCATTCTAGATGTAAACCGAGTTCCTTTCTCTCTTACAATTTCCCTCGGGATACCAAAATGAGTAAAGTCCTAAAAATGAAATGAAACTACAAAATTTTAATTAGAAAAGGAAATTTCTTTTTTAGCTTCTACACATTTAGTGACATAATCAGTGGACATAAGAATATACCTCTTTTATTCTAATTCGGTGGATTGATTGGTCCAACAAAATCATATAGCGTAATTTTCAAAGGTTCAACTAGTACCCATGGTTGTAAGGGAATTTCTAACTCGAAGGAATAGGTTTCCATTCTCCTCGAAACTATCACATCTTTGACACATATTCCTCTCTTGGCATTATTGAAAAATGGAAGGCCAATAATATACTAAGAGAAGGATTTTGTAGTGCCTATTTTCAGTAAAGTATCCTCCACATGTCTCATCATGGCATTCCTTCAATATTTCAGGTATTTCATCCTCTCATACACACTTTTCTAATGATGAGATCCCTGGACTCTATCTTGTATAATTCTTCATTTACCCAAGATGCACTCATATTTGAATTATCTTCCTCTTTTCTCTAGGAAACATATATGATGGTAGATTTCCTGTGGACAACAATTGGGGCAAATGCCGTAAAACCATGGAGATCAGTATATATTGCAAAAATATATTCATCATGAAAGAAATCTTCATTGCAGTATCATTATTATCATTTTGAATTCTAGAATAAAAATTCAAAGAATTGTGTTTTATTTTCTAGTTCGATCTAAAATGGTGATATTAAATTATTGCAATAATAGTAACCATTTTGTGATTCTACCATTAGAAATGGATTTATTCATTAGATATCTAATTACAAAATGATTTTAGTTAATGAAAGTTGCATACGTATTTTAATGTCTAGACTTATTAATAGCATGGACAATAACTAGAAACTCTTTTTTCGCAAGAGTATAATTTAACCTTGAATTCAAATTTTACATGTATAGTAGATGGCATAAGGGGTCTAGTATTTATATCCTAATACAAACCTCCCAACATCTTTTTGAAAATTGGATCGGCTAATTTGGAAATAACTTTATCCTCTAAATGAGTCCACCTTAATTCAGCTCGAAATATGGTGTCTCAAACAATTTCTTCGCAAACATCATAAAACAATTTTCATGACTTAAAGAGAGATTTTCTTCCTTATATCTTATGAGAAATTTTTCCAACTTTTCAAGGGATTCTTCAAAATAATTTCCATAGAAAGTGTAAAATCATCCATATACACTTCCGTAATCCATGAATTAAATCAAAGAAAATACCTAATACTTCCGTTTGGAATGTCATGTGCATTTCATAATAAAAATGAAGTACTCTCAGAAGCATAAGTTCCCATGGATAGGTAAATCTGCACACTTTGATCTTCTCATGTTACCCAAATTTGACTATACCCACTAAAATAGTCCAAGAATAAAAAATATTTATTCTCGGTATACCTAAAACTTGATCTATGGTAATGGAAAGTGATAGTTTAAAGTAGCTTTATTCAACTCCTATAATCAATCCACACTCCTCCATTTTCCATTTTTTTAGGGAAAATTACTAAAGGTTAAACCCACCGACTCCGTATATTGGATAAATAAATTTTACAAATAACACATTTTGTACTTCTTCCTTTACAATTTCCCAAGATTTGGATTTGTTCTTTCTTGAGGTCGCCGATTAGTCTAGAATTATCCTCAATATAGATATGATGTATGCAAGTTTCAGGTTGATTCCTTTCATGTGAGTGTGTATTCCCATACATATGCAGAAGAATGTTTTTGTAATCTTTTTATTAATTCCTCCTTTTGAAATTTTTCTAGTTTTTGTTTATATTTAAATTTCACCGAGAGTTTCAATTGAAAAATTACCAAATTATTCCATAAAACATAAAGAAATTTTTCTAGATGATAAGTATTCGATATTACTTTGTTCTTGAAAATTTTGACTACTCTCACATTGTGAAGATAATTCATGATTTTCTATTGAATTTAGAATTTGGATTTTATTCACTAATTTGTGAGATAGTAAAAATAGGTTGTATGACATTGTCATCATCCATCCATTCTTCATTTCTACTTATCATTATTTTTGTTGGAGTATATAATGTGAATTTCTTTGTTAAACTTCCATAAGTGATATAAATGTCACTGCATCTACAACCGATGAAATCATCATGTAGCTAACCAAGGTCTTCATAATATCATGTAGATGTCCTCCTAAGATATTCTTGGGAGTTAAGATCATAAATTCAACCTGTATATCTTCACTAATCTAAGGATACATGAAATTTCTTCTAGTACACTATCAAAGTCGGATTAGTCGATCTATCTACTAGTTGTAGTAATGTTAGTGTATATTGAAGATTGTAGTTTTAGTTGTTCCATAGTTTGTTTATTCATCATGTTTATGGTTGATCCTAATTTGAAAATATGTTTGGGATTTCACTACCATTGATGTGTGTTTTCACAACAAAATGAGACTTTCGGATTCAAATATTTCGTATGGTTGTTTTTCCTATCATGATATCCGCAATTTTTCCCACTAACTATATTATTTTTACTTCCTTTGTTTTTCTCCTACATTTCTTTATACTCAACCTGCCTTATTTCTTTTGCAAGCAATGTAATTTCTTTAATGGCTTGTAGCAAAGGAATTTTGATACGTAAATTCTTTAATTATCCATTATATCATAGGTAGGAAACATGATTTGTTTTTCTACCCCTTTATCAATTTGTAATCTTTTAGGGAAATATGATTTGGTATAGATGTCGAAGGTTTCTCTATGATGGGAGTTGAGTTTATTTCATAATCATGTGTTGATTTTAAAATTTTGATTATGATGAAGAGATGTCCCTCTTCTTAATTATTATTTTATTTTGAATATTTTATCTCGATGAAGAGAAATATCCTCATCGTAATTAATTACTTTTGAGCTTTTTCCCCGAATAATAATTAAGGAAACTTCTTCTCTAATATTCGCCGTATCTAAGTTGAACATTTTTAAGACCTATTAGAGCTATCATATAAGTTCAAAAAAATTCCCTCCATGTTATAAATAGTTGTGAATTCATATTTTTTGGATTTGGAAGTGGCCGAGCAGGTAGTTGACTTGGCCTATGGAAATGGTAATGAAAATTGTGGATTCGATTTTGAAATTGATGTTGTTGACTCGGTTTGGAGGGAAAATGTTGTGGTGGATAGTTCTGATAATATTGTGTATATTGTTGATATTGATAATATCTACCATAAGGATTTTTCTACCCTGTGTCCAAGATTGGGTTGAGACCAAGGTTGCCGCCATGGAATTGATGCATTCTATCATTCCGTGGGGGCTAAGTATACATCCGGGTGTTGAAACCTTGAGTTTGTGGTCCTTGTCATGGTATTCTAGTAATAAAACAAAGAGGATCTACCTGGTTTGGAGCTATTTCTCTGGTAAATGGCCTTAAGACCTTGAATAGAAGGACGTTTTCTTTGTTTCATGATTTTCATACATATGGACAAGCGGTGGATTCCCCATGATTTTTAAATCAAGGGGGCATTCTCTCTTTGAGGCATGTTTCTGCTTCGCACTTAGGATAAAAGATAGATAAGGAATCACTCTCATCTCTTTTGCTTATTTTTTGGTAATTTTAGGGTATCTATTTGTTCACTAAGACTCCCAAAAATATTTTTTTTGAATTCATCAAGAAAATTTTTATTTCAGCCCTACTTACCATTCCTACTAGAAACTTATTAACTCTAGAGAGAATAGGATCCCTGAATTCCTCCCACCTCGACTTTGCCCTTGAAAGATGTATACATAAATTGAGATGTAAGGTAATGATAGTTAGAAATGTCTCCCTTTCCCATCATATTAAGAATTTTTATCCATTCATCCCTAATAGCTTTCAAAAGGAGTTATTTTAAAAGTATATTCATCCAAATTTTCCATCTTAGCCCTTTGCATTAACCTAATCTCTCTCAATTAGGTCCTCCAAGTTTTCATCTTCTTTTCACCATCTTAGAAACTTCATCTTTCCTATTATGAGGTAGTAGTAGTCCTTGTATTTTTGTAAGAATGCACTCTTCATTTCTTCCCATTTCCTAACCGAATGTGTTATTACCCATGAACCATTTTAACATTGCATCCTTAAGATATTGTAGAAATAAATTTAAACTTTTGAGAATCGAGTAAGTAGTCATATGATTTACATAAAATTTCAAATTCAAACGGAAATGTTTTAGGATATCTACCATTAATCCATGAAAATTGGGAAGGATAGAGGGTGAGGTATTCTTCATTGTGGTAGTTGTATCCTCATCCAATATGAAATCCAACATGATCTACTTCTCCTATATTTCCTCCTCCTTCTCCTTTTTCTTCTCTTTATTCTCTTTCTTCTCCCCTTCCTCTACCTCTACTTCAGTCCTTCACCTCATCCTCCACCTCCAATCCTAGGTCCACCTCCTCCTAGTCTTAATTGGTCATCATTCACATCTCCGCACTTCTCCCCTTCTCTACTACTCAGAGCCCTTAGAACTGTTATAGGATTCTAAATTTAAGATTGTTTGTTCCTCTTCTGATTCTCATGGTTCCTCTATTAATGGTATATTGTGCAGTCATTCTTATTCTTCTTTTCTTCTTCCTTACCAGGGATTTCTAGCTTCTATGATAAGATTTTGTTCTCTCAAAGAGAGGTCGTAAATATTACTCCTTAAGTGTTGGGGTTCTAGGCATTTTTCTTCTCTATAACTACTCTAGTTTATGGTTGGAGAGTCTCTAGGTTGAATTTATGATCTTAAGACCTCAAGAAGTATATGTCTACCTACTAAGAATTTAGAATACAGTTTGGGTGGATGGTGGCACTACGAGGCCTCGATGAAGTGAGTGTGTCATGGATCCAACTTCTACCTAGCTACAAATCTACCTCTAGAATCTCTTTCTCTACACATGTCATTTTTATGTTTTTTCTTTTTTGTGTTTGTTTTTTTCTTTTTTTTTTAGATTAAGAGATAAGATCCTAGTTTAAGTACTTCCCTGCAATCACGCTAAAATGTTTAGTCAATTTAATGTATTAAATTTTCTATCATAAATTATCAACCGTGAGTTAGTAATCTTATGAAGTACAAGTGCACTCATATATGCTAGTTTCCTTCACATAATCATTGTGTTGATTTTATATGTTTAAACTTTTTTTTAGGATTTTGTGTCTACCTTGAATATCTAAATGGAATTGAGAAACTTAAAACTTATGATTTTGTGAAATGAAATATAAATTCAAATATCTGGGTATTATGATGAGAATCCTATTTAGGTTTTTTAATAGTTAACAATTGACTTTGAGAAAACTAAAGCTTTCTAATAAACAAGAAGAAATTATAATATTTTTTGCATGTTTTTTGGAATCTTTATGTGAATGAAACTTAACAAAAAATATCACTATACCGACATTAAATGGGAGACGATTTGTGAGCGGAATGCACAAAGTGAGCGTTGCGTAAACCCCAGACCTCTCGCAGTCTAACTTGTACCGCAAGAAAATTTGCCACCACTCAACGCACAAAATAGTTGGCCTCCAACCATGGATGCGAGCTCGAGGGGGGAAGGACAATCCCCCCTTCGTAACCACGGAGGAAACCGCGTCAGCTCGTTCGCAGCACCGATACCACCGGCCAGCACGTAAACAACAAGGCCCCCGCATGCCGACCGTGTAGACCTGCAGACGCAGCTCGCGCCCACCTCCTCAACCGCAAGCCCACTGGGCACCGACAGCACCCAAGATCGGCACCGCCCACCATCAAATAAATGCTCGTCCAATAAATATACCTACGTTCATAAATTTATAGGCCTCTCGCTCACCGAAAAGGCCCTTCAAGGCCGTATTACCTCCAAAATGGAAGCTCAAAGGACACGTTGCGCTCCAACATGGACCAAAAAAGGCTTCTTCACGGCAGTAACCACTGTATAGAAGACCGGAATAGGTTGCGGTGGACGAAGGTCCATACTTTTTTAACCTCCAAATTGGCTATATTCGGTGAACCGGATAGAAAGATTCAATCCGCACAAAGAAAACTTCAATCGGGGTACCGCCTTGGATACACCTATACTCGCCGGCTGATCGAATACCGGATGAAGACTCACTCAAGCAATCTTAAAGGGATTAGGAGAGTTTATCAAGATAGCGATGAGACGAAGCTTCAAAGATACACACATCTCACACGCGCATTCGTGTTCTTACATGCACTTGGACAAAGCCCTGCATGATGCAGTAAGTATATATCATGATGATTTCGAATGGATCCAACCTTTAGATTATGAACATGTTCCTTTCAGATGTCGCAGGTGTCACGCCCATGGGCACTTGTTCAGAGACTGCCCCCTTAATGCTCAAGCTCAGAATAAAGAGGCCGAAGTCAATCCGAAAGCAGATGGCTTTACCAAGGTACCCTCGCGCAGGAAACATAGCAAGAAACCCTCAGTGGCGGGTAAGAAACCTATTTCCTCCTCCAACGCTCCTTCTACCAGTAATAGTTTTTCCATTCTCTCCAACTCGGATCCAACTTCGGATTCCACCCATATCCCTACTAATCCCCCCCTAAAACCATCTGATCCATCAGATCCTCTCACTCACCCTAACCCCTTGCTATCTCAGAACGAGAAGCTTTCAAAAATTATCTCCTCGTCCGACCCTTCCACTGAAACCAAGCTTCTCACATGGCACCCCGCGACCATGGAACTTGACAATCCAAAAACCAAGCCCACAACTTCTAATGAGGAAAATCCTGGCAGCAGTCAGATGAATTTCGTGGAAGAGGATTCAGAAGGATTAGACCTTGGGGAGCTTGATATCCTTGGACTAGAGGATGCTTGCAGAAGAAAGGACTTTGACAAAATCAATCCTCATCAGCTGGGCAGCCACTAGGATAGCATAAAAGTCACAAAAGAGTCCAGAAAAAGGGGTCGAAAACTAGACTGGCAGCACACCATCACCATAGGGGAAATGTTGGTGAACTCAGGTCGATACCCCAAGCTAACACGATTTTTCAAACCCCTGACGAACAGTTCCCCATGAAGCTTATCTCATGCAATGTTAGAGGGCTCAATAGCCCAGGGAAGCACAAAATGATCAAAAATATGATTCAGAAAGAAAGACCAAATATTCTCTTTCTTCAAGAGACTAAATGTAACAGTGAAACACTAGGTTCAATCTTGTCTAAAGCTTGGCCTAGCTGTAGCTCAGTCGCAGTGGATGCCTCCGGTTCCTCAGGGGGTCTTGAAATAGCTTCGGACACTTAGTCCATAGCTTTATCAAACTATCATGCTGCGCATCATCTTATTCAGGCTACGTTTCATCCCATCGGATCTAACATCCATGGGAACCTTTCAAACGTCTATTTTCCCCAGGACCAAGCCAGGAAACTAGCGCTTTTGAATATCATGGAAATCCTGAATTCTCATAGAACCTATCCCCTTTGGATTGCAGCAGGGGATTTCAATATGATTACCAAGATGGAGGAAAAAACTGGTGGAAGACCTAGATTAGATCCAGAAAGCTCTCACTTCAAAGACTTCATAACCAATAGTTGGCTTATAGACATCCCCTTCTCAAACGGCACCTTCACTTGGAACAATAAAAGAACAAGGACTCAGCATATCGCCTCAAAACTGGATCGATTTATCATATCAGACAACGCCATCTATTTGGGAGGGGATCCTTCGGCTTCAATTCTCCCACTGGCAGGCTCGGACCACTGGCCCATCTCGCTTCATTGGAAAAATATCGGTGCTCAGTTCAAAAAGCCCTTAAAATTTGAAGCTTTTTGGCTCTCTCATCCCTCATTTAAAGCGATGGTCACCGCTGGTTGGCACAATTTCACTCCTCCTGCAGGCTCAAAAATGTATCAATTTCAGCAAAAGCTTAAACATCTTAAAGCGCTCATCAAGAATTGGAATTCCTCTGTCTTTGGGAACATATTTCAGGAGATAAAGATCCTTGAGAGCAAAATGGAAGAAACACAACAAAAAATCATAGATGAGGGAAGAACATATGACCTAGCTTTCGAAGAACAAGAACTACAAAAGCAGCTAGAAGAGAGGCACAAGCAAGAAGAAATCTTGTGGAGGCAAAAACATAGAATAAGCTGGTTAAAGGAAGGGGAAAGGAACACGAAATTCTTCCATAGGTCAACAGTTCAAAGAAGAATGCAAAATCGCATTCCTCACATCACCAATCAGCAAGGAGAACAAGTGGAGCAACACCAGGAGATCGAGCAAGTTCTCCTGGATTACTTTAAAAGCATACAGCAAGAAGACTGCACTATAGATAGGCAGTCAGCCATCGCCAAAATCTCATAGTTGATTCCCAAACTTGTCACTGCAGAGCACAATAAGATGCTTCTCCGCCCTGTCTCCCTCCAAGAGGTTGAAACAGCGATGGCCCAATCTAAGGATGGAAAGGCGCCAGGTCTTGATGGTTTCACCTCAAACTTCTTCCATCATTTCTGGGAGCTCATCAAAACAGAAGTCTGGCAACTGGTTGAGGAATCTAGAGCGTCTCATTGGCTTCTCCCCTCTCTGAATGCTACTTTCATAGCTCTGGTGCCAAAAGAAGAGCACCCAAGTACTTCTGAAAAGTACAGACCAATTGCTCTCTGCAATGTGATTTATAAGGTCATTTCCAAAGTTGTAGCTAACAGATTAAAGCCTCTTCTACCGCTCCTCATTTCTCCAGAGCAAACGGGCTATGTGGAAGGCCGTCAAATTATGGATGGCATCATCCTGACTCATGAAGTTATTCATTCTCTCAAAAGCACCAAGAAGCCAGGTATGCTCCTCAAAATAGATTTATCTAAAGCTTTTGATAAACTATGTTGGCGTTATATTCAGCGCATTCTCAGAGCTTTCAGATTTGACCAGATGTGGATAAGATGGATAATGAGCCTCATCTCAACGCCCCTTTATTCCATCCTTGTCAATGGAATCCCTTCCGCTCCTTTTGTGCCATCCAGAGGTATTAGACAAGGCGACCCTCTCTCCCCCTTCATTTTCGTTCTCATGTCTGAAGGTCTCAGCAAACTTATTCATCATGCTGTCCTCTCTAGGCAACTGCGTGGTATCTCCCTACCTGGCTCTCCCACTACCACCCACCAACAATTTGTTGACGATAATATGCTCTTTGGCTTCCCCTCTGTCCAAGAAGCCCGGTCCTTCAAAGACATTCTGAATTTTTTCTCTGTTGCCTCTGGTATGACCGTCAATGTTTCAAAATCCCAACTCTTCTTCTTCAACACTCCTCCGCTGACCCAAGCCAGCATAGCCCGTATCCTTGGCTTCTCTCTTGCTCACCTCCCCGCAAAATATTTAGGCGCGCTTCTCATTGACACAACCATCAATCACTCTACTTGGAATCATCTCTTGGAAAAATTGGAAGCTCGACTCTCTTCCTGGACATACAGAGCTCTCAACTTGGCCAGCAGACTCGTCCTCATCAAAGCTGTTTTGCAATCTATGCCCCTATATCATTTCTCTGTGCTTGCTGCTCCAAAGTGGGTTCTCAATCAGATCAAGAATTTGCAACGTCGATTCCTTTGGGGGTCCTCAAATCAAAAACGAAAATGGGCTCTGGTCAACTGGAACACGGTTTGCTCCCCTAAGGACGCAGGAGGGCTCGGGCTCAGGAATCCTCTTCACAGCAACGAAGTCATGGGAGCCCGTCTGTGGTGGAATTGGCTCTCAAATCCTTTTACGCCCTGGGCTAAAATGTGGAAAGCCAAGTACGCTAACAATAGACCTCCTGAAGACTTGATCAGACTCTCTCCTGGAATCGCGGGCTCCCTCATATTGAATGCAACCAAACAACATTTTGCACTCATACAATAGCATAGCTTCTGGGAAATACGAAATGGACACACAGCCAGATTCTGGGTAGACTCATGGCAGCAATGCCCAAAGCTAACTGATACTCTCACCCTCACCAATGATGGAAGAA